>JAYKAV010002795.1:476961-510049 GCA_035582835.1 Phoebastria nigripes | reverse complement strand
CGCGACAGAGGCCCCCCCCCACCCCCGCTCCCGCCGTCAGCGCCGCGCCCGCGGTGGAAGGGGCGGGCGGGGTGGTCGAGTCCGGGGACGGTCCCGGCGGGGTCCTGGTGGCCGCGGGTCGGGCCGGATCGCTCGGGGCGGCGSGGCCGGTTCTGTCAGGCGCGTCCTCGGTAGCCCCACCGGGGCCTTGCGCAGCGCTGCCTTGTCGCTATGGCGACGGGAGGGGCGCCCGCGCGCGGCGGCGGCGGCGGCGGCGGGAGCTCGGCTGGGGGCGGCGGGGCTGTCGCGATAGAGTGAGGGGCCCCAGGGGCCGACGGTGGGCGTGGCCCAGCGGGGCTGTCGCGATAGAGTGAGGGCCCCTCTGGCCGGAGGTGTGTCGGGGCCCGGCAGGGCTGTCGCGATAGTAGCGGGGTTCCCAGTTGCCATCCATGTGCACAGCCTGGCAGGGCTGTCGCGACAGGAGTGAGGGTCCCTGGGGCTGGTGGTGTGTGTGGCCTGGTAGGACTATTATAATAGGAGTGGTGTTCCCAAGGCCAGCCCTGGCAGGACTGTCACAATAAGAGCGGGGTTGTCACGATAGGAGTGGGGTCCCCAGGGCCAGCACTAGTAGGACTATCACAATAGGAGTGGGGTGCCCAAGGCCAGCCCTGGCAGGACTGTCACGACAGGAGCGGGGTCCCTGTGCACCCAGGGGTGGCCCTGTCCCCCCGGTCCCCACAGGCCCCAGGCCCCTGCCAGATCCCTGCCGGCTCCCTGCCGGGGGGTCCCTGAGCCCCACCTGCCCCGGCTCCCGGTCGGTGGCGGGGCCGGGATGGAGGTGGACGGAGCCCTCGACCCCGCGGCGCTGGAGCGGGAGCTGCAGGCAGCGGTGGCGGCCGACGAGAGGCGGGAGAGGGAGAACGACGCCAAGCTGCGGGCCGTGCGCCAGCGCGTCCCCTCCTACGAGGAGTTCAGGTCCGATGGGGGATGCCTGGGGCAGCGGGATGGTTTTGGGTGCTTCCCTACCCCAAAGGGCTTTGTCAACGCCGTCGCCATCAGCTTTGCTCGGTGCCGGGTGCTCCTGCCACGGGGCCAACCCAACCTCACGGGTGGTTTTGGAGCTCTTTTGGAGCTCTTTTGGAACTTCGGTTTTGGGAGCTCTTAGGAGACAAGGTTGCCCAGCGTGTTTTGAGCTCAAACCTCGCTCTGAGAGGGGGTTGCACCGATCATCTGTGCTTTCTGCTCCAGGTGACCATGAGCGCGGCTTGACAGGACAGCAAACCCAGCTTTGGGGTTCCCGAAAAGGCCACGGCCCCGTGACACAGAGCCCCGGTGGGACAGAAACTCAGCCTTGTTTAAGATTTGCCCCCCCCAAAAAGGTTGACATGTGTGGGGTAAGATGTCAGATGTTCCAGCTGGGAATGGCCAGCTCCAGGGCAGGTCCCCATGGTGCCCAAGCTGTAGACCAGCAGTGGGGTGGCTCGCTGTCCCCTCCTTCCAGTATGCTGTCCTCTCACCCTGTTCCTGGGTGCAGCACCTACCCTCCAAGCCCTGCCAGCCTGCCCTGCCCTCCCTTTCCTCCCCACACACCCCGTGCCATGGTGGTAGTGCAGAAGAAGAGGGTGATGCGTGTCCCTGTGCACCCCACCTGGCATGTTCATGCTCCCAAACCCATCACCGCTTTGTCCAAGGTGGTTTGGGAGCAGGTTTGTGGACCGGGGATGGCAGGGATGCTCCGCAGAGGCAGTGCAGGGCACTCCCAACACCCACCAAAGTCCTGGATCCACCTATAGATCCGTCGGGGAAGTCCGTGTCCCTTGACATCCACAGACGGATCTGTAGGTGGATCCAGGACTTTGACCACCCCTTGGTAAACTTATACGGGACTAGATCAAATTCCATTCACGGCTTCACCTCCACCTGCATTCAGTCATGCCATCTGATCCCTGAAAGGCAGGAAAACACTTTAAAATGGCGTTTTGTCCCCCAACCTTCTTGCCAGTCCCTATAAAAGGATTCCTGAGTGATTTTAAGCTGTTTTGTCAGTGTATTGGTAACAGTAGAAGTAATCTGAGGGAGGTAACGGAGCAGCTTCTCTGGGTGCAGCATCTGCACTCGCGTAGCCCACACTAACATAGGAGCAGAGATCTGGACCCCCTCAAAGATCTCCTGCCCATTATTGGGAGGACTAACTGCAGGGATTCATCCCACGGGATGAGAGGAACCACATGAGCCACTGAGTCCAGGCTGCTGTAGTTAGTCGCAGATGTCAGTGTAATAAGATACTAAATTCAAATGAATCCACAAAAACGTACCTACCCAGTGCGCTGCAAGCTACGAAACAGTCCCTAGGCCCTGTAAGAATTTAGGGTCTTTCCTCTGGAAGTCCCAAAGCCATAGAAACTTCAGCGTATCRTAAGAAAAAGGCAGGAGGAAACAGTTGTGCCAGTTCCTCGCGCCCTGGCTCTGGAGGAACTGTTGGGTGGAAATGTCCAGTTCCTGGGGAGTGAGCCATTCCCCGTGCTGCGAAGGAACCACGGTGCTTGGTAGCGGTCCAGCCTACGGGGAAATTCCTGCCTTGTTGGTCCTGACAATTGGATTAACGCTGAGTGTTTGAGGAGGATGTGCCTGCCAAGTGCCCCATGCAATATCTTCTCTTTTCCTCTGATCCCCCTCTGATGCTTCATGATTTCATTTGGATCCTGATCTTGTTTGATAGAATCACAGAACGGTTTGGGTTGGAAGGGACCTTTAAAGATCATCCAGTCCACCCCCTGTGCCATGGGCAGGGACACCTCTCACTGGATCAGGTTGCTCAGCGCCCCGTCCAACCTGACCCCGAACACTTCCAATGACGGGGCATCCACAACTTCTCTGGGCAACCTGTTCCAGTGTCTCACCACCCTCATTGTAAAATATTTCTTCCTTATGTCCAATCTAAACCTGCCCTCTGTCAGTTTAAAACCATTGCCCCTTGTCCTGTCACTACAGGCCCTGGTAAAAAGTCTCTCTCTGTCTTTCTTATAAGCCCCCTTTAAGTACTGGAAGGCCACTATAAGGTCTCCCTGGAGCCTTCTCTTCTCCAGCCTGAACAACCCCAACTCTCTAAGCCTCTCTCCGTAGCAGAGCTGTTCCAGCCCTCGGACCATTTCCGTGACCTCCTCTGGACCCGCTCCAACAGGTCCATGTCTGTCTTATGCTGGGGACCCCAGAGCTGGACGCAGTGCTCCGGGGGGGGTCTCACCAGAGCGGAGCAGAGGGGGAGCCTGCTGGCCATGCTTCTTTTGATGCAGCCCAGGATGCAGCTGGCCTTCTGGGCTGCGAGCGCACATTGCCGGCTCATGTCCAGCTTTTCATCCACCAGTACCCCCAAGTCCTTCTCGGCAGGGCTGCTCTCAATCCTTCATCCCCCAGCCTGTATTGATACTGGGGGTTGCCCCGACCCAGGGGCAGGACCTTGCACTTGGCCTTGTTGAAGTTCATGAGGTTCACATGGGCCTGCTCCTCCAGCCTGTCCTGGTCCCTCTGGATGATACATACGTCCCAAACTCAGAAATTGCCTCGGAGAAGAAGCTCAAAGCCTCAAAGTATTTGATCTTGCTAAGTATCCCATCCCGTTTTTGTTGCCTGCAGGAACATCGTGCTGGCATCACACCTGAAGCCCCTAGAGAAAAAGGACAAGATAAGTAAGAGGAGGAACGTGCTGTGGAATCCCTGTGCGGCCCATGCCAAGGCTCCGCAAGCCAGTGATGTGGAAATACCCCAGGTAAGGGAGAAGGTTTCCAGGACTTTGTCCACATCTAAAAATTACTCCAGAATAATTTGGGTATTGTTTTAAAATGCAAGAGTTATTCAGAAATATCTCTACATGTGAGCAAGCCCTCAAAGTCCCCAGGAACACTGGTGTTTAGATAACCACAGTGTTCAGTCTTGGCCCCTACTTTGTGTCTGATAAGAGCTTGCACCAGCTGCTTCAAGAAGAGTCTGCTTCAACCATGTGGAAATCTAAGACCAGCTGCACAGCGTTGGACCGGAGCTCCCAATACCCTCCCTCTGATGGTGGCCAGTAACAGATTCTTGGGGAAGAGTGCCCTCCCTTGACCGCACTCTTCCAGCTGGCTGCAGTTTAGAGACCGAGCGCCAGGGTTGTGCATCTGGATTATCACATTTAGCAGCCACAGACCGCAGATCTTCTGTGAATGTAGCCAGTTTTTTCACCCCACAGTTTAATTACACATGATATGGAAAAGTGCTATTTTATTATAAACCTGCTGCCTGATGAATTCACTGGATGCTCCTTAGTTCTTCAGCTGTGGGAAATAGTGACTAAACATTTTCTATCCGGGTCATTTGTGATTTGAATGACATCTGTCCTGCCCCCTCCGGTGGACTCTGCCCATGCTGGAGAGTCCTGGTCACTGGATGTGTAGCCAGGTATGTTTCCCATAGATGTTTCTCATSGATTTTTTGACACTGAATTTCATTTGCCTGTTTATTATGAGATCCTTTTGCAACTCTTCTACGCAGCTTTGTATTTGTTTGGACTGAGCAATGATGTCCCCAGAGCAAATTCTGTTCCTAATCCAGTTAGCGCTTGGG
This sequence comes from Phoebastria nigripes, assembly GCA_035582835.1. Lineage (NCBI taxonomy): Eukaryota > Metazoa > Chordata > Aves > Procellariiformes > Diomedeidae > Phoebastria > Phoebastria nigripes. The sequence goes on along the minus strand of JAYKAV010002795.1, from coordinate 505,471 downwards.
CTCTGATCTCCAGGGCTTCTCCATTTTGTGTTTAGACACAGCGTGACGTTGCTGTGCCTTGTTCTTACTATCTGTATAAAAGCCTAAACATTTTAATCCTCCTTCAGTCTGTGCATCAGTTAAGTCAGCGGTGATGAGTTCAGCAGTTCAATTACATATTGTATAAAACAGGATTTCCTTTTATCTGAAGATGCCACATTGAGCTTGGCTCTCTCTTTTAGTGCAAGCTCTCTGCCACAGGCTGTACGAATGCAGTATGTTACAAGACGGTGTGTTAGGGCCATCTGCATATTTTCTGGGTTTTACATCTCATATCTTTTTATCTCCTTGCCGCTTTGATTTGCCTCACGGTGCTCGAGATGGAGCAGAGGTTTTCACTGAGCTACTCCGATCTCCAGGAAATCTGTGCCCAAGCAGTGATGGTGGATCCAGACTGGGCAGCATKTCTGGTTCTGGTTAGGGTTGGGGTTACTCCACTGCTGGTCTGTGTTCATCCATGCTGGGCTTCATGTCTCATCCATTCTTCCATTAGTTTCCCCTGAAGTTCTCTGGTTTCCCCCCTGGGGAAAAGGAAAAACCCCTCTGGGGCTTGAGGAACCTGATATTTCTTTGTCTTTCTCTATGTTTTGCCACCTCACAAGCTTTTTTGCAGCCCTTTGTGCTATCAAAGCCTGTATTAAAAACATYTCAGCCATCCACAGGTTGATCAGGGTCGGGGGGGGATAAAAATCTTCAAGTGGGAACAAAAGGAACTGGTAACTATTTTTTCCTTCAGGAACTGGATCAACTGCCCGGAACCTCTGCTGAATTTTACAGAGATTGGCGCAGATGCTTAAAAAGCGGAAAAGAAAAATACCAGCTTTTGCTTGAACTTGGAGGGAACGCCTTGGGCAGAATCTTTCAGGCTGACTTGGGCTTTGGCCTCCTGGGTGAATTCCTTACGGTGCTGGCAGAGAACGTCTGTCATGAAGACAGAGATGCCATCCTTCAGATCTTACAGAGCCTTTCAGGCACGAAGCGCTTTGGGTTAAACGTGGATCTTCTGAGCGAGTCGGAGAAAGAGAGCAGCAGGGATTTGTTTAGGAAGCTGCAGAGCACAAGCAGGGATTACTGGGCCACTGGCCATCCCAGCAGCCCAGCCGGCTGCAAAGCAGAGAGGGAAGCCCATGTCATGGACACCAGCCTGCAAAGGGAAGCCGAGGAGGAAAGGATAGTGACGGAGCTGAAGAAATGTTACCAGGTCAACTGAAGGAGCAGAAGCACGAGGGTCATCCGGAAACAGAGTGCAAAAGAGGCTCAAAGCTTGACTTTGGCATCACTGTGCGAGATGGCTAAATCGGATGCTTCTGGAGCATTGCTGTACATTTCTCTGTACCTGGGAGCCACCCAGAGCAATAGTTGTGCACAAATAAAGGTTAGTTATTGAAAGGACTGTGTTGTGATCTCTGGGGCAGGGTGTCCTCACAGAATGGCTCTGTGAGAATCTCTTAGATGAGGAGAACAAAGTAAAACTAGGCTGGTATTTTTGAAGGGGAAACCAAAACCCAAATAGTCCCTTCCCTTTTTCATCTCTGTCCATTGTCACTCACAGGATTTAAGRAATGTAATCAATGACACTTCGTGTTTAACCGTGCATCCACTGAAGTTAGAATGGGCTGATGGAGGTGGAAATGCTGTGCAAGGTGGTATATCTGGGACAATCCAACCAGCTATTTTATTGTTATTCTACCCCATCCAGCAGGGCATGGGGTAGACCTCAGAGATCCTGTCACCTCATGGTCCTATGATCTCAGACACTATCTGATTTGCTGAAATTCCACGTAAATTGAAACTTCGAAGGAACTGACAGGCATCAGTCCAAAAAAGAGACTCTCCAGGACTGCCTAATACTGTGTCTAAATTGAGTTGCTCTTCTGTTTTGGCTGCCGACCAGAGAGGCCTTCATATGGCACAGCTCAGCACCTACCCACCAAGCTCTCTTGCAGTTCTGGTCTGGGAGCATCCTCAAGCTTCTCCCAAGTGTGCTGAGGAGCCCACTGTATGTTACAGTGCTCAGACTCCCTTGAATTCAGTTCAAAAACAACTGTCAGGTCCGTTTTGTTGCAAAACCCAGCTAGAGAAGCAAAAGGTAGAGTCACCCTGGCAGGCCAGAACCATCCCTCTCCCACCTTCTCTGTAGAAACCACTAGGCACCTAATTGATTATCCTCTGAGGTCTGGCACTTGAATGTTGGGCTTTGTGGCATCTATCTTGGGGACATCTGTGTCCCTGCAATCTGTTGTGGGTGCCATTCCTCTTGCCTTTGCATAACACTTGCAAACCTGAGGACTAGCAGAAAGCCAAGAGCTGAAGTCTTAAACAAAACAACGAAGATCCTGGAGTTTCCCAAGGTCAGGGTGGAGGAYGTTGATGCGGTAACAGCCCCAGCATGACAGTTACAGTTTTGGTGGGATCAGGCACAGTGCTTTCAGCAGTCCGGAGGCTCAGGGCTTGCACTCACATCCTATGTCAAGGATGGGAGCAGCCTGCTGCATCCCCATCACTTGGGGAAAGGCAAAATCCCCGTGGTTTGGTGAGAAGACTCAGGAGAAATGAAGTACAGGAGAGGTTGTGTGAATGTTTACGGGAGGATGGGCTGTTAGACCAGCTGGGATCAGTTTCTCAGTCCGTCAGTTCATGGTCTGAGCTGAGCGTCTGCTCAAGAAGTGCCAAAAGCTGAGCTGAAGGTCCGGTCAGAGTCAGTGGGGAGCAAATAGCTCACCTTCACCATAGAGAGATGCATTTAAGGCCTCCAGGGCTGGTTCCAGCATCAGCCCAGGCAAGGGTGATGTTAATGAAAAGCCTCGCTCAATCACTCAGAGAGGAGGAGTCTCAAACATTACCTGTGCAGAAGAGCTTCAGCACACAAATCCTTGGAAAGCCAACAGGGAGATGTAGAAGTCTAAATACCATGTTTGAAACCTCTTGTTCTGGACTACAGAGGTCAGCTGCCATCGGAGTAGGCTCTCCTCTGGGTTCATTGCTCTCAGAGGGGTCAGAGCAATCCTTAACATTTACTGCATGTGAGTCTTTCAAGAAGATGTCGGCAGTTCCCTTGTTCCCACCACCCTTCCCATCACTGCATCTTCCCTCTGTGGCTGTGCTGCACAAACGACCTGCCCGCTCGTTGCCCAGGGCACGGACAACACTCTAGAGTGGCTGGGAGAGAGGAGAGGTTCTAGAGTCCGTGTCCCAGGGGACAGCCTGCCTGGGCAGGATGGAGTGCTTCCCAGCAGGTATTTGGCTGAGATGGGATGTTTCAGCCACTGTTTGATCCCTGCTGTCAGCCACGTGCACTGCAGGGGGGCGGTCATTTGCTAACCCCATCTTTGGCAAGCAGGCTGGTGTGTGCACCATCCCTGGCCCGTGCTGGCACTGCTAACCCCACGCATAGGTTCCTGCTATCCCCGCTGAGGACGCGGTGGCTGGGTTGGTTCTGCTGACTGCAGGGACCGCCCGGCGCGATGGTGACGAGGCTGCCGGGAGCTGCCGTTCTCCTCTGCCTGGTAGATGTTCTCCATGCTTTTGCGATTGAAGAGAAAGGAGATGTGTTCAAGAGGATGGCTTGTCCTGCTTTCCTGATGTTCGACAATGCCGCTTACTTGGCTGACATGACCTTCGAGCTCCCCTGCAATTGCAAGCCCGAAGAGGTCTCTTCTGTCATCTGGTACTTCCAGAGTAACTTGGGCAGCCACAAAACTACGGTCCTGACGGACTTTGCCGGCACTGTGGTTGTCGACTCAGGCCATATCCATGTGGGCAGTGACGTGCTGAAGCGTTTCAGTATTCGGATGTTCAGTCTCATCGTCTTCCGAGCCCAGGTGACGGACTCAGGACACTACTTGTGCGGCACTAAGAAAGGGGACTTCTTTTACGGCTATGACGTGGACGTGCAGCCCACCAAGCACATCACAGTGGCTTTTGTGGACAGAGGGCAGCACGTCCAGGATGACTACACGGAGAAGCTCTTCAGCCTCTTCACCACCTTCTGGGACTGGACCAGATGCGACCGCTGTGGGGTGAGAGGCGAGCAGCGGCGGATCGGGCTCTGCTACATGCAGAGTGCCCAGCTGCACCCTCGCTATCGTGCTGCTGTGCCCAACGTCACGTCCTGCGGCTCAAGGGCTGTCCCCGTACGTTTCCAGCGCGCCAGCCACCTCCGGAGACCCGAGGTGGCCATCCGAAGCTGCCTGACCCCTTGCCTGAAGGAGGAGGTCCCTGAGGAAGGCATGCAGGCCATCTCCAACGTCCTTTCCAAGCTGGGCGAGAAGCCCTGGCTGCCCCACGTCCCCACGCAGTTTCACAAGCAGCCTGTTGGAAGTGGCCTGATCATCGCGTGCCCAGGAGCCCGGCCCGAGCATGCTGTGGCCTGGGACAAGGACTCCATCCGGCTCTACCGCTCCCGCTACCTTGTAGGTGTCAACAAGAGCATGCGGGTCTTCATCGACCACGGAAACCACCTGCACATCCAGCGGGTCCGGGTCAGTGATGGAGGCACCTACTTCTGCTGGCGGGAGGGCAAGATGGTGGCCGGCTTCCGTCTCAGCGTGATGTACCAGCATCGGCGCAGGCGGACGCTCAACGATCCCGAGACAATCTACGCTGTCAAGGCCATTGGCATGAGCTACGTCATCATCAGCATCGTTTTCATCGTCATCCACATGTGCCGCTGCTGCCAGCGGGTGTTCAGGTGCCCTGCCAGGACATAGCATCTCTACCATGGCCCCGACGGGTCACTCTTACACCTTGGACCATCCTCCCATTAGAAATTTCCAAGGTTCTGACCATTAGAAATCAAAATGCTGCCAGTACCTGCTCATCCTCCCTTTTGGGTCAAGAGCGTGACAGTGAGGACCGATGTGGAAAACCCCGTGCTGGAGATTGGTACGGCTTAGTAGGGACAGGCGGGCATTTCACACTGCCACGATTTGTTCCTGGCTCTGCTGCTGGCTTGCGGTATGTGAGGTTTTAAGCTCAATATAGTCCTTTTCAAAAGAATACTTGGAGTTGTTGCAAGATCTTCTGGCCAAGCTCTACAGAGTTCTCGAACCGCATCAGTGATTTATTAGAGCTGTTTTTCTAAAAGGCTGCTGAAAAGATCCACCAAACTATTTTAATCCAATTAATTCTTGCTTTTCTTATCCTATTTTTTACTTCTTTTCATTGCTGAGAACTTTGAGTGCCAATGTTTCAAAACGTTCATGTTCCTTTGAGGTCCTTAGCTGGAGCAAACCCATTTTTAAAAATTCTGGTTTAAACATTTTTCATTTTTGAAGGAAAAAAAAAGAAATTTTCAAATGAATCTGGTGATTTTCTTCAGAAATTTCTCTGGTTTTTGCTTGGTTTTTTTAACTCGCCCGACTCAGCACAGACTTGTGAGTCAATATTTATGCCTGACAAAATTATTATGCATGTCCTCCAAAGAGGATGGCATCTCTACAGGGTTTAGGTGGCCACTTGCTTGCGCCTCAGCGTGGTGCAGGAATTCCCCACGGGGCTCGTCTCCGCTCCTTTTTTCAAGGATGTGGCTTGGGGATTTCAGCTTTCCCAAGAGAAATCCCACCATCCAGGAGGGCAGCATTGAGGGTCCCAGTGACACTCAGGCACTTGAACCACATTGATGATGTGCAGGATGTCAGATCCACCATCAGTCCTGACAGCTGCAGCCGATCCCAGGAGCTGCAGCCTGGGTTCATGCGGGGAAGGAGCTGGGTTTGGGGCTGAAGACCCCTGAGCAGATCCCTGCTTCCCTTCCCTCCCTCCCGGGAAGGGGATCTCTCCCACCCCGCTGCCTGGCTGCTGGCTCCAGGGGGGTTAATCCTGCACCTGCCTCCCCGGGGTTGCAATCCCTTATGGGTGTTGACCCATGAAGCATTGGCCATGCCTTGGGGTACAGCACTGAGCTTGCGTCCCCCAGCGAGTTTGAGCCTGGTTTGGGCTCCTGAAGGGCCTCGCCTCCCCGCTAATCCCAAATAATCCACGGCACTGGCTGCAGAGAGGCAGATTGCAGGCACAACTGTGGAATCATAGCGCTTGCGTTAGCTTTATTTCTCATCTCAAGCTGCCGCAGGCGTTAGTGCATTAATTCAGTAGCAACGTGGGCTGCAAAGCTCCAGCTGGAGGCTGCTCGCAGGGGACCGAGCCCCCTGGGCCACCGCCATCCCACCCCAGATGCCAAACCTGGGCAGCACCCACATCTCCTCTTATAACATCTCCTGCCCCAGGAATGGCCTTTCTGGAGCCAGTAGCTGCAAAGCATGCTCAGCACCTGAGCCAGGGGACAAGGGGGACGGAGGGGAAGAGGGGGATGGCATCTGAGTGGCATGCCGTGTGCTCATCCCAAAGGGCTTACGGGGTACAAGAAGCAATGCTGGGTTGTTGCTCCAACGTTAGGTGGCATCAGGGCAGGTTTCGCTCGTGGTCAGTAGCTAAATCAAAGGTGGGGATGGGGGCTGCGGGCGAGCACCAGGCTGGGCAGTGGCCCTGGGTGGGCCGGTGGCATGTGCTGGTCTAGGGGAGCACGGGAGGACRGATGGGGGGACAGGGCCACGTTGAGCCCAGGGACAAGGGATTTCTTCCAACCCCATCTTGAATGCCCATGCCGGGGGGTGGGCTCCATGCGTGGCAGGGATTGTGACGGGGCAGGCCCCAGTCCCTGGCCCTCCTGGCTCCTMGTGTGAGCCCAGGTGGGACAGGCAGGACAAGGATGGCTCTGTCTGTCCTCCGCCATCACTCCTGGGTCATGGGAGGCACCTCCTGCTGTAAGACCACCCATGGGTGCCCCAACACCCTCCTCCTCCTCCTCCTCTGCACTCCCCTCCTCTCCATTTTCACCTGCGTGGGACCCCCCCCAGGCGAGGGGCCAGGCGCAATGGCCGTGGGTCACCCCTCGCCACAAGCCCCTTGGGACTGTTTTACCCACCACAGCGATGGGGACACCTTGGTGGTGGACACCCAGTGGGGGTCAGGACAGCCCCATGGCACTGTGCCAAGAGAAGCCCATGAGGCCACCCAGCCTGCTGTGCCCACCACTGCTCCAGCCCCACAAACCACCCTGGACACCCCAGTGTCCCCAGGAACCCCTCATTATCCCCATTTCATCACCCTTTTACACCATCCCAACAGCACCCTGCCTCTCCATCCTCCCCTTCCTCCTGCCCATGCCTCTTGGCTAAGCCCACCCGATGCTCTGTGACAGGGAAATGTCCCTCACCAGCTGGTACCTTGTCCCCTGCAGCCCCCCCAAAGATGCTCAGGGCCTGTGTGCACTGGGGAGATTCGGGGTGGCCTCCTAGACCAGAGAGAGGGCAGCAGGGTGGGATGCAGGGAGAGACGCTCTTGGCACCGTCATCTTGTCTGACCGGTGCACAGAGATTGAAACAGGACGGACTCTTTCCCTGGGCACTGGTGAACTGGAGACCCAGGGCGAGCGCAGGCACAGCCCCAAAACCGCCGGTCCCTCCGAGCCGTGGGAACGCGACAGCATCCTGGTGGGGGAACTCGGCTCTGCCCGGTACCGCTCACCTCCCCCGGGTATCGCCTGTCGGACAGGTGCTTTGCCAGCAGCCAGCCCCAAATAGGGTGTCAGTGGTCCCTGAAGCACGGGTGACATGGGAGAGGCGAGGGGTGGGTGGCAGGGAGATGCCCCCTGCCAAAGCACCACCGGCTCCTCCCACGATCCGTGCCTGGCCACGGGGCTCCCTCGCAGCATCAGATGGGACCTACGGAGCTACAGCTACAAGCGTGCGGCTGCTGCAGCTCGCTCACCCTACGCCACCTCCTTGTGCTCCTGCTTGGACTCCTTGATCACCTGGAGGCAGAAGGAGAGGGGCCATCACCCCGGGCTTGGGCTCTCCTCCCTGGCTGAGCCTGCCTGGGTTCTGAACGAGCTTGGGGACAGGGATGGGGATGGGGACAGGGACGGGGACGATTTTCTCTATGAGCTGCTAGGCTCAGCTCCACCATGGTCCAGAGCCAGCTCATGCCGTGCTCTCAGGGCACTGGGATCACTGGCTCCCTGCCCAGGCTGCTCCTGGGGCTGAGGGATGGTGGCCCCCTGTGCTTGATGAGTGACCCCCTTGGGGACACCTCATGAGGAGGCGGGGGTGGAGGGGAGGCAGCATGGGTGACACAGATGAGGACTTCCCACCTCTCCATCTCTGGTCTCCACAGTTTTGACCACGATGCTCCTCTTCAGATGGGCTTCTGACACGGATTTAGTGTCCAGGCTGGTCTCTAGGGGACATGGGCAGGACATGGCGGTGACCCAGTGCCCCCCAGCCACACTCAAGGGGAGGGGCCCAAAGGGAACAGGTTGGGCTGGAAAACCCTGAACCATGGGAGACAGTGGCCCTGGGGACATGACCAGCCTCAGGGACGCTGTTGGCCTCAGGGACATGGTTGGCCTTGGGGATGTGGTTGGGGATGTTTTTGGCCTTGGGGATGCGGTTGGGGACATTCTTGGCCTTGGGGATGCAGTTGAGGACACGGTTGGCCTTGCGGATGCAGCTGGGGAGGTGGTTGGCCTTGGGGATGCAGTTGGCCTTGGGGATGTGGTTGGCACTGGGGATGTGGCTGGCTTTGGGAGGTGATTAGCCTTGGGGACACAGTTGGCACTGTGGACATGATTGGCCTTGGGGATGTGCCTGGTCATGGGGACATGGGTGGCTTTGGGAAGTGATTGGGCTTGGGGACAGGGTTGTCCTTGGGGACACAGTTGGCACTGAGGACACAATTGGCCTTGGGGATGTGGTTGGCACTGGGGACATGGTGATGTGGTCAGTCAGCCTTAGGGACATCACTGGCCTTGGGAACATGCTTGGCTTTGGGGATGTGGGCATAGCACACTCCTGCCCGCATCTTGGGAGAACCCAGGAGTCCTGGTTCCTTGAGATTTGGAGGAAAACCTCCAGGTCCCTCTGGCTGGGGCAGGGACAGCCAAGACGGTGCCTCCTCCCACTGAGCCTCCAGAAGCCACCTCTGCTTGTGCCACCATCCCAGCCCCCCCACCCCCACCCCCGTGGCCACCGCCTCACCTCGGATCTGCAGGTTGGAGAAGCTCTGCACAGGGATGGTGATCCTGCAGGAGTGATGGGGGGTGTTGGGAAGAGCATCAGGGTCCTGCCGCCCCCCCCACACCAGCTCAGCCCTGCCCAGGACTGAGGCAGGAGGGCTGGAGGATGGTCCCCAAGCAGGTTGGGCACCCCAGAGGGACCACGAGGACTTGGGGATGGTTTGGGACATGGCCGGGGATGGGGAGAGGGGCAGGATGGAGCCCCCTCTCTGCCATCACCTGCTCTCCTCGCCCTCCAGCAGCTTGCGGTACGTGGCGATCTCGATGTCAAGGGCCAGCTTGACGTTGAGCAGCTCCTGGTACTCCTGCAGGTGCCGGGCCATCTCCTCCTTGAGGCTGCGGATGTCCTCCTCCAGCCGCACCACTGTGTCCTGGTAGCCAGCTGTCTCCAGGGCATAGCGTTCCTCCAGCTCCCGCAGCTGCCTCTCCAGGGACTCGTTCTGGGGGGCCACGAAGGGAGGTGACACCCTCCACGGCCACCTTCTTCCAGGAGCTAGGGGCTCTCCACAGTGCCCATCCATCTCCCATCCTTGGGGACCAGCCATTCCCCCAGCATTGGGTGGTGGTCCCTACCGCCGTGCCAGGGAACCCTGAGGTGGTGGCAGCTCCCCGAGGCTGGGTCCCCCCACCTTGCACCCCACAGCCATCACCTACCGAACCCCGCAGAGCCTCCAGGTCGCAGGTGAGGGCCTGGAGCTGGCGCCGGTACTCGTTGGCCTCCTGCTTGGCCGCACGCAGGGCCTCCGCGTGCCGGGCGGCTGCATCCGTCAGGTCTGCAAACTGGCAGGGGGGACACGTSCCATGGGATGGGACCACGCGGCAGGGATGTGTGCCGGTGGCACATGGCGTGGGGACATGACCCAGCTCTGCTCCGCGGGAGGGACGTGGCCCCAGTAGCACACAGCATGAAGAAACGTCCCTGCTACTGCAGGGTGGTGGGACGCTGCACATGGGACATGTCCCCAGTGCCATGTGTCCCTGGGGACACGTCCCTGCTCCCATGGCAGGAGGGGGATGATGCACAGGGCACGTGCACTTGATGTGGCACTGGGGACGTGTCCCTGTTCCCACAGCAGGAAGGGACACATGGGACATCCCCAAAGGCACATGTCCTGGGACCACATCCCAGCTCCCGTGGGAGGGCTGTGGCCCCAGCAGCACGYGTCATGGGGACACATCCAGCTCCCACAGGAGGAAGGGACAGCGCACACGGGATGTGCCCCCAGTGGCACGTGGTGCTGGGGATGTGTCCCGGCTCTCATGGGTGGAAGGGACAGTGCACATGGGGCATGTGGCCAATGGCACGTGACATAGAGGCATGTCCCTGCTCTCTTGGGATGGTGGGACAGTGGACACGGGACACGTCCCTGATGGCAGGTGTTCCTGGGGACATGTCATTGCTTTGCGGGTGGGAGGGATAGTGCTGTGCGATGTCACAGGGGAGACATCCCTGCTCCTATGGGACGGTGCACGTGGGCCATGTCACTGTGAACACTCCTTAGGGCCTGTGCCTACGTGACTTACCACTGGGGACACATTCTTGCCCCCCACGGGGACCAAACCAGGACACGGGACATGAGTGGGGACAGCAGGGATGCCAAACCCCATGCACCACCACCAAGCAGAGCCACCCAACCCCAGGGGGGTCAACCCCAGCCCTGAGAAGGTGACATCCCAGCAGGGGACAGTCAGGCCACCCAACTGTTGGGTGGTCGGCTCCCACCACACCTTGGACTTGTACCACTCCTCGGTCTCCTGGACGTTGCTGGCGGCCATGGCCTCGTACTGGCTACGGATGTCGCGCAGGGCGGCCGTCAGGTCCGGCTTGCTCGCGTCCACCTCGACGTGCACCCGCTGCCGGGCCAGCTGCTCCTGCAGCTCCCGCAGCTCCTGGAGGGACAGCGGGGGTCAGCCCAGCCCTCCCAAGCCCCGGGACCCCCCCGAGCGGGGTTACCTCCTCGTGGACCTTGCGGAGGAAGGCGATCTCGTCCTGCAGGGTCCCCACCCGCCGCTCCAGGTCCAGGCGAGCCAAGGCAGCGGCATCCACGTCCTGCCACCGCGGGGGACAGGAGGGACCATCCCCAGGGCTGSCCACCCGGGTCTGCTCCCTCCTGAGCTGCCCGCCCCTGCTCATCCCTGCCTCTTTCTGCCCCATTCTGCCCATCATAGCCCATCCCAGTCCCTCACTGCCTGCTCCTGCTCATCCCTGCCCTGTCCTTGCCCATCTTTGACCTATCCCTGCCCCATCCCTGTCCCGTCTGTCCATGCCCACCCCCGCCCATCCCTGCCCATCCTTGCCCATCCCTGCCTATCCCTGCTCCATCCCTGCCCATCCTTGCCCGTCCCTGCTCCATCCCTGCCCATCCCTGCTCCATCCCTGCCCATCCCTGCCCATCCTTGCCCGTCCCTGCTCCGTCCCTGCCCATCCCTGCCCCATCCCTGAGGGAGGCTGAGCTGGGGGCTGAGCCCCTGGGGTGCAGGATGGGGGATGCAGGATCCGGCCCCTGCCCTCACCTGCCTGTAGGCAGCCAGGTTGCTCTCGGCCTCCAGCCGCAGGGTCACCTCGTCCTGCAGCCTGCGCCGGAGCAGAGAGGCACCATTACTCATTTGGCATCGTTACCCGTTCGGCATCATTACTTATTAGGCACCGTTACTCATTAGGCACCATACTCGTTAAGCATCATTACTCATTACTCTCAGCCCCATGGACGGACCCGCCTGGTCAATGCAGCCCCACGCCACCAGCACCCGCACCCCATGTCGGTGCGTGTGCCTGTCCCCCACCCCCCGCCACCATCCCACCCTGTTCCCGGGGGTCACCCTGGTCCCTGTTGCCACCCATGTCCCCGTCACCACCCTGGTGCCCATCAGTGCCTGGTCCCCAGGGCAACCCTGGTCCTGGTGGCCAGCCTGGTCTCTGTCAGTGGCCACCCTGATCCCTGGGGACACCCCAGTCCCCATCCTGGTCCCAGAGGTCACCCTGGTCCTTGCCACCACTATGGTCCCCCTCACCACCCTGGTCCCCAGGACAACCCTGATCACCATCCTGGTGGCCATCCTGGTCCCTGTTGCCACTCTGGTCCTGGTGGCCACCCTGGTCCTGGTAGTCAGCCTGACACCCATCCCAGTGGCCACTCTCAATCCTGTCCTGGTGGCCACCTTGGTCCCTGGGGCCATCCTGCTCCTGGTGGCCACCCTGCTCCCCATCACCACCCTGGTCCTCATCATTATCCTGCTGCTGGTGGCCACCTTGGTCCCCAGGAATACCCCAAGCAGGGCAGCACCTTACTTCTGCTGGAGGCTGCCGAGGTCCTCAGTGAGGTTGTCCCTCTCGATCTCCAGACGGGCCTTGGCTGTTGTCAACTGCTCCACATGGCGCCGGAGGTCACGCAGCTCCTCCTGGTAGACGTCGGCCAGACGCGAGGGCTCCTGGTCCCGTGCCTGGTTCAGCTCCACCACCAGCACCTTGTTCTGCTGCTCCAGGAGCCGGACCTTCTCGATGTAGCTGGCGAAGCGGTCGTTGAGCTCCATCATCTCCACCTTCTCGTTGGTGCGTGTCTCCCTGAACTCTGAGTTGAGCGCTGCAGCCAGTGAGAAGTCCATCTTGCCCAACCCCAGGCGGGCACCCACGCGGGGACCCGGCTGGGTGCTGCGGGGGGCCCGGAGCCGGGCTGGGGGGCTGGCAGGGAACACCCGGTACACCGGGGTGGCAGGGCCAAAGCGGCGGCCGTAGGAGGACAGCCGCTGGCTCTCCATGCTGAAGGGGTGGGCGTGATGTGCCCGGCCCAGGGGGTTTTATGGAGCCTGGGGGCCCCTAGCCCCGCCGGCTGCCCCGGCGCTGGCCACCAGCCAGGGAGCCAGAGGACCAGCACAAAAGCCGGCCTTTGTGGCGCCCGGTGGGGGCGGATGCGCCCTGGCACCCAGCCCGGGCACCGCGACATGGCCCCCTGCCCACCGCCTGCCCCCCCGGCGGGCACTGCCAGGGCCCAGGGGGGGCCTGGGGCACGCACCAGGGCGGGAGGCAGAGTGGTGGCCACGGGCTCCCGTGGGGCAGCCAGCAGGTGGGTGCTGGGTGCAAGGCTGGGTGCAATGCCATGGGGCACCACAGGCGCTGGGTGCAACGTCGCAGGGCACCATGGGTGCTGGGTGCATTGCCATGGGGCACCGTGGGTGCTGGGTGCGAGGCCGGGTGCAGTGTCATAGGGTGCCCGCTGCGAGGGCCTGGGCTGTATCTGCACCCTGGGGATGGATCCCCACGACATCTTGAGGTGCTCAGGGCAGACACGCTGGGCAGGCTCGGGTGTGCGTGTGCACGGGCACCCCCCCCGTGCACACACCCCTGCATACGTGTGCACACACCCTGCCGAGCACAGCCCCCCGTGCACGCTGCTGGTATGGATCCATGTGCGCACCCCCCCCCCCGTCCTGTGCACACATCCATACGGAGGCACCCACACGCATGCACGTGCACATCTACACACGTGCACATCTACTTGTATGCACGCGCACCTCCACACGCACACCCATGCACACGCATGCACACATGCACCTACAGAGGCACACGCGTGTCTACCCATGTCCACACACATGCACGCACGTCCATCCCTCCCAGGAATGTGCAACGCACGGACGCGTGCCTACCCTTGCCTATACGTGTGTACACACAGCGTGCAGATACGCACACGCATGCTGCTTTCCCTGAACACGTGTGCACACGCACAGAGCTGCACACGCCCTGTCACGTCTACACAACACGCACACGCACGGCCATCCTGCTATGCACACGCGTGCACATCCACACGTGCACACACCCCCACGCTCCCCGTGTCGCATCCCCCCGGGATGAGCCCCGGCACAAGCAGCTCAGCACCAGCCACCAAAGCGCCGTCTCCCCAGCGGGCCAAGGCACTTTGCAGGCAGTCTGGCAGCACGGGCAGGCTGCTAATTAAGGCAGGCTGCTAATTAAGTGGCTGAAGCCTCCAAAGTCCTTTCCACCCCAGTGGTTCTGTAAAAGCGCTGGCCGGTCGCCGCTGGAGCCTGGCCGGGGCTCAGGACACCAGGTCCCCTTCCCAGCTCCGGGGGGGGGGGGGGGCCTGATCCTGCCACGGCTGCGTGTGCGTGGCCATGTCACCAGTCACACGTGCACTGAGTTTGGGGGGTCTTTTGCCCCCCGTTGGCCCACGGAGGGGGACTGAGGGCCGGGACTCCTCCCCGGGTGGGGGCCGGGTGCCAGGGGCTTTCCCCGGCCGGCTGAAAGGGGCTTTGTGCGGGGCCGGAGCTGCCCGGCACAGCCGTGGGGTGCCTTTGTGCCGGGGCACCGTGCTGCCGGGAAAGGCGGGGGGACGGATCCAGGCACGGCAGCGGTGATGGGCACGGGGCCACCGCCAGCACTGTCCCCTGCGCGCCACAGCATCACGGCCACAAATTGGAGCAGGGCCAGGCCTTGGGGACAGCCCGGGCAGGGGACAGGGGTGCTTTGGGGACATGGGGACGTAAGGGACACATGGTGGCATCGGGGTGGGTGCCCCAAGAGGCGGCTGGGACAAAGCTGGGGGACAGGGGCTCCCTGGGGTGCTGGTGGGGCTGCTGTGGGGACAGGGATGGGGACAGGTCTCGCCGGCTGGCAGCTAGATGGCAGCCGATGGCCGGGAAAGGGAGCCCGCTCGGGGACGGGGACACGCAGCCAGGCCCTGCTGGACCACGGCCACCATCAGCGGCCGGTTGGGGAGGGTTGTGGCAACAGCCCTGTCCTTGTGGGTGCAATCTGTGGGGACCCAGAGCCACTGGTGGGGATGTACAGGTGGGACTGGTGGCACTGGAGCAGCACTCAGGGACAACCTCTTGCTGCCACATCCCCCTTTAGCCCCCAGAAGCTCCTTGTCCCCAGCCAGCCCTCCGTCCTCACGCTGGGTGTTCCGGTGTTCCCGTGTCCCCCCAGCTGTCTCCAACTAGTGTCACCAGCAGCAGGCAGGGTTTTTTCCCCACAGAAACGCCTGGTTTGGGGCACCTACGTACCCCATATGTGATGCTTGGTGTCCCCAGCCTGCCAGAACAGTGACATCCGTGGGGACACGTGCTGTGTGACAGTCCATGGTGACAGGGGACCTCCATCCCTATAGACTTTCTAAAGTCCCGTGGGGTGGGCGGGGGCGCGGGGGCTTCGGGGTCCTGTGCCAGCCCCCGCGCTGCTCCCTAGAGGTTTATTTTCTCCCAGCTCCTACGCAGCCGGGATCAAAGCATGGAAAGCTGTCACTCCCAGCGGCTGCGGGGAGGCAGAGCTGGGCTCTCCCCCCTCCTCCTCCCTGGCCCCCTCTTAATGAGACAAACGAACTGGGAGCAGGCTGGAAGTTTTAATTAGAAGCTTCCAGCCTTTGAGAAGACAAAGGCAAGATCTGCCGCTGCCAGGCAGGAAAGTAGAGCAGGAGGAGCCGGTGACCCTGGTCCCCGTGGGACAGCAGCATGCCCGGAGCCGGGTCCACCCTCCCCATCCTGCTCCTGCCACGCTTGGTCACCTCTGAGTGCTAGGGGACAGTCACAGGCCCCAGGTAGGGATGCTCAGAGCTCTCTGCCCCAGGACTGGGGGTTCACAGGCAGCTGGAGGGGGATGACAAGGAGATGGGAGTGGCAGCGACAGGGTTTTAGCAGGGGGAAACAGCGCAGAAACGCTCTCCCCCATCTCTAAGCAAAGCAGCAGGAGCCAGGAGGGCAGACAGCCTCCACTGCCCCTTGCCTGCGCCCTCAGACGCTGAGCAAGCGGCCCAGACCCTCCCCAGGCACAGCAAAGGGGGCAGAAGGCACCCACGGGGCCCCCATGATGACAGGAGATGTGGGGTGAAGAGGGAAAGCCACAATGGAGCCCACCCCCAGGAGCAAGGGCCTTTTCCAGGCCCGCTCAGACGGGAGCCGCTACCCAACCCCGGCTCCCCGCGCGAGGGGGAGGCGAGAAGAAACAGCCGCACGTCTCCCCTCGCCCCTCTGGTTTGAAACGAAAAGATTTATTAAAAGCGCGTGTTATTTCTTAGCATCACCCATCTGTTAGCACTCGACACCCCGGCGCGGATTAGAGAGGGGCTGAGAGGGAACAGCAATAATCCATCTGCTGCAAAAATACACAGGGCTGCGCCGAGGGGGGGTACACGCAATGGGGGGACACAATGGTGGCTGGGGGTGACTTTCGGGGTAGAAGAAGGGCTTGAGGGTATCCTTATGGGGCTGTAGGAAGGATGGGATAGGGCTCCCAGAGAAAGGAAGAAGTTTGGCACCTGGGTTTGGACATTAGGAGGGATCCTGGGCGGTGGAGCCATCAGCATAAGAGCTTTGTTGGCTGGGGGGTGGAAGCAGGGGGGGCATTGCCGCGTGCCGCAAGCTTTTTGGTGGTCCCCTTGCTGCCCTTCCAGGCGAGAGCGCCCGAAGGATGTTCTGAGGATGGAAAGAGGAGAGAAGCGGATGAGGCAGCTCCTGGGTAAAAGCAGCAAACCCAGGTCCCCTCCTGACGGAGATCCAGGCGCTGCCAGCTCCCTCCTCCTTTCTACCCCTTCTCCAAGCACCCACCGCCCTTCCCCGAGGCTGTGGCCGCAGCCAGGAAGCGGCAAACCCCAAAAACCATCTTCCACCAGTGCCAAACATCCCGATTCCAGGTATTTTCCCCCCCTGAACTGGAATGGGGCTGGCACGGCAGCAGTTTGCTGCCTGCCCTGAGGCAGAGATCACTCCCGCACAGCCCATCATGCTGCGGGGAGAGGGGTTGCCTGGGCACCTGGCTGGGTGCGGAGGGGCACAGGGCTCACCTGGGATGCGGGAGGGCTGCGCAGATCTCTTCTTGCTGCTCGGGAGCTGGGCGATGCGGCTCTGGAGCTCACCCAGGAAGGGGGAAGCGGTGCTGTGGAAGAGAAAGGGGCCATTTTAAATCCCCGAGGCTCAGGGCAGAGGCCCCACATCGTCCCCAGATGTCACAAGCGAGGTAGAGCCGATGCAGGCAGGGATGGGGGCTCGAGCCCCAGAGGGGAGCACAGGCGGGAGCTGCCAGCCCTCGCTGCCTGCATGGAGCGCTCTGGGGCATGGGGTGCCAGCGGCTCTCACCTCTCCACTCGCCTCCGCTTTGGCGCAGATGCTTTGGAGACCGAGGAGGGCTTAGGGATGGAGGAATCCCTCATGGCAAACACCGGGATGCAGGCTCTGCAGCCAAGGAAAAGAGGGTTAGTGCCAGGGCCGGATCCTGACCGCCCGCTCTCACGAGGCTGGGAGGCAACCGGGCCAACGCCATCCACCTGCAGGGAACAGAAGTCACAGGAAACCTGCCCGATTTTGTAGAAGAAAATGATTCAAACAGGGATAGATCCTCAGGAGATCCGCGCAGGAGGTGGCAGCTGGCCGGGTACTGCTGCTCCCTAAGGTAGTGGGGCCGTTCCCCTGTACCTCAGTTTCCCCAGTTACCCTCTATAGGAACTATCTCCTAGAGCTATAGGAGGAGATAGGGAGACCTAAGGGTGTCCCGCATTACCAGGGGCATGCTGATCTCTGGTTTTGGATGGTCAGACAAATTCACGCAGCTCTGTAAAAGCCAGAGCCTCTTTGAAGCACCAGCAATAATAAAATAAAAAAAAAAATAAAAAAAAAAAAAGAAAAAGCCCACACTGCGCAGTCCTGACCCTCGCTCCAACCTCTCTGGGAGGAGAGGCGATGCCCCACCTGCCTTTTCCACCAGCACTTGGGGCTCCAGAAGCCATCTGGAGGATGTTCCTCCACATCCAAAGGGAAAAGGAGAAGGAGAGAGAGATTTTCTTGGAATGCTTTTTATGTCTTTGCAAGCAATTCACACACGAGCTCAGCCCGCTGGCTGCCCGTCTGCAGGCCGAGCATCTTCTGCCCAACCTCCCCTCCTAGCAGAGCTGCAGTGATCCACAAAGGATTCACCCAGGCAGCAAGACCATGGAGGGGGGATCCCCAAAAACATGGGTAACCCATCCAGGGCAGCACTTACTTGGGCATGAAGGAGCTGTCCTGCTTGTTTAGGCGGCTCTGGACGTTCTCCCAGACAGGGAATTCGGGCAGGCTGAAGGCAGCTGGATTGGCTGCGCCGGGTGAACCGCTGTCCTCGCAGATCTCGAAAGTCACATTCAGGTCGTGGACGGGCAGGGCAGGCAGGGTGTAGCAGTTTTGGGCAGCTGACATCGCCAGGGGCACGCGGCTTTTGGTGACTGTCAGCGGGCAGATTTTGGGGGTGCAACACGACGGCACCAGGGAGACAGGGGGTGCCTGGGCTGCTGCTTTGAGACAGGGGTTGCCTGCGCTCTGCATCACCCTGGGAGTCTCTGCTTCTTTCCCACCTCTCCGCTGGCATTTCATCCGCATTTTGAGGCTGCGGGGAGTTCCTGATTGGGAAGCACTGTTCATCTCAGACCTCCTCCTCTTCTTAATCGGGCTGGGAGCCATCGGCGTGGGACTGGAGAGCGGAGCGAGCTGCTGCGAGCATTGCAGGGCGGCGCTCGTCACAGGGGCACTGGGCACGGCGACARACGCCTCTGCTAAAAGAGCAGAGAAGAAACAGAGTCACCTCCCTGTCTGCAGTTCCCAGGCACCCCCAAACCCCAGGGCATCCCCCTTTGTCCCCTGTCACAGCTCAGCAGAGATCTGCCCAGCGAGCCCTACAGCAGCCGTTTGCCAGTGGATGTTTCCATCAAACCACATTAAACCCAGAGGAAAAGAGCCAGCACAAATAATCCTGTGCCTTGCCAGCCTAAAGGCACCAGACTGGTCTTAAAGCAAGTGCYCTGTGGCAATGCCCAGTCTGTCCCCGGAAAACAGGGTCTGCAGAGCCCACAGCTTTGCTATCGGGTTGGTACTGAGGATGAGGAGGAAGAGCTCAGCGCTGGTCAGACACAGGCTGCCAGCTGGAAGGCTACAGCAGGGCTGACTTGGGCAAATGTACCATGGAGGAGTAAACAAGACAAGAAAAAATTAGGATCAGAACTGCTGCTTTGGTCTCCTGGAGCAGAAATATCACTCACATTTAAACTGACTTGCACACACACGCTGAGCTCCCCGGAGACAAGGGCTGCTCACGGCTCCTGCAGTGCCCCGGGCTGCCAGAGATGCTGGCTAGCCTGAATCGCTCTACAAAGCGAGGCTGGAGCTGCTCTCGGCATGCCCTGCTGGCCACCACATCAGGAGAAACTCATCTCTCTGCCCTATGCCCACAGCTGGGAGCTGCCCCCCCTGCCCCCCCACCGGCTCCTCCAGTGCACGCCAAGACAAAGGAGAGGGGACAGCACCGACTGTCCCAAATCCAAATCCTCACCATCACAGCCCTGCTGCATCCGCTGGGCTGGGGTGGCCCCGCTGACCTCTGTGGGTCTGTTCAGAGACGTGGCTTGCTCCAGGCTTACACCGGCCTCCTGACCAACCAGGCGCTCCAGTTCCTCAAATTCAGAGACCAGGTCAGGAGTTAGGAGGTTGGCAGCCTTCAGGAGGGAATACTGCTTTTGGGCAACACTCAGGATAGCGGCTACAAGCCTACGACAGAGAGACAGACCCAAGAACCAGTTAGCAGGTGAGCTTGAGCCAGCGTCACCAGTACCAGAGGCTCAGCACCACCAGCATCACCTCTGAGACACCTCCTCGGCTGGGGCAGAGCCTGTTAGCAGAGTTTTGGGGAAGAGAGGCAAACTTTGAAGCTGTGAGATACCCAAGCTGTAAATCTCTTACTGGAGAACCTGAGCTGTGAGTTGTGTGTTCACCTCTTGGTTACAAGGGACCAAATGGCATCCACAGATTTTTTGCCGGGCCTCAGACACTCGTTAGCTCAGCTAGAGACAGACAGAGATCCAGGCACACGTCAAGGCCAGTCTCCCTCAAGAGACCTTTCTAAAGAGGTTCATTCTGCCAAGATGCTTGGGGCAGAGACATCAGCAGATGGTGCCATGGGAGCCCTGCCAGGGCAGGACCTGGGGGAGCCGAGGCAGGAGAAAAGACTTCGCAGAGGTAATTTCAGGACTAACAACACACACTTAAGGCTCATACAGTTGCTGTGCCTGGAAACCTTCAYTGTTGGCATTTCCAGGAGAGATTATACCATGGGATTAGATCCCCAGGAGCCAAATCCCTTGTTTTACAGGACAGGCAGTCAYCTGCAAGCAAAGACCTGGTCCCACATCCACCTAAACCATCCCTAGGATGGCTACATGCAACACAGGAGGGTGGACAACCCGTCCTCCATAGGCAAACAAGAGGAAGTGGCACATGGGGATGGTATGGGGCCACTCACGTCTCTCTCTGCCTGCCGGACAGCCCCTGTAGAAGGCAGCTTGGTTTCTTCGGTTCCAGCTGGACATCTGTCTGGTGGGTTGCTCTGGGGCTGCTGGGAGGCATTTCCTCTGGAGCCTGGAACAATGACCCAAAAGCCCAGGATTAGCCCATATTTGAGCTGAGTTTGGTCCCCAAACTCCCTGTTAGCTGGGAGGTTAAGGGGTTTCGCTACCAATCCACAGCCCAGCACACGCTAAGCCAGGACCCCACGGACCAGCTGAGCTCCTGCCCTCCCCCAGCATGCCCAGTGCACCCCATGAGGGTATTTGAGACCCCAGCCTCTTCCGGGCCCTGCTCGTCATGCCAAGCCCTCCCAACGCTGCCCACCCCTTCTCTCACCTCCTCCTCCGATTCCAGCTGCAGCTGAACAGGCCATCCAGCTTCCAGCTCCTGCTGCTCTCCATCACTCTCCCTCTGATCATCCAGGGCCAAGCATGTCTTCGGGACAGCTTCCTCCAATCTACAGAAGCCAGAGAAGAAGCCACTGAGCCAGAGATCCTCTGGTGAAGCCATCATTTTGCCTAAGAAGTTTTGGGATGGATCAAACAGAATATTTGGCCTTTGCAACCCAGCTTTCCTTGGTGCTTGYGGGCTGTGGTCCATCGGGTTCATAACTACACCCAACCACAGTCGAGATGATGGTGCACACCAGCAGAGAAGCTCACCCGCTTTCTGATGGACACCTAGGCTCCGACCGGCACTAAAACCCTGCAGGCTTCTTGACATGGGGGACACCAGGAGGTCACACCAAGCTCTGTCCCTCCTTCCCACCAGCCTCACCTGGGCAGCCCCACTGGTCTTGAGCTGAGGGGAGCCAGCGGTGCCGGCGCCTGGTTCTCTGCCTCCCGGGCAGCGTCCTCATAGGCACGAAGCTTCGCCCGCAGATCTGCCACCTGCAAGGAAGGATCATCTGTKGCTCAGATGGTTTCACGACCCCCGGGAGCTCAGAGGTCCACGTCCCAAGCAAACCACAGCTAAAGACAGAGCCCTGCCCTCCCTGCCAGCATCTCACCTCTGCTTTCAGCTGCTCACAGATCACGGCGTATTTACTAACGTGGCAGTCAAAGCTGAGCACGTTGCTCTTCAGCTGCAGAGACAGGGACAAGGGAGAGGTTAAAGAAGCACCGGGGCAGCACATACCCCTCTCCCGGCGCTGGAGCTACTCGGCCTCCTCCAGGCCCCAGGGAGCCCCAGGGTGGCTGCAGTGGACAGGATCTGTGCTCAGGGACCTGCTGTCCCAGTCACGAGCTTTTTTGGTCTCTAGGCTGAGGAGCTTTAGCAGAAGACCAGGCACACAGCGTCTGCAGCTTCATCAGCTGCTTTCTGCCCAGGGCAGCACCCCCAGAGCTGGAAAACTCAAGCTGGAAAATGGAAGCACCCACTAATCTACCCCACCATAAACCAGGCTCCTTCCCACCCACTCCCAGTAGCTCCCAAACACAGGGCAGATCACCGCCGCAACGCGAGGTCCTCACCGACAGCTTGATCTCCTTGGCCCGGTTGGCGTACTTGAGCGTGTTGTAGGTGTCCTCGTAGGCCAGCGTGGAGGGACTCACAGCAGCGATCATGATGGTGCGGCAGTTCCCGCCAATGGAGTCCTTCAGCAAGCGTGTGAGCTTGCTGTCCCGGTATGGGATGTGGGTTTTCTTGCTCTGTACCAAGAGATCAAGGGTCTGCTCAGCTTTTGGCCCTTGGGCACTCAACTCCGAATCCTGTGTCGCAAGGGGACGGCCACGCTCATCCCACAGCACCTCTCAGAGCCCAGCCCAGGCTGCCATCCTCACTGCACCGGCTAGACCATCACTTGAGGACATCCCTCACATTCACCCTCCCCGGAGAGCCAGAGCCCATCAGGGCCACATGAACAGCGTTACCTTTGCATCAGCCAGCGCGTTGATGACATTGATGAGGGCCAGCAGCGAGCGGTTGATGTTGGCACCCTCCCGGAGCCGCTCCCCCTTGGCGTTGGTGACTGAAGCTCGCTCCGAGCCTGCCAGGTCGATCAAGCTCATCTTGGCCACTTGCAGATCCCGAGCAAGGCCGCCAATGCGGTCCTGCTGCTTCACGTAGATCTGCAAGGACAGAGATCAGTGAGGCTGCAGCTCAGCAAGGCACACAGGATTGCTCGTTGGAGCCAGCATCACCAGTTTCAATGCTTATAAAAGGATTGCAAAGAGGATCACACAGGCTGTGAGATCGAGCAGGGGGAAGAGAGGTGCCCGGCACGCCGAGAAGACAAGCCAAAAACTCGGCGATGACACAAGTAGCAAAGCCACGGAAGGGATCTCGCAAGAAATGACAAAGCTACAGAAAATAATCAGCATCTCCTACGCTTGGTGAGTGAGCAGGGTACAGCTGGTCAGGTCCCCGAAGGGCGACACGCCAACCCAGAGCCCCAGCGCGACCCGGGAAGTGGTCATGCACAGTGGCAGCCCCAGCCCCAACTCCGACTGTGGATTTTGCCAGCAAACTCAGACGCCAACAGGGGCTGCAAGCCCCCAGACACAATCTCGCAGTGCCCCCAGGGAGGTATCCAGCCAGGCCTTTTGGTGCCGAGCCCAGTTCCCAGCTGGTGTGGGCAAGGAGCGACACAGCCACTGAGACTCACCTGGCAGCATCACTCCGTAACTTCCCCTTCTGCATCCCTAAAGATCTCCCAGGAGAAGCAAACGCTTCCCCCACCGCCCTATAACACYCTCAGCCCCCCAGGAGCAACTGCTGCATGGACTGGAGGTGCCATGGAGATGCTGGAGGCCAGTAACCGGTCCTGCATCCTCACCAGACCGTGGTTTGCCTGCCGGGAGACAGAGCCAGCAGCGGGAAGGGCAGATTTCCAGCACAGCTAATGGATTCACGGCAGGCAGGAATCCAGCACCCACCGACAAGCCCAGCTGGGAAGACGGCTGGGAAAGCATCCAGGCACCTGGACTTCCCCCCTGCAAGCAGTAACGGGCAAGGCACCAGTTTCAGACTGAAATTACAGTCAGAGCCCTCCGTCTCTGCACGCAGCCGTGATGGCCCTGCTAATTCGGGGAAGGGCCTGGCTGGAATTGAAATCAACCGGCAGGTTTGTGTAGGAGAGCACTGAGAAAACAGGGGAGGCAAATTTACAGACCCCTGGGGAGCGTAATTCCCAGCTCAGTGTCGAGTGGGACACGACAGAGGAGACAGCCTGCCCGCGGCACCTGGGGGGAGGCACAAGAAGAAGCCAGCGACAATCAGCCCCCTTTGCTCAGGGTCAGGTTTTAGGTACAGCTCCCACACACTAAGTCGACAAGAGTCAAAAGCATAAAGTGAAACTTCAGCACTTGGGAGACGTAGCACCAAGCTGGGAGTACAGGGCTGTCCAGGAGACGTGGCCACCAGCATGACCAGTATGTGCTGTCCTGCTGCAGCACAGGCTAGTGGCCTGCTCAGCCCTGTACCTCTCTTTTCGGGGCCAAGATCACTCCAATTTTCCCCGTGGCACACCAGGAGCAGCAGCAGGAACCCCGCAGTGCTGGTCCTGGCATGGGCTTGCTCCCTAGCCCCCTTTTCGGCACAGATCCCAAGCAATACCGCAACCACCAGCCCTCACCTGGAAGACAGCGTGCGAGCGGGAGGAGGTGGCGTTGGCATCAGTGGGATGCTGCGTCCGGTTTTTGTTGCCATTGGCCAACATCTCCAGGAGCTGCTCTGCTGACGCGGGCTGGGAGAGAACGGGCAGAGGGGAGGTATCAGCGCACCCTGCACACAGGCAATGAGACAACCCGACACCACGCAGCCACGGTGACTCAGGCTGAGAGATCCTGCAGCTCTGTGGGGCTCATTTCAGCTTGGGGTCATGTTTGCTGCCAGCCAGGAGCCCTGCAGACAGCGCTCCCATGTCTTCACGTGCACCCACGTCCCCAGGACGTGCATCCGCTTTCAAAACTGGTGTAGGTGCAGCGTTGCCCAGACCTTGTGCCCATTTTTATACCCACCTGGTGGAAGGAGAGACCCTGAACCACGACTCCTTTCTCAGGATCCTCCCGAATGGCCAGAGGACCTTTGGGCTCCAGCAAGTCATGAATCTGTTCATTGTACACCTGGAGCAGGGAAATCAATGTAAGGCTGAAGTTTGGTTCCCCGGCAGCAAGCAGGGAGAGGAGTTTTGTACCCCAGGGTCACGCACAACCTGGTGTCCCCCCCAACACCACCTCCGGGACCTTGTTACACCGAAAGCAGCTGACAGTGCTTTAAATGCAGAGGACAGCTCGGGAGGGCTTTACTGGCAAGTCACTGTGCCACCGCTTCTCTAAAGCCCTTTCAGCCAGGAAGCCCCCATTGCTATGTGGACCATAGCAAGGAAGAGAAAATTCCCCGACTCCAGATGGGAGAAACCAGCAGCACCAGTTCACCGAACTGGGTGGGTGAGTCTGCTTCCAGTCGGGCTCTAGGGCTGCCCTGGGGACACCAGGCACAGCTGGCAGTGCAGCGCGTACCCCAAGCGTAGCACTACAAGGTCCGGATCAACGCCAAATCTTAGCAACAGTGACCTGGAGGCAGGAGGGGACACAGCTCGGCCGCAGCTTACCTCCTGGTAGGAGACTAGGACCTCGCAGCTCTTCTCCTCCTTTCTGGCCTCAATCCTCTTGTACAGCTCCACCATGGTGAGGTACATGATGCCGGGGCTTTTCTCCGAGCCCAGCATGGTGTAGGTTTTTCCTGCTCCCGTCGCGCCATAGGCAAACACTGGGAGGAGAAAGGGTGGATGGTTGAAACGATCATTAATTAACGGGAGCGGCATAACATCCGCTCCTCGCTGGACAGGAGAGCTTCCCGCAGCAACCCCTGCAGCGGGGGTTGCTCGCAGGCTTCACGGAGACGAGGCAAAGCTAATTACCCTCCGTGCTGGCTGCACTAACCTTTAGTGCAATTTTTTTTCCCTCATTTCAGCCTCTCTAATTTAGCAGACAGAGGCAGAATGAGTCCCCAAACCATCACCTGCTTAGATGCTCAAGTCACCCCTGAACCTTCCCTTTAACAAGCTGAGCAGCCCCGTTCCCCCGTTTCTTACCAGAAGGTGTTTCTTCTTCCAGACCCTGTAATTCATCTCATTTCCCCCCCCCATCTTTCAACACCCTCTTTGAAGCATCACCATCAGAGCAGGACGCACTAATCTAGAGAGCCTCAGCCCTTCTCCCCATTAGCAGCACTCAGTGCTTCACCACTCTCTCATTTGAGGATCCCGGAGTTATTTTATGCAGATAGAGACACAAGACATGCCTGCCAGGTGGGCACGGTGACAGAGGCAGCCTTCAGTGGCTCGCAGAGCATGCCGGAGAGCCAGGAATAGCATCCTCCAGTCCCAGTGCCCGGCCCAGCGCATGATTAGACAGGAGAGCGGTCGTCTCCTGCTCAGTGCCTGCCTTGCGGAAGTGATGTGCTCGTTAAGCTGCTCATCTGCTGACAGCCTGCGAACGGCACGAGGGTGAGCGGCATCGGGCGAGGAGCTTTCCAGACCCGGCTTTATGGCGCTGCCAGCCTGGGAGATGCTCACGAGGGGCGCAGCAGCTCCCAAAGCACCCCAAGATATGCCTGTTTCATCCCAGACCCCGCTCCGAAACTCAGCATCCTCCCGAAGCTCTGCCCACCACAGCAATTTGGGCTAGGAAGGGATGGCGAAACCAAGGTGCTCTTTGTGTCATGGATCCACCTGATTTCTTCCCATCCTTCCTGCCCCAGGAGAGTGGAGAACAAGCGATCCATGTCCCTCGAAATGCCTGGAAAGCGCCTGCCTAGCCTCATTTTCTACCCCAACACTCACCTCCATCCTCTACATCACATCTCCTAAAGCACTGAGCACCTTTGCAGCCCCCGTTATCGCAGAACCACAGAACAGCCCAGGCTGGAAGGGACCTGGAGAGAACATCTGGTCCAAGCTTTCATGGGAAAGGGAGCCCAGATGAGATTATCTCACACCCTGTCCAGTGGCATCTTGAAAACCTCCAGCTGTGGGGACTCCGCCATGTCCCCAGGGAGGTTGTTCCAGTGAATGTTCTCACCATAAAAAAGTCTTTCCTATATTGAGATGAAACCTCTCCCAGTGCAACATGTAGCTGTTGCCCCTTGTCTTCTCCTTGTGACAAGAGAGCCTCCATCCTCTCTGTAGCTGCCCTTTAAGTACTCAAAAACTGATGAGGTTCCCCCCCAAGTCTTCTCTTCTCCAGGGAGAAGAGACCCAACTCCTTCAACCTTTCCTCCTAGAGCAGGTTCTCCAGACCTCAGATCATCTCCCTGCCCCTCCTTTGGAAACTCTCCACTCTGTCCACATCCTTCTTGACTTGTGGGGACCAGAGCTGGACACAGCACTGGGTGGGACGACCACGTCTCTATCTGAGCTAGAAATGCCCCTGTGGATGCAGGCCCAGATCCAACTTGCCTTCGCTGCTGCCATGGCACACTGCTGACTCCCACTCAGGTCGTTGTCCACCAGGATCCCCAGGTCCCTCCCAGCGAGGCTGTTCCCCAGCCACACAGATCCCAGCCTGTACTGGGCTCCTGGGTTATTCCATCGCAGGTGCAGGACTTTGTAATCATCTTGTTAAACGTCACACTGTTCTTGCTCGTCTGCTCTTCCAGCCCAGCCAGGTCTCTCCCCGCCTGCTCCACAAACCCTCTCCCACAAGAGAGAGGATGAGACCCCACCTGGTCCAGCTCTGGGGACCCCCGTACAAGACAGACATGGACCTGTTGGAGCGGGTCCAGAAAATGATCCAAGGGCTGGAACAGCTCTGCTATGGAGAAAGGCTAAGGGAGTTGGGGTTGTTCAGCCTGGAGAAGAGAAGGCTGCAGGGAAACCTCATTGCGGCTGTTCAATATTAAAGGGCACTTACAAGGAAGACGGAGAGGGACTTTTCACCAGGCCCTGTAGTGACAGGACAAGGGGTAACGGTTTTTAACTGACAGAGGGCAGGTTTAGATTGGACGGAAGGAAGAAATATTTTACGATGAGGGTGGTGAGACACTGGAACAGGTTGCCCAGAGAAGTTGTGGATGCCCCGTCATTGGAAGTGTTCGGGGTCAGGTTGGACGGGGCGCTGAGCAACCTGATCCAGTGAGAGATGACCCTGCCCATGGCACAGGGGGTGGACTGGATGATTTTTAAAGGTCCCTTTCAATGCAAACCATCCTGTGATTCTATAAGAGCATTTCATGTTTCGCTTCCGCTCATTTACCTGCCGAGATAGACAATTTCCATGTCAGGAACGTCCCCATCCTGACCACACTTGCAATCGCCCCAGCTTGGTGCCACCAACAAGTTTAAGGCTATTTGTTCTTGTGTGCTGTTGTGTCCCCCCTCTCCCCCACTGCTTGGGGGCTTCCAAAATAAATCCACAGCTCCGCTGAGCCCACCCAGCCTGGGAATGGATGGGGCAGGAGCTTCTGCAGGGATCAAAGGCACTCGCCAGGTCTTACCAGAGCAGTTGTAGCCATTGAGGACGCTGTCCAACACCTCGCGGGTGGTGTGCTGGAACACCTCCTCCTGCGTGGCCCCCTCCCCGAAAACCCGGTCGAAGACGAACTTCAGGTCCTTGCCCTGGTGCTTAGGCCCGCGGGCGGGCAACGCACTGCCGGGGGGACCGCTAGGCTCCTCGGGGTCAAAGACGAGGATGTGCTGGTCGACGACGTGCAGGACGGGGTGCGCGGCCCGCTCACGCTCGCAGGGGGCGGGGGGCCGCACGCGCACCATGACGGCTACGGTGCCCTCCTCAGGCGGGGGGCCCAGCGCCATGGGGATGGTGGGGAGCTGGGGTGGGGGCATGGTGCTGGCTGGAGGACACGGCTCTGGGCTCGAATGTCCCGGGGGCCTCACACACTCTGGGGGTGGGGAGGGGGAATGGGTCAGCCGGGGGGTGAAGCAGTATAGGGGCAGTCCGACGCTGGGCAAGGCCTCGCACCCCCACCCCGGCCCCGCTCCCATCCTCTCCCTGTCCTAACCCCTGCCGGTGCCCCTATAGCCGCCCTTATAACCGCCCCACAGCCTCCCCAGTGACGCTACACCCCCCCTTCAGACCCCTATAGCCCCTCTCACGGCCCTACCCGGCCTTCGGGCCCCCATAGCCCCCTCCC
>JAYKAV010002795.1:427187-476721 GCA_035582835.1 Phoebastria nigripes | reverse complement strand
CAACCCTATCTACCCCTCCGGGCCCCTGTACCCCCATCCCGGGCCCCTATATCCGCCCCTATACGTTTCTTGCCCCCAACGCCACCCACCCGCCACTTCCGCCGCTCCGCTTTCAAACGTCCCGGTAGGCCCCGCCCTCCTTCCTGATTGGCCGCTTGCCCCGCCTTCCCCTCCCATTGGCTCCCCCGCGCCACGCGCCCCACCCGCCACGCGCGGTGCCCCACGGGAGTTGTAGTCCCGCCGTCCCTGGGCTGGCCGCCATCTTTCCCCACTGCCCCATCCCCATCCCTGCCGTGGCCACCGGGCCGGGGCGGCCCCCTGAGGGCGGATGAATCGGCGGCCCAAGCGCTGTCTAGCGGAGAGAGCCCAGCCAAGGGCCCGGGGGACGCTGAGGGGCCCGGGGCCACCCCTGTCCCAGCCGGGGTGGGTGGCTGTAGCTGCGCCAGGCCTTAATGGCGGCCTTCTCCTCACAGCTCGGAGCTGACAGCCCCGGCCCTAACGAGCCCCTGCTGCCCGGCTGCCGCCGCATCCCCATTAATTAGTGCTGAGAAACGAGTGCCAGAGACCCGCCAGGGCCTGGGGGGGGGACACCCACCCCTGCGCCCTGTCCCCAGGGCCACCCCCGGCGTCCCCAGCGGCTCCTGACCCCACCGCAGCCACTCAAGAGGCGCCCGGTGGCCCCAGGCGCCTGCTGTCACCTCTAATTGGGTCACGTCCTGCCTGCGCCGAGGCAGCGGTGACGGGTGCGCATGCCGGAGGGTCCCCATGGCTCTGCGTGGCCTGACCGTGTCCCCCCCCGCTTCCAGTGGGGACACCGTGTCCCTGAGGGGAGACCCCCCCCCATGGGGACACCTGGGCTCTGGGGACAGGGACATGGCGGTGGTGGCACCCCCAGCGTCCCCACTGGAGGTGGCAGAGGGGACACCAGCACCTGGGGACAGGGGAGCCCCTCCCGGCCCCCCCCCAGCTGGGCCGATTCAGGAAGCCAAGCAGGGTGGGTTGGGGGGGGGTGGCAGGAGGACCCCGTCCCCAGGGTGGGGGACACCAGCTCTGCCCCACGCGGGGACACAGACAGCAGACGGGGAGAGGTCACAGCTCTGCTTTACCATGGAGTCGCCCCGGGGTCGGGCAGCAAGGGCGGCTCCCCCCTCCACGCAGCCCCCCAGCATGGGGCTGGCTGGGGACGAGGAGGGGGGGCACCCATATCGACATCTGCGCATCCTGTACATATATACACGGCGGCGGGGACCCCCCCCGGTCCCCAGCATCGCCCCGGGTGTGGGGAGGCAGCGGGGAGCTGGGCACTGTGGGGCCAAGCGGGGCGTGCAGCCAGGGGATYGGGGTGCAGTGGGGCAGCGCAGGGAGGTCCCCAGCCTCCTGCTGGCCCCCAGCCCCCTGCGGCCCCCCAGCCCCAAATTAGCAGCCGTGGGGTGAGCTAAGGGGAAAGGGGGGGTTTGGGGCACCGTAGATGGCCTGGACCACCGTGGGGGGATGCCGTGGGGCTGGACCACAGCAGAGGGATGCTGTGGGGCTGGACAGTAGCAAGGGAAGGCTATAGGGCTGGACAGCAGTGGGGGGATGCCATGGGGCTGGACGGCAGCAGGGGGATGCTGTGGGGCTGGACCACGGCAGAGGGATGCCGTGGGGCTGGACAGTAGCAAGGGAAGGCTGTAGGGCTGGATGTCTGTGGGGCGATGCCGTGGGGCTGGATGGCAGCAGGGGGATGCCGTGGGGCTGGAGGGCCGTGGGGCGATGCCGTGGGTCCAGGCTCAGTCCGAGTAGATGATGAAGCCGGAGAAGGTGCTGTACTTGTTGTTGTTGCCGCCGTGGGCTTTGCCCCCATCCAGCTTGATGAAGACCTCGTCCCCCGCGTCCAGGTGCAGGATGACGCTGTTGCTGGCGTAGTCATAGTTCTGGTCGGCGTCCTGCGCGATGGCGCTGGCCCGCACCTGCGCAGGGGACACCCGTGTTACCCTGCTCAGGGGACAGCTCAGCCCTTGGATCCCATGGGACACCCGGGGTCCCAGCTCACCCGCAGCCAGGGAGACTGCCCACCAGCTCCGGAGTAGTGTGGGGTGCCCCAGATCCCCACCTGTGGGTGAACGGGTCCCGGATGGAGGTGGCTTCTCCAAGCATCGCCCAGAGCCTCTCCCTGACCCAGCAGGCTCAGGCGTGGGACCTCAGCTTGGATGTGGGACCACAGCTCTGGGTTCAAATGCTGGACCATGGCTCCGGGTTTGGATGTGGGACCACAGCTCTGGGTTCAAATGCCGGACCATGGCTCCGGGTTTGGATGTGGGACCATGGCACGGACGTGGAACCACAGCTCCAGATTCAGACATGGGACCACAGTTCAGACACAGGACCCCATCTCCACATTYGGATGTGGGACCACAGTTCTGACATGGGACCCCAACTCCGGGTTCGGACACAGGACCACGGCTCAGATATGGGACCTCATCTCTGGATTTGGATGTGGGACCACGGCTCAGACACTTAGTTCAGATGCAGGACCACAGCTCAGACACAGGATCCCGAGTCTGGATTTGGATGCAGGACGACGGTTCAGACATGGGACCACAGCTGAGACACGCGACCCTGTCTCCCGATTTGGATGCAGGACCATGGCTCAGACCCGGGACCCCAGCTCTGGATTAGGATGTGGGACCACAGCTCAGATACAGGACCCTGGCTCCRGATTCGGATGCAGGACCACATCTCAGACACGGGACCCTGTCTCCCAGCCCAGCCCTGAACCAACCTGATGAACCTGCCGCATCCCCGCACATCTTCCCACGAGCTTCACGGGGACCRTGAGCGTGTGTCAAGGGCAAAGCCAGCTGAGCTCAAATCCCCCAAAAACAAGCCTCACTGCTCACCCAGATCCCAACCTGCTGCGGGGCGGGATGCTCCCCCTGATAAATATTTCCTCGGTGCCGGAGGACAAGGCCAGGAGGTGCCGGCAGAGCCGGAGGTGCCGTAACCGCCCGGTGAAGAAGCTCCGTGGCTGCAGCCCGCTGCCGCTGCAGAATTATTTGGGTAATCAAATCTACACCAGCGCCTTGCAGGGAGATCACGCAGCACTGGGTGACAGTGACAAGCCAGCAGGTAAAATCCCAAGTGAAATGCAAAAGCGATGCACTGGGGAGAAGATGCTCCTAATTATAACCCACGAGAATGGGCTCTTAATTGGCTGGTGCTGGGTGGGGAGGCACTGCTGAGCGGCTGCAGGGTCCCAGAGCCGGCAGGCAAAGGAGGGGTGTCCCCATGGATTCCTGTCCTCTGGACAGGGGTCCCAGGGGCCCTCTCCTCCTTGGAAAACACAGCGGCATCTCCCCGCATCCATAGGCAGCCTGCGATGGTGTGGTAACCCACCGGTCAGATGCTGTTAACTCTGGAACCTACTGATGGCCGAGCAGGTGGTCCCATAGGGCTTGCTCTCACCCATGCAGCCATATCCCTCATGCTGTCACAAACACTGTCACCCCGTTAAAAGTCACCCTCTGTCTACCCCGCCACCATGAGGGTCGCCATCCCCGGGGGTGGGACACGGTGAACCTCAGTCGGTCACAGCACCCCAGTCTCCAGGGGACGCTGCCTCAACGGGGGTTGTGCCAAGGAAGAGGAGGGGGCAAAGAAGCAGGGGGGAAGGAGAACCAGGAGAAGCCATTTGGCGTCAGGCTCTGCTGCCATCATCCACCCCTGCTGCAGCCAGAGCCACCCGGTGCCATCCGTCTTCCCTCGTTAAGGAGCCGCCTCGTCACCGTGCGTCCGCCAGCCCTTTGCACTAACCAGGGAAGATAAATGGCAGCGCCAGGGCCGGGCTGAGCTGCTCCTGGCACCGTGGCGGCAGAGGAGGTGGGGGCTGTCACCACGTCCCCCTCCAATGGCCTCGTCCCCCTCATCCCCCTCGTCCTGCTCCATGCCTCAGTTTCCCCAYGTCAYGGCCAGGCGCAACCCCCGGAGGTAGGAACCATGGGGGGGGGACAGCCCCTGGCCCCGGTGGCTGACTCTGCTGCGGCCGCTGTCACCRACCCCAGTGACACCGCTGGGATGGTGTCACCAGCCCTGGGGACACTGTGGGATGGGGATGGTCCCCGACRTGGCTGGCTGCACCCAAGGGCTCAGGGCTGTCGGGGGGATGGGGGGCAGCGGGGCGCTCCCATGTCTAGGCTGAGCCACTCGCGGTGACACTCGGTGCCTTGGGGACACCATGTGCCCCACGAGCCATGGCCACCACGGCCCAGGACSCCGAAGGCATGGCAGCGGGTGCCCCCCAGGATTCCCACGTGCGGTGGTGGGTGCCCCCCAAGATCCTCGGGCATGGCAGCGGGTGCTCCCCAGGACCTCCCAGGCATGGTGGTGGGTGCTCCCCCAGGACCCCCAAGTGCAGTGGTGGGTGCTCTGCAGGGCTCCTGGGCCTGACAGCGGGTGCCCCCCCCAGGACACCTGCTCACAGCGGCGGGTGCTCCCCCAGGACCCCCAGACATGGTGGCGGGTGCCCTCCCAGCACTCCCAGGCACAGCAGCGGGTGCCCCCCCTCGGACTCCCTGTGCATGGCAGTGGGTGCCCCCCAGGACTCCTGGGCCTGACAGCGGGTGCCCCCCCAGCACCCCTGGGTGCGGTGGTAGCTGCCCCACCGGGCCCCCAGGCACGACAGCAGGTGCCCCCCGAGGACCCCCCAGTCCATCCCTGTGTCCCCACAGACAGGGTCCCTTGGGGACCATCCCCAGGCCCCCATCCATGGGGGCTGTGCCCCCCCCGAGACACGGCACGGCCGCACACCCCTTCGGCTACACGAGGCAGCCGGGACGGCCCTCGCCCCGCCACAGGGACCCCAAAACTGCCCGGCTCACAACCCCCCCATCTGTCTGTCCGTCCATCCAGCATCCCCCCCCGATCCCGCCGCCCCACTCCCTGCATCCACAGGCTAATACAAATAAGAATAATTAATGCTAATTAACCACCAGGAGCAGCTCCCTCCCAGCACCGGGGCTCCCCTGGCTCTCATTAACTCCAGCCCCGATGCAGGGGTGATGGGCTGCGCCCAAAACCGGCAGCGCCCGGAGGAAAGTGGGGGTCAGAGGGGACCTCCCCAAGTTATAATTCCCTCGGAGGATGCGGGGATCGATCCTGATCTGCCRGGTAACCCCGCCAGCACCCCCGGACCCCCCCAGCCTTGCCAGGGATGGGGGATTTTTGGCAACAAACCTCTAATTAACCCCTGTTTTTAATTATTTGGGGCATTTTTAGGGTCCCTTTTTCAAACTCTCCCGCCGGTGCCAGCCCGCCAAAGCGCTCCCCCGCCTCCCGAGCCGCTTCTTTATAAATATTGGAGCGGCGATACCTCGTTAGTAATTAACAACCGGTTAATTAAGCTGCATCGCGCGCCCGACCGAGCACAGTTTCTCTCGACGAGGGGCTCCGTAGCTTCTGGAAATTCATCCGGTAGCGCCCGGGCGCATCGATCCCCCACCGAGCCGGGGGGGTCAGAGCTCGGCGGGGGGCAGGAGGAGGTGGGAAGGTTTGGGGGGGGTCCCCAAAAATATTTTGGGGGAGGAAAAAGGGGGTGAGGTGGTTTTTTGGGGATGCTCAGTCCAGAGTTACACGGATGCTGCTTGGGAGAAAGAACCAGCGGTGCCAAACGTCACCAGAACCCCCCAAAATTTGGGGCTGGAGCCAGGGGGAGGAAAAAAAAAAACCCAGTAAAAGAAAATTTAAACTGTTTGGATGGAGAAAAAATGCTGAGCGGCTCCTGCCCCCACTGCGCTCCYGGCTCGGAGGTTTTCGGAGCCGAGGGGTGAAGTGCAGCGGCCGTGCCAGGGCTCCTGCTTCCCCCTCCACCCCCGGCTTCTTTTTGGGTTGATAACTCAGTTTTGGGTTAATTCGGTGTCGTACGTCCTCGGGACAGGGATGCACCATGGGGCTTGGTGCCRGGAGAAAATGATGGGAAGCACGAGCGGGGTGGGATGAATCCCGGTGAGGATGCCGGCTGCAGTGACACCCAAGGGAATTGAGCTCGGGTGACATTTGGGGTGTCACGGCCACGTCTTGTGCCTCGAGTCGTGGCCAGGGGGGGACTCGGTGTGGGAAAGGGGCAGCGTTTCGGGCATCACCTGAAAGCCGCGGGGATGGAGAGGCTGCGTCTTGGGATCAGGAGGATTTTCAGAGGATGGGGTCGGGGGGGGGGGGATGCTGGAGCAGGGTGGGGGGGGCAAGGATGGAGCCAGCCTCAGGGTGTCCCCCCCATGGTGTCCCCACGCAGCCCGGCCAGGAATGGGGACGTCTCTCCCGACACAGCAGCAGCAGAGCCGGCTCTGGGCTGGGGGTGCAGCACCCCAAAAGCGGGGCAGGCGCTGCCCCCTTCCAGGCCACCGCAGATGCTGTCCCCTGCGGAGGAGCCCCGTCCCCCCCGGGGAGCCCCAGCGGGGACGATGGCATGGCTGGGGAGGGCAGGGCACCCTGGGGACACAGCGGGGACACCCCAAGGCACCCCGAAGGCATGGCAGGGCATGTCTCCAGAGCCAAGAAAAGGACCGAGGGGACCCTTGGGAACACATCAGGGCAGCATGGGTACAGTGGCAGAGTGTGTCCCCAGCGCTGGGAGAGGGACAGGGCACCCGGGGGAGCATCTCCAGGGATGGAAGAAGGATGGGGCTCCCTGGGGGCGCATCTTCAGGGCTGGGAGCAGGACAGGACACCCCAGGGGTGCACCCAGAGCCCATCATCACTACTGGGAGAAGGATGGAACATCCTGGGGGTGCATCTCCCAGGGCTGGGAGAAAGACGGAGCATCCTGAGGATGCATCTCTGGAGCTGGGAGCAGGACAGGGTACCCCAAGGGTGCACCCAGAGCCCATCATGTCACTGGGAGAAGGACAGGGCACCCCGGGGATGCATCTCTGTGGCTGGGAGAAGGATGGAGCATCCTGGGGATGCACCCAGAGCCCATCATTGCCACCGAGAGAGGGACAGAGCATCCTGGGGGTGCATCTCTGCGGCTGGGAGAAGGACGGGCCATCCTGGGGGTGCATCCCTCGGGCTGGGAAAAGGATGGGGCACCCCAGGGATGCACCCAGAGCCCATCATCACTACTGGGAGGACAGAGCACCCCGGGGGTGCATCTCCAGGGCCAAGGGAAGGACAGGGCACCCTGGAGGTGCATCTCTGCGGCCGGGAGAAGGACATGGCACTCCAGGGATGCACCCAGCTCATCATCACCCCCGGGAAAAGGATGAAGCACCCTGGGGCTGCATCTCTGAGACTGGGAAAAGGATGGGGCACCCCAGGGATGCACCCAGAGCCCATCATCACTCCCAGGAAAAGGATGGGGCACCCTGAGGAAGCACCCAGAGCCCTTCTCTGGTGCATGGGGGGCAGCGACAGCTCCCGTCCCCACGGTGGGGCTGGTAGCCGGGATGGCCAGCCCTTACCTGACCGTTCTTGCAGAGGTCGGCCCACATGCTGGTGCCGTCGCCGCCACGCATGAGGACATGGTAGGTGAAGAAGTAGGTGCCGGGGATGGCGCAGGTGAACTTGCCGGAGGCAGCGTCATAGCTGTTGCCCAGGTTGGTGACCACGTCGTCGAACTTGAGGACCTCATAGCCCTCGTGGGGGTTCTTGAGGCCGGCGTAGAAGGCGACGCGTGGCACCGTGCTATAGGTAGCCGCGCTGACCGCACCTGTAGCCCCCGGTCCTGGTAATCCCGGGGGTCCCGGTCGTCCCGCTTCACCCCGCGCCCCCACCGGTCCCGGTGGTCCCGGTGGTCCCGGTTCTCCCGGTGGTCCCGGTTTCCCCGGTCGCCCCGGTTTGCCTTGGGGACCTTGCACCAGGGTGGAGGGCGGCGGGAGGGGGCCGCGTTCGGCCGGTTGCGGGGGAGCGGCGGCGGGGCCGTAGGGCTCGCAGACCATACGGCAGGTCCCCAGCATCTCGTACCGGCCGTCGGTACCGGCGGAGCTCACCAGCACCGGGATGAGCACCACCAGCACCAGCACCATCACCACCCCCGCCGCGGCCGCCAGTAAAGTTTTCCGGCCCAGGCTGAGCCGCCGCCCGGCCGGGGCGCGTTGTCGCCCGGGGGTGGGAATGGTGCCGGTGGGGGGGAGCAGGGCGGCGGCGGCGGCGGCGGCGGGGGGGGCTCGGGGGTGGCGGCGGCGGTGGCCGCTCCGCTCCGCTGCGCTCCGCTGGCTCCGGTGCGCCCCGCGCCCGCCCAGGCCACGCCCACACGCCCGGGTCACGCCCACTGACACACCCGCTCCCGCCCCGGCTACGCCCACCGCCACGCCTCGTCCCGCCCCCGGGCACGCCCACTCCCGAGTGAGGCACGCCCACGCAGCGCACTGGGCGGGGGACACGCCCCCCTCCGCCACGCCCCCCGCTGTTGCCACGCCCCCGTCACGCCCATGCCTGCAGCGCCCCCCCGGATGCCGCCCGCGCCCGCCCCACCCGTGACCCCTGGTTTCTGCGTGGGACCCCGGTCCCGCCGGCTCCGGCTGTCCCCCTAGACCCCCCCCCACCCCGCTGGGGATCCTTCCGCGGCCCCGGCCCCCCCCGCGTGGACCGTCCCCTCTCGCGTGGACCGTCCCCGCGTGGCCACCCCGAGCCACGCCCTGTCGCCCCGGGGCCGAGGCGACGCCACCTCCGGCCCCGAGCACCCGGCGGCCACGTCCCCACGGTGTCTGGAGCTCCGTCACCTCCTTGCCCGGGAGCTGGTGGCCACATCCCCAGAGCTGGGGACAGCCCTGGGACCTGTCACCTGGGTCCCCACGGGGGCAAACCCACTGGTGACAGTCCCCAGAGCATCCCCAGGGCCTCTCCCTCCTCCCTGCCTCAGTTTCCCCTCCCACGGGGGCCAGGGTCTCAGGGGACCCACACTTTGGGACAGCCCCGGGTGACACCCATGTGGCCAAGCATCCACCACCCAGGAGCACCCATTAGGGTCAACTGTGGGGTCACGGGATGGGATGCCACCACTGGTGGCAAAGGCTGAGGTGACAACRGGGCACTCATGGGTGCCACCACGGGGACGGCTGGGCCGCGCTAAGGGGTGACGGCCACGCAAGAGACCCGTCCCCGGGGGGCTGAGCACGGCAGGCTCGTGACACGGGGCTGCACGGCTGCGCCCGCTCCATCGCCTGCCATCTCCATCAGCCTCGGCGGGGACAGCAGGACGYGATGGCAAGTGACAGCCGCCGCCAGCGCCTGGGGTGAGCGAAGGACGCGGGGCCGGGGGGGGGGACACGCAGCAGGGACAGGGGATACACACACACAGGCGTAGAGCAGCCCGGGGGCTGCTCCCAGTGCCGCCCGCCGCAGCGGTTTGGTGGCCCTGGGTGACAATGCCGAGGTGGCATCAACCCCGGTGGCACGCATGGGTGGACTTCCCAGCGGGGCGCATCCTCATCATCACCCCCCCCCCAAAAAAGAAACCCACCCTGGGGGGTGCATCCCCTTCCAGTGCCACGCCTGTGCAGTGTCCCCAAACCCCAGGGGGCACACGGGGGACAGATCCCAGCCCCCCAACCCAAAAGAGTGGGGGACCAAGGGGACACTTGGCAGCCCATTGATCGCCCCCACGTCCCCCCGCCAGCTCCCGCAGAGGCTTTAATTTAATCAGCGTGCAAAAATCAATTAGCCAGCTTTAAGGAGGCAATTATTCCTGGGGCCTTAACGAGGCTTGGGGGGGCAGAGTATTTTGGGGTTGCTGCTGCCAGCCCTGTGTCCCCCCCCCAAGCTGTCACCGTCATGTCACCGGCTCCTTCCCTGGTTCTTTTCTCCATCGTTGTCGGCCCCCCCCACTCCTCGTTATCTTTCTTTTTTAACGAGCGCCTAAAAATACGCCTCGCCGAGGTCACRGGCTGCGTGAGTCACCCGTCGGCGCGGTGCGGTGGCCCGGGTGGGCAGGGGACTCTGCGTGGGGACAGGGTGTCTGTGGCRGGGACACAGCGGGGACACAGGCAGGCCCTG
The DNA here is from genome assembly GCA_035582835.1 of Phoebastria nigripes. Taxonomy (NCBI): domain Eukaryota; kingdom Metazoa; phylum Chordata; class Aves; order Procellariiformes; family Diomedeidae; genus Phoebastria; species Phoebastria nigripes. Next base: position 466,755 of record JAYKAV010002795.1, on the reverse strand, counting down.
GTTGCATCAGGGCAGTCGTCTCACCTGGAGGGTCAGGGGACATCCCTGGTCCTGGCCACTGTGTCCTTGTGGTGGGGCCACGGCCCCAGGTCACCTCATTGCCACAGGCCATTGTGTCTCCATGCCATGGCCACCACCCCAAGCCACCTCACCACCATGGGCCACCATGTCCCCATGGCATGGCCACCACCCCCAGCCACCACATCCCCATTCCAGGCCACCTCACTAACACAGGTCACTGTGTCCCCACGTCATAGCCACCACCCTGGGCCACCTCACCACCCTGGGACACCATGTCCCCATCCCAGGCTACCTCACTACCACAGGCCACCGTGTCCCCATGGCATGGCCACCACCCCAGCCCACCACATCCCCAGGCCACATCCCTACAGCCCAGTTGCAGAGCCGAGATGGCTTCAGTGCCACCCTGGGGCAGCAGCACCCTACGGATGGGGACAACATCCCAGGTGACCCTAGCTGGAGACCCCGGGGTGCACCCTGTCCCTGCCCCTGCCCCCAACCCCTGCACGGGGAAGCAATGCAGCGCAGCCCCCCAAGCCTGCTCCATCCACCCCGGGCCGGGCAACTGAGCAGCAACCCCCAAAGGGCCACGTTTGGGAGTGCAGGAGGGGAAAAGGAGGTGACGGCAGTGGCGGCAGTGGCAGCAGTGGCAGCAGTGGAGGCAGTGTTGGCAGTGTTGGCAGTGGCAGCAGTGGCGGCAGTGGCAGCAGTTGCAGCAGTGTTGGCAGTGTTGGCAGTGTTGGCAGTGTTGGCAGTGGCAGCAGTGGTGGCAGTGGCAGCAGTGGCAGCAGTGGCAGCAGTGGCAGCAGTGGCGGCAGTGGCTGCAGTGGCAGCGGTGGCTGCAGTGGTTGCGGCGGCGGCTGCGGCTCCGCTCGACGCCAGCCGCCGCCGTTCCTCTGCAAAGGTTAAGCAAACAGCAGCTCCCACAGAATCGATGCGCGGCCGAGCCCACGGCTGTTTGCTTTGGCAGCATGACGCGGGGAGGTGGGTGGGCGACGCTGAGGGGACGCCGGCGGCCGGAGCGGGAGGGGCCCGATCGATGCTCCGGGGGCATGGGTTCAGCCGGGGCGGATGGCTGTATCCCGCCCCCCCCCCGCACCCCCTCCCCCCCCCCCGCTCACTGGGGAGCTCATTAAGGAGGATTTGGGGAAGGGCGAGGGCGGCCAGGTCGGGATGGGGATGTTTGTGGGGGTCAGCACTGCACCGTGCCTCGGTTTCCCCTCCTCGGCTGGGCAGGAGCTGCTGCCGCAGCTGCGCTGCAGATGCATCCTGTAGGACCGCGCGTGGCTGGGAGGGGGCATGGACACTGCGCCCGTGTGGCACCATGGCACACACCACCCAGCCCCACAGCCATGGGTTAGCTTGTGTGGGCGGCGCTGATGGCTTAGCAGTAATTAGGACTCAGAGCCAGAAATAACTAAYGACCCCGATGTTGGCCCACGCTGACGAGCTTGGGGAGGGAGCTGGCGTTTGCAARCTGTCTCTGATGATTTTGGGTGCTGTCCCCCAAAATCACACTGTGTCCCCAGGATGGGTCCTGGGAGGGGGACACTCAGCTGTGGGCAGTGAGGGCAGGGCTGGGCCCTTGGCCGCCTGGCCGGGGTGGTCAGGACAGCCTGGGGCAATGGGAGCCTCGGCTGCACGGGCTGGAGAAGAGCTGGGAAGATGGCCAGGTCTCCTGAGCTCCCACCTGGGGCTTCTTCTGCTGGTTCCCACCAGCTTGGTGGCATCCCTCCTCCATCCATCCATCCACACATCTATGCAGTCATCTGCACGTCACTCCTACCCATGCATGCTTCCATCCATCTGTACACGCATCCACCCATGCATGCTTCCATCCATCTTCACATCCACCTATCTACACATCCGTCCACCTATGCATCCACGCATCCATCCATCCATCCATCCATCCATCCATCCATCCATCCATCCCCACGTGTCCATGCATCCATCCATGCATCCATTCATCCAGCCAGCCACCCCAAGGAGGAGGGCAGGAGGACCAGGCTGGGACCCCCTGTCCAGGCTGTTTCCTGGTCCCAAGGGGGGACACCAGCCACCTCAGCTATGCAACCTCCAGACTTGCATCACTTCCATCCCTGAGAAAGGACACCATGACCACCTCGTTGGGAGGCAGAGGTGATTAAAAGGACGAATTAATGAAGAGTTTTCCAGGCTGTGGATGCCTGAGGAGATGTGGCACCAGCACAGATCAGCGCAGGAGCAGGAGAAGTCACCACGGACTGATCCCGAGGTGAAGATGATGCCAGCGGTAGCCAACACTCACCTCTCAGTGCTGGGCTGGACAGAAAACAGGCTCAAAAACCCCAGGGCTGGAGGTGCCTCTGGCTGGGGATGGCCTGGGAGGTGTCCAGTGCCCACTTGCTGTGATGAGTGTGTCAGGGCTCAGCAGGGCAGCTGGGAGGTGTCCCCACTCAACACACAGCCCAGGAGATGAGGCACACGTGGGGACAGGGCTGCAGGACAGAGGTGAAGGCAAGGCAGGTCCCAGCATCTGGCTGGACACGGGCAGACAGTGCTCCTGGTTGGCTGCCTGACCGCTGGCTGGTTGGCTGGTGGCCAGATGGCTAGCTGGCTGGTTGGATGCATGGATGGCTCGTTGGCTGGTTGGCTGGGTGCACACTTGGCTAGAGAGTTGGCCAGTTGGCTACATGGCTAGCTGCATGGCTAGATGGCTGGTTGGCTGGCTGGCAGGTAGATGACTGGCCAACTGCTTGGCTGGCTGGTTGGCCAGCTGGCTGGTTGGTTTGAAGGCCAACTAGATGGCTGTTTGGCTGGCTGGTTGGCTAGCTAGCTGGTCAGTTGGCTGGCTGGGTGGTTGGTAGCTGATTGGCTAGCTGGCAGGTGGCTAGCTAGTTGGCCAACTAGCTGGTTGGCTGGTTGGTAGATGGCTAGCCAGTTGTCTGGCTGGCTAGATGGCTAGGTGGTGGGTTGGCTGGCTGGCTGGTTGGTTGGCTAGCTGGCCAGTTGGCTGGTTGATTGCCTGGCTGGCTGGTTGGCTAGACGGCTGGCTGGCTGGCCAGTTGACCCACAGGCTGTTTGGCTAGCTGGCTGGTTGGCTGGCCAGCTGACCAAGAAGCTGGTTGGCTAGCTGGCTAGCTGGCTGGCCAGTTGCCCAACAAGCCAGTTGGCTAGCTGGCTGGTTGGCTGGCCAGTTGACCAACAAGCCAGCTGGCTAGCTGGCTGGTTGGCTAGCTGGCTGGCCAGTTGVCCAACAAGCCAGTTGGCTAGCTGGCTGGTTGGCTAGCTGGCTGGCCAGTTGACCACCAGGTTGTTTGGCTAGCTGGCTGGTTGGGTGGCCAGTTGACCCAAGGGGCTTGCTGGCTGGCCAGCAGCGGGCCAATTGGCTAGCCAGCTGGCTGGGTTAGCCCTGGCCCATGGGATGGGGACACGCCAGCATGTCCCAGCCCAATGCCGGGCACCGTCCCTTGCCCAAGGAGGGGAGCCCAGCTGCAGGCGGGGGGGCAAGGTGGGGGTGGCACGTCCCCCCCGTCCCTGTCCCCATCACACGGCCTCTCATTATGGACACGGCGGGACCCGCCACCCTCCCGCCGCGCGGCAATTAAGGGCTGCCAACACCGCTACTTAATTAGAGCCCGGCTGATGGGGCCGGCTGGTGAGTGACGGGAAATGGCTGCTCGCCCAGCAGCAGGATCCGGCCGCGGGGCTGGGTGGGCGGCGGGGACGGGCTCGGGGACGTGTCCCCCCAGGGGGATGTGGCGTCAGGGGTAGCGGGGACTTGGGCTGCTGGGACCTGCTGTGCTGTCCCCAGGGTGCCTCTCGGCCAGTGGGGACGGGGTGTGACACAGCWGGGGGGTGTGCAGTGACACTGGGTGACAGCCCATGGGATGTGCAGGGGGTGGCGCTGGGGGGTATCCTGCACAGTAACGGTGTGTGACACCCCAGGCCACACAGTGACGGTGACACTGGGTGACACCCCATGGGCCATGCGGTGACATAGCACTATGTGACATCCCCTGCACCAGGCACTGACGGTGACTCTGTGTGACAACCCACGGGAGCTGCAGTGATACTGCGTGGCAGCCGGCGGCCCCGCGGTGACAGTGACACCCTGTGCACTGCGTGGTGACAGTGACACCATGTGACACCCCAGGGAGCAACGAGTGATGCTGTGCAATACCGCAGGGCTGCACAGCAGCACTGTGTGACACGAGTGGGACTGTGCAGCCACGGTGACACTGTGTGACACCCCGGGGGCCGTGCAGTGACAGTGACACCATGCCACATCCCAGGGACCATGCAGGGACAGTGACACCTGTGACACCAGGGGCCGTGCAGTGATGATGACGCCGTGCCGCACCCCAGGGACCACACAGGGACAGTGACACCTGTGACACCGGGGGCCATGCAGTGACACTGGTGACATTGGTGCCATGTGGTGACACCACGCTCAGCCCCCCCGCCTGTCCCCCAGGGGGGTCCATCCCTCCTGGGTATTGGGGTCCCCACCCAGCCCACCCTTGGGGACAGTCCCCACGGGGGGACGTCACCCTGTCCCTACGGCCCCGTGGGGGGACCTGCCAGCTCCAGGACGTCTGCACCGCCCCCCCACCCACCCGGTGGGTGCCCCGTGATGGGTGCTGGGGAGGGGGAGCACCAGGGAAGGGGTGCCCCAGGGAGGGGGTGCTCCAGGGAAGGGGTACACTGGGGAGGAGGTGCACCAGGAGGGAGTGCTCTGGGGAAGGGGTGCTCTGGGGAAGGGGTGCACTGTGAAGGGGGAACAGGGTGCTCCAGGAAGGGTGTGCACCAGGAAAGGGGGTGCTCTGAGGAAGGGGTGCACAGGGGAAGGGGGTGTTCCAAGAAGGGGGGCTCTGGGGAAGGGGTGCATTGGGATGGGGTGCTCCAAGGAGAGGGTGCTCTGAGGAAGGGGTGCTCCGGGGAGGGGGTGCAGCGGGAGGGGGTGCAGCAGGAGGGGTGGCCATCTGTCACGAGCCCCCGACAGCCGCAGCGTAATTGATCCAGCCACCAATTTGCAGCAGTTAAATATTTGGCTTGTGCGCGGTGCGGGGCCAGGCCCCCTGCTCAAACAGCCCCCGGTGAGAGGAGACGGATGGGCCGCGGCGAGCGGCTGCTCCAGACGCTGCCTGATCGATGGCAGGAGGCGCGGCGAGCTGGGGCGGCCTCAGCGCGCGGGACCGGGGGGACGTGCCGGTGCTGGGGGACGTGGCGCAGCGCCCTTGGGCTTCCGCCAGCACCCACGGGCCACGGGAGCCCACGTGGAGGCAGCTCAGGGGAGCAGCATCTGTGTCACGAGCGCAGGGGTCTCAGCCAGGGTGTCCCACCCCCAGCTGGACACACGCTGACCTTCAGGCCCCCTCCATGGCCATCGACTGAGCTGTCGATGCCACCCAGCAGCCTGCGGAGCAGAGCCATCTGTCACTGGTGGGGGAGGCTGTGCGTTAAGCCATGCAGCCACCACCGTGGACAAAGGGTGTCCTGCCAGCTTGTCCCCAAGGGGGTTTGGCTGGGGGGTGGCCGGGAGCGGGACCCAGGCAGGTCTGCGGGTGCTGGGGCAGCTGCTGTGGCTGGGTACCACGCGGCACCCACGGGAGGGACATCAGCACCCACAGGAGGGACTCGGTGGCCAAGCACCAGGCTCAGGAGCCCTTCCCCGGTGGGTGCCAACACCCAGGCATGCAGCCCACGCAGGGGGCTCAACCCCCAGCTCAGCCCAGGGCACCAGGCACCCCAAAACTGGGCACCCCAAGGCCACACCAGCCCCAGCCAGCACCGTGGGGAGCCCTGCGCCTTGCCATCCCCCTGAAACTGCTCGCTCCCTCGGCCCTGCTAAACTCGTTAGCGGCTGGCAAACGTCAGCAGGGCAGGAGCGAAGCGCCAAATGCGATTACGGTGCCCGTCTCGCTTTCTCCTTCCCCCCCTGGCCTCATCGCAGCCCCATTTATCGCGGAGGCGGCGAGCCGGGAGGGAGGAAGGCAATCAGAGCTTATCTCGGGCTGAGACCGTTCTGCTCCAGCCCTGATTTATGGCTGGCTGCGAGGGACTCCCGGCATCACCACCGCAATTAAGGGAGCATTAAAAAGCAGGGGAGGGGACTGGCGGAGGGTTATTGCTTGTGTACGGCTCCCCCCACAGCACTGCCTGAAAAGTTAGGGTACCTAGGGGGGTGCCCCAGCTCGGGGATGCTCTCCTGTGGCTGTAGCTGCACAGGGACCACCAGGTCTCCCCAAGCGAGCGAGACACGGGACCCCCGGGTGCACAGCTGGCCTCAGAGGAGGGTGGAGGGTGTGGGAAGGGTGCCTGGCCCCAAAAAGGGGCACGTGCTGGCTGGGCAGGGCTGTGACACTCTGGGAAAGGTCCCTGTGCCCAAAGACTGGCGCTGGGGACAGCGAGAAGGCTGCCTCGCTCTGCTGCATCCCCGCCTGTTGGGCCAACAAGCCCAGGCAGGAGGGTGGGAAGGTGGGTCGGAGCCCAAGCATCCCGGAGGACCCCGGGGACCACCCTGTGCAGGCAGGAGGTGGGCAGGGGCTGGCAACACCCACCTTTTTCAAAATGCTGGGACAGGGGGGTGGCAGCACGACAGGGCTGCCCCGGGGGGAAAGCGCTGACCACASAAAACCACAGCGAGTCTCAGGATCACATCCCGGGAAGCCAGACCCACACCGTGCAGTGCCCAGAGCCAACACGAAGCCATGGCCCCCCCCCAGGTAAGCTCACGGCAGGGGCTGATGCTCTGAGAAGCTCCCTGGGACCGCTACAGGGACGTGTGCCGGGGAAAAAGCACGAGCRCGCTCATCAGCTCCGCTTGCGTGCGGTGAACTTTACAGAGCGCAGCCGTGCCCCGGCATAGGAACAACCTGGGAGCGGGCCAGGAAAGAGCAGCGCTGGCAGCCCGCAGGTTGCAGAGCCGCGGGGAGCCGGCTGCTGTTTAGCACTTTATTAAAACAAACGTGAAGAGCCAGCACCCGCTTCGCCCAGACTCGTGCACTCCCGCAGGGAAACTGCTGCCGAAGGAAAACTCAAACAGCAGTAAATGAGTTTCAGTGAGGCAGGTCCCAGGTCTCAGCCTGCTCCAGGGACGTATCAGACCCTCAGATCCAAAGCCAAGGGTGACCCACAAGTGATGATGGCAGAAATAGAGGACAGGAGGGAGGGCGTGCGAGCAGCCAGCTGAACACCTAACCCATGTGAAATGAGGCACTGCCTGTCCTCCCCCAGGCAGATTTAACACATTTCCATTAAATCAACATGAAAGGGGAAATCCCATGTCTAAATTCAGATTAGCCAGGGCTGTGAGCTAGGAGGGGATCAACCTGGGGATACCTGGCAGCAGAAACAGGACCTGAGAGGCCACCTACTCCCCCAGTGAAGAGATTGTCCTGAAGATGTTAAAGTGCCTAAATTCACTGAAGTCCCACCATACAGACCCCCGGGGGGACAACGAGGGCCTCATCCCCTCCACAGGCCGCAGCCACGAAAAGGGGAGCGGTCCCATCCCACAGGCACAGCTGGTGGGTAAGAACCTGAGCAGGAAGAAAGGAGATGGGAGACGGTGCCAGAAAAAAATCCCCTATGTTCACCTTGGGAAGTCTGCAAGGAGATGCCTCATCCCACTGTCTGCATTCAGCTGGCAAAGCTCATTAAAAGAGGTGGCCTTTCACTGCCCTTTTCAAACCTGGAAATTCAGGCCTCTTCCACGACAAAAAGAAAAGGTGAATTAAGAGATGAAATGCCGGAGGAGGAGGTACACCAGCCCTCCAAGCCCGGCTACAACCGTGCCCACCGCCAGCCGTGCCCAGAGGAAATCCAGGGAATCCTCCAAGCGGGCGTGCAGCCTCAGGACCTGCCGGCGCGTGCTCTCCCGGTCCCCAGAGTTGTCAATGATGTGACTCGCCAATTTGCGCTTCTCGTCCAGCGGCAGCTGGGAGGCGATGCGAGCTTCTGCCTCTGCCTGGGACAGCCCGTTCCTCTTCATCAGCCGAGAGAGCTGCGTCGGTGGGTCACTGCCGGGATGGGAGGGCAGCACTGAGATGGGGGTGCGGGAGGGAAGACGGGGTTTGCCTGCCTTCCTCAGCACGAGGGGGAAAAGCTGGGGTAAAGTGTGCGGGAGAGATGCTCCCCGCTTCATTTCGGATCCTGTGCTTGGATCAGCGGAGCCAGCCCCTCAGCGCTGCCCAGGCTGACCTTGCTGTGTGTTTTCGGCATTCCCACGGCCCATAACACTGGGGCAGTGCCCCAAACCCTGCCCCAGCCAACGGAGCACAGGTTGTAGAAGGCCCAAAGACAGAGATTTCCCCCATACGATGGTGCCAGGTTTCGGGGAAACCTCAGTAAGAAGCCCCTCCTACACTAGGATAAAGGAAGGTGTCGCTTCTCACACCTACAGAAAAGAGGCAGCATTATCAAAAGGCTTCGTGCCAAGGCCAAAGCTAAATCCTCACCGGAGCAGGAGGGATGTGACAGTCCCCTCCAGCCTCTAAGAGAGGTGGCAGCATCCCAGTCCTCATGGTCCATGTGGCACTTACCAATAAACCAAGACCGTGTATTTCATAAACTTGGGCAATCTGTTGGTCTCAAAGAGCAGAGGGATGTCGAGGACCACGTAGCGGTAGCCTGCAGAAATTACAACACCCCCCCAAAAAAGGGAATAGCATTACTAAGATTCCCAAATCCCTCGTGCTGCACGCACACCGTGGCCACGGCTGCTCCAGCAAAGCAAGCAGGAGAGCTCTACAGCTCTGCGATTACAGCCAAGAGGAGAACAGAGCCTGCTTGCCCTCCTCCCTCTCAGAGGGAGGAAATGGTTTCATTCCAAGTTTCCAGAGGAGGAAAAAAAAAAAAAAAAAAAACCACAACAAACCCTAACCTGGATGATCTCAGACCAAAGGTGAAGCTGCAGAAATATAATGAGGAGCTGAAACAAGAAGCTCAAATGAAAGCGCCTGTGCCTGGCTGGCGAGAGCGGCAGTCACACCGTYGTTACTGGCCTCTCCAGGGGAGCAGTGCCCACAGCAGAATTTGCTCTCCTCTTTCACATGTCCAAGACTTCGCCAGGCTGCGGTCATTTGAGCTGATGTTTCCCAGCTCAGTTTTCTTCCCTTTTTGGAAAGCTTTGGCTAAACAGTTCCATTTTTCCAAGGGGAGCAAGGAAATCCTCGCAGACCTCTCACAGCCGTGACACTGAAACATGGGGGTGCCTCCAGGCACAGCCCCAGGGCCTGAAACCTCACCAAAACCGGCCAAGTTTGGTTCAAAACCACTGTCACCACGCGGAGCAGCCGGCGGAGGAGAGCTCGTAACCACCAGCCACCATCCTCTCGGACCCTGCAGCCCACCCCAGGCTCTCCACATGCCTCTGCCCTTCGCAAGCGCCAACTGCCCCAGCTGACGGCGGTGTTTGGGGACGTGGGGGTACGCCCTGCTGAGCCTGGGGGAGCAGGAGAGGCTAGGGGAAAGCTGCAACTCAGGACCCCGCTCCCCTGTGTGTGTCCCAGCTCTGGGGACACCTCCAGTTTTGCTGGTGCCCCCTCTTTATAACCCAAACACCCTAACCAAGCCGGCCACAGCAATAAAAGCTTTGACAAAGACATCATCATCCAACAAGCCACCATTTTACCAGCATCTCTGCCCAGAGAGACTTCTTGCTGCCCTACGGTTTGATCGATAAGAGCTTTCCTTACACAGCGATCCTTAGAGACAACATCCAGCTATCCCAAATCATTAAAACCTGACTAATGAGGACAAAGCAGCCTGCTGAAGACACACAGCGCTCTCGTCAAGGGACAGGACAGCATCCGCCTCCCAAGCCCGCAGCCCCGGGTTCAAGACTCCATCGCTGGCTCCCGGCTTTCCTGCCTGTTGCTTCCTTTGTGCTTTCTCCTCCTCCTCCTCGCCCCGCAGCAGAGCACGGCCCCCACAGTGCCCCGGCACAGGCCTATTCAGCTGTCACAGGGCTCAGCTTTGATAAGCTCTGCAAAACCAGACTGACTCTATTAAGACATCCTTCTGTCTACACGGAGACCTCCAAAACAGCTGGTGATCTTATCTGGCGTTTGATTAGACCAAGTTTGACAGCTGTATTTGTTATATTTATCAGGGGAAAAAGCGGGACTTTGGAAACCACAGCTGTCAGCCCATTTCTCACCTCATTGAGACTAAAAGGGCTCCGCAGCTTTCATCGAAGCCCGGGGAGGTTGGGGGCAGGGAAGAATATTTGGCCATTTCGGAAGGTATGACATTATCCAGCAAGTAATCTCAGAAGAGGCCTCACAATGCTTTTCTCAGGCCCTACAGATGTACTTTAAACCACAGAAGAAGGTGGTGAAGGGCAGCAGTGAAAGGCAGGAATGAATCCTCCACACGCCAACGCAAAAGGCCACCGCTGGCAGAGCACAAAGGCTGTCACTCAGCGTCGGTTCCCCTTCTCCTTCCCCATCCCTCTCCCCACTTTAAAACCAAAGGCTGAGCAAGCAGGGACGGCTCCTGCTTGAGCAGGAGTCCCGGTGTGCTGGGACACCAGAATTGCCTGGCCTCTTACCTAGCACAAAGTACTTCAAGATCTGCTTCAGCATCTCCTTCTGGATCTCCGGGTGGGTGATGGAGTTCAGCAGCTGCCGTTTCTCCGGGTGGGAGAAGATAATGTTTCCGAGAGCCTCACGATTTATCTCTCCGTTCTCCAAGAGGATCTCGGTGCCAAAGTAACGCACTATCTGCTGATAGGCCTTGAAATGGGGCTGCACCACTGATAACATTAAACAGCCAGAGGTTAGAGCCAGTTCTACAGCACAGTCGGTGTTTGCATCAGTGATCGGCCTCAAATGAGTTTTGTTCATTAAATAACCGAGCTTATTCTCCTCGGCGGGCAGCACATCTGCCTGCCAGCACACACTGAACCGAGACCGGTGTGGCTCAGCACTGCCGCCCGGCAGACACCTGGCATCGGTGCCGCAGAAACATGTCTGCAAAAAAACCCTCTCAGCCCAAGGTCCCTTTGAGGGCTGACACCCGAGAGATCGAAGCATCCTGCAAACATTAATTCAGCGCCACAACCCTCCTCGTGCATGCTGCTGCTCGGGGTTAGAAGTCAGCAGGGCGGGCAGGAGGACTTGCTGACGGCTACCAGCCAAGGCACGGGCAGGAACGGGGGCTGAGCCRATTCCCACCGCCTGCAGGGCGAGGAGTCGAGCAGGGAGATCCTAAAGGGACTGGGACCAGCGTCAGGTTTATTTTAGCTGAAAACTTCAGCGCTAGGTGAATACAGCCTAGCTGCTACAAATTGGCTCTGGCTGCTACTAAGGTTTTTTTTTTTTACTGTCTTTCACCTTAGTCACCAAATTCTTCACAAGACTGAACATGGAAACCTTCTAAGAGACCAATTCCCAATAGGTATTTGCAGGGACTCTGACGTTACATGAGTGTATAATTTTAAAGCCACCAAAAAATCACCAACAAAAAGGATGCAGTAATAAAACCATAATTAAGATCAAACTGAGGCTAACCACAGAGCATGACAGACCGTATATAATTTTCTCCCCAAAATCCAGGAACACTGCCACAGGTTGTAACCTCAGGCCAACCTAATAAAAGTCTTTAAGACCAATTTCCTTCTCCCGTGGAATTTCACATTGAGGTAGTTTCAGGATGGGTGAAATCCATATAGTAAATAAACACATATAAAAAAGGACTTGGAGAAAAATGAAGTGATTGGTAGAAAACCGACACTGAGTATCTGTAGTGTTTTCCTATCATCTCTGAGGGCTTTTAGCACCTCCAGCAAATTTTCCGCACCTTGAGGGGAATTACAGTGCAATAAAATGTTAAGAGCATCACAGCTTGGAGTGGCTACACGATAAGTTCTTCACCAAATAGAAAAGCGCAGGCACTTCAAAATGACACTGCCTGCACCACTGCTCAGCTGCAGACCCAAAACCTTCTGCATACAAAATCAGCAGACCTTCCTGGAGTGAGCGCTGCTCTCCTTGTTATCCCAGTGGTACGGAGGGATTAACATCTCACCCTGCATCGCGCAGGTAATCGGGGAGAGCAGGGTCTGCTCCAGTCCTGCTGAGGCAACAGATCTGGATTTCTGGGTCTTTTCTGTAGCCAGGACAGCACATTTCCAGAGCAGCGAGAGGCAGGTGTGCTGTGCAGAAACACAGACCAAATTCCCTCTGATCTGGGATATTTGGAGCCTTTTTTTTTTTTTTTTTTGAGCGCATTAAGGCACAAGTAATTTTGTGGACCAATCTCTCAGAATAACCAAGCAACATCCAGCACAGAGGGAAATTCTCTTTCAGTGTGTTAGTGATCCCACCTAACATGTTACAGGATGGGTGTCCTGCRGCTGAGGGGGGATGTCAGATCAGCCAAAGGAACCTGCTTTACACAGAAGGGCATTTATTTTGCCACAAGTCGGCTTTCAAAGCCGGGAAGCACTGCACTCCAGGAGAGGGAAACTCAGGGCACGATCTCCCCATGGTGTTTGTTATTAGGACAAGATCTTTTTTTTTTTTCTTTATTAAAAACATATCCTAGTTCAAATCCCCCCGAGACAGCTGCTCCACGCAGCCTCATCGACACCGGAGGGAAACACTTATCTAATGTACCCAGAGCACCCTCTGCCGTCTGCGCTTCCCCGCATCAATCCCAGTTGTCAGGGGAACCTCAGGGAGAAAGATCAACTATGCAAAACTCACCCTCTCTGGCAATAACATCAGCATCAATCACGGCACAGCCCAGTTCCCGGAGTACGGCAACCACCGTGCTCTTTCCCGACGCGATTCCACCCGAGAGTCCGACCAGGAACATTGTGCTCTGAAATGGAAAGAAAAGAGCTGAAAACACGCCAGGACAGGGCCATTTTGTTCATGCTGTGCACATCAAATATTCATCCCAAACAGGCAACTTCATTCAAAGCTCATTTTCATATGTTCTCAGAGCATTACCAAGACTTTATTATGACTTTGGCACCCCTCTGAGTTGGGTACCCCTGTTTCACAGGCTGAAGAACAGCGTTGGGTTAAATGAGGCTTCCCTGGACCCTGCTAACTCTGTATGTGCAACTTGAGCCAGCCCTAAGTTCCTCCAGCTGGTTTACCTGCAGCTCCATGCAACTCGCTCCCCTTTAGCATCTGTATCCATCAAGCCAGTCTCACCTACAGCACCCTAAATCAGAAGACATTTCTGGCAGGGTTGTCAAGGGTGACCCAGGATCAGTGACAAAGGGAAAGAATTCAGACAACATCTCAGCCCAGACCGATAAACACGAGGACTGAGAGGGAGAGCCCTGCTTGATCTCTACAGCCAGGKTGTAAGAGGAGATAATCCATCTCTGACATTAATCGGGACACAAAGCACACAAGCCAGTAAGTAAATCGCATCCCCACGTTACCTGGAAGCCAACACAGTCATCGGCAGCCCAACGGACACAAGAAACCATGGCTCTGAGCAGCAAACTTGTGTCTGTTAGCTTGCAAACGTGGCACTAAATGCAGAGTCTGCGCTTGCCGATGGCCTTGAGGCTGGGAGGGAGCCGGTAACCCCCCGGCCAACCCAGAGCAGACAACTTTTCTCACAGTTTCTGCACAGAGATCTTTCCCCACTCAACCCAAAACCTGCAACCCTCTAAATCCCACTTGCACCTGTCCACCAAAAGGCTCAGTGACACAGAGGCAGCTCTGGACAGGAGTGGGGACTCCTGCGAGCAAGGTGGTATCTGCATCCCCGAAAAGGCAACAGCCACGGCAGGCTGCTGGGAAAGCATGAGTGCTGCAGGACCTGGGGCAGCCATGGCAGTGCGGGGAACAGACCCCAGCGTCCCCTCTCCAGCCCCCACGGACCAACACCAGCCCCAGCCAAGAGCATCCAGGGCTTTGTGCAGCTAGGTCCTGCAATTCTGCAAGGACAGAGCCACCAATTTTGCTGTCACCTTGTCTAGGGTGACGCCACCCTCACAGACAAGGAGCCTGAAGCTCCCAAGCCCCAGCTTGTAGCTGTGGCCCCTTGCATCTGAGAAGAAACTGGCTCCTTCATCTTTGGCCAGGAGCCACAGGCTGCTGGTAGACAGCCCTCAGCTTCCTCTTGCCCAGAGGAAGGGAGGCCCAGCTCCTGCTGCCTCTCTCAGTGAGCCGCATACCCCAAAACCCAACTATCTCAGTAACCATCACTCTGCCTAACCTGGTTCTGGTGTCACACCTCCCTCCGGACATCACGGCCACCAGCCCCAAAAAACTCTGCACATACAGGAACCGGGTACCTACTGCCCACACCGTCCCCCACAAACGGGGACTACGCCGCTTTGCGCCCAAGGGCAACAGTCAGGAACAGGGGCCTGCAGGGCAGCTGAAGATGAGCAAAACCACAGCACTGCTTCCTTTTTGCTAGAAAAAAAAGACACTTTTGTCATAACTCGGTCCTACAAACAGGTCCCAGACCCACGGTCTGGGGTGAGGAGCGGGGTGGATAAGTCCTTTGGCAGCTGGAGGCAATTCAGCAGAGGGAGGAACCAGGAGTTAGAGCAAAAGCCAGCAGCACCTGCCAGCAGCGTAGTTCGCTTCACGGCTGCCGAGAGCCGATGCCAGTCCACAGCAGCACCACGTGCTCTTTTCCCTTCCAAGACGCCAGGCAAACAGATGGGGTTAACTCGAGCAACAACGAGGGGGAATTCAAAGGGAATCAGAAAGGGCACTTACAATAAACATCAGTGCTTTGTGGGAAGCTGATGTAAATCTCAAGCTTTGTTGCCAAGCGAGTACCCTGTCCCCACAGAGATATGGTGGGCTCAGCGTGACAGAGGGGCTGTTTCTCTATTTATTGCAGCAGGTTAAAATCCAGTCCTCCCTGGCAGGATTTTATAGGCCCTCTGCAACAGCCTACAAGGGCTAACGCTGCACGAGGAGAATCAGGCCTTTGGTGTGCTGCCTTGCAAGGGTGAAGACTCCACTTGCATGTTTTTTAAAAATACATAAAAATCTCTCCTGCCCATGTACAGTAAATACCAGGTTTTAACTGCAGTAACCCCTACGCTCTGGCCTGCAGCCTCAGCTGGGACTTGGTCCCAAAAAAACCTGCTATTTCTGTCCCTCCGTTACATACCTCCGCAGGCAGCTTGCTGTGAGAATTACTGCAGGGGTAAAAGAGCACTTGGAAGGGTTAGTCTAGAAACCACGGCCAAACGGGGTTTGAAAACACTTGCGCTGTCACAGGGCCTGTACAGATATAAGACCCATGGTATGAGGTATAAATATTTAACAAGCTTGGGTTTGAACTGTACACAAGGGTAGAGAGGCCAGCCCGTTCCTGCAGATGTTACAGGCAGGAGCCAGAACCAGTTTTCCCCAAAATACACTGTTTTCTGGTGTATTTGGCCTGCGCCAACTAAATCAAACTTGGGGAAAGCTGAAACGCGAGCCACAGAGGCTAGTGAGACCGGAAAACTCGGCAAGTAATTCCTGCTGTGAGGAACGGTGCCCTGGGAGATGTAACCCAGAACCCTGAGGAGGCGGCTTTTAAAGACTGAGGTGCCCAAATTTCCCCCGTGTCCCGACTCCTCCGGTTTTTGAGCACAGCACAAGTCGCCCGCCTCAAGCCATCCATCCGGCGTGCCACGGGGCTGAGGACAGAGCCGGAAGGCGTCCTCCAGCACCATGCTACACCCAGCCCGTCTGCTACTCCCATCCTCGGCTCTGACTKGGGCCTGGTGCACTGACAGACCTGGTGTTTGTCTTGAGGAGGCTGAAATTAAAAGGAAAAATCATAAAATACATCATTAGTTTGGTGGAGAAAAAGCCACCACCACCACCATCACTGCAAACCACCTCCCCGGCCTTTCGGCTGGTACCGAATCAAGACCCATGCCCCAACACTTTTCACCAGACAGGGCCCTGACCGCACCACGGCGCTTCGCCGGTGGTCCCGAGCCCGGCCCCGGGCCGTGGCCACCCCCGCGGCCTCCCCAAGCCCGGGGCACCGCCGCGGCTCCTGCCCGGGGCCTGTGACATGGCTGGGGGGTCAGGCCGGGCGGGTCAGGCTGGGCCGCCCCGAGCGAGCGAGGGCCGCGGGGCCGGCCGGGAAGCGGAGCAGGCCGGTGGAGCCCCGGAGGGACCGCCCGCACCGGGCCGGGCCGCCGCCCGCGGGGTGCGAGGGCCGGAGCGGGTCCCCTCAGGGCGCCCTCACCCACTCACCCTCCGCCCGGCTTCACGCGCGGCGCAGTGTCCCGCGCGCCTATTGGCTGGTAGAAAGCGGGGTCCCTCTCCCATCCAATCGGCGCTGCCCTCATTGGACTCGGCCCACCCCCTCGGGCAGGAAGCGAGTGGGGGCGCAGGCACAGCGGCCTCACAGAGGGACGGGTGGCGGCTCTCCGCCGCAGCGGGTGGCCCCGCACGGCTGCCCCGGTGTGAGTGAGTCCTCCCGCCCCCGGAGCCCCGCCCCGGGACGCCCCCAAAAGCAGACGGGAACTGTAGTCCCGGCCCCGGCGCAGCCCGGCGCCCGCATGCCCGCGCAGACTACCGGTCCCGGCATGCCCCGCGGCCCACCGCCCAATCGCGGCGCGCTTTGTTGYGGGGGTGCGGCAGGCGCCGAGGCCCCGTTTCAAGATGGCGGACGGCAGTGAGACAGCAGTGAGGCGGCCACCGGCGAGGCCTCCGCGGCCGTCGGCGGAGGAGAACGACCACGAGCACTGCAGCGACTGCGAGAACGAGGCGGAGCACGGCTCCAACCGGGGGTGAGCGGCGGCCGGGACCGCCCGCCGCGGCGGCGGCCGGGCCCATTGAGGAGGGCAGCGGCCGGGAAGTGAGCGGCGCCCCGCCCCTCTCGCGCGCTGATTGGCCATCGGGCAGCATCCCGCGCTGCGATTGGTCGAGCCGCCCGTCAGTCTGGCGGGGGGGACGGGCCCGCTGGCTCCCATTCACGCCTGTTGTGGAAGCGTGTCCTGAAGCTAAGCAGGGTCGGGCCCGTCCGTGGCGTGGATGGGTGACGGCGTCCGCGGTGTCTGCGGGGCAGCCAGAAAGGGGCCACGAGTGCCTTTTTTTGCCAGAAATGAGCCCAATTCGCAGCTCTTCTTGTCCTTGCGTTAGGGTGTGTCTCCCCACATTTCCCCTGTCCTCCAGCACAAGCCCTGTCCCCCTCCCAGCATCTCTGGCACCACGGTGGCACCCAGGGTGGTGACATGGTTGGGTGCATTATCCCGCTCCCTGGAGCCTGTGGCCTCCTGCGGCCATCCCCGCACCCTGGAAGAAGCCTAGGCTTCTGCACACCTGTCCCGTCGTTATTCTAAACACAGCCCAGGGTTTTGCAAAGCTCAGCTGACGTCGTCTTGTGGTTCGAGGAGTATGGCATCCAGAGGTACGAAATGGTGAAATAGCAACAATTAGGCTGGAAGYGAGCGCACGCAGCGAGGCAGGTCCTTATCTAGGTAGGAAAGATCTAAAATCCCTAACATAGTACCCGCGTTGCGCACTGCCTTAATTAACGAGGCACAGAGCTGCCTCGCCATGCCTGTGGTTTGCAGGAGAGGCTTCATCCTCGTTCCTGCTGGCTTCACATGCGGCAGGGCATGGGAACATCATGTGTTTCCAGAGGTTTCCAGAGGTTTTGTGCCTTGTACTTTGCACACTTGAGCCTCACCGGGCTCCTCTTCCCGCTCGCCGGGTGCCCCAGCAGCTGCTTTCCCAGCCCTGTGACATGGAGACCGTTGGCTTGAGGAGCTCTTCTCCCTCCGTCGGCAGCTTACCATAGGCAATCCAGCCTGTCTGGTAACTGAAGTGAGTAAAAGGTCACGCAAGAAACATCACAGAGGCTTTTTTTATGACAGCACAGATGCCCGTTTATATTTTATTTGCCTCCCGGGTGTGGCACCGTGTCTCAGTTTAATAGGTTTAGCCATGCTTGGGGAGATTTTTCTTTTCTTTCCCTCTGACATGATTAGGTTTGCGGAAACCAGAGCCAAGCAGAGACGAGACGCGGTGCTTAATCACTGTTATTTCCCAGCCCAGTGGTTCAGCGTGCCCTTTGCTGGGAAAAGGTGTGTTCTGGAGCGCTCTTCGTATCCTAGCGTGAGCATCGCATCTCCTGCAACCCTGAGGAGTTAAAATGCAGTTACCTGCCCCGACTAGGGCAAGCGTTGAAGCGCAACAAGCTAACTGGGCAGCCTGGGAAATGTCCTGTAACAAATATACTTAGAGAGTTCAGATTACTCGGGAAATAACGTTAAAAGCATGGCTGATGGGCACAGCAATAACGAGCGCAAGCCAGGGAGGCTTTGGAGCTCTCTGGCAAATCTCCTGTCCCCCAAAAAACCTAAGGGGGGATCCACCTAGGGGAGAAAAGACCAAGTGGTAGGAAAGGTGGTGGTTTTCTTTCTTGATGCACATCGGTTCCATTGATTTCGTACCACCACGTTATGCTGGGGGGTGGGAGTGTTTCTGGTCACCCCACCTGAATGCTGTCCCCAAAAACAGGGCAGGGGAAGTGCTTTGAGCTGCTGGGGTTTGCAGAGCAATGCTCGGAGTCCTGCCTCTGCCCAGTTCGTGTTAAGAGTCACTGGATCTTGGCTCTGAGATTTAAAACATAAAAATATTACTTAGCGAGAGCAATACTTCCTTTCCTTTTAAGGACAGGAAAGAGAAATTGAGTTTCCTCCGCCTCGGTCCTGTGTCAGCACTGGGAAGTGGCTGCACCGCTCTCCGCTGCGGCCGTCCAAGTTGATTTCCCGAAGAAAAAAAAAACCTCACTTTCGTATTTGTCGCGATTTCCTTTGTGTGGAGAGGGCTTCTGTCGTGTCTCCAGTGCCTGCAGAGGGTTTATTCCCGTTGCAGATAAAAGACAATGGAAAGGCAGGGACACCGGCACGGGCTCTGCTCCGCAGAGCTGCTGCCAGCCCGGTGGGATTTGTCAGTTCACAGGCAGCGAGTGGCAGCGGTGAGACCAAGGATTCGAGTGTCCCAGCCCCGTGAAACGCATCTGTCGTTGGCAAAACCACCCGGGAAAGTGGTTTTGGGTGCGAAAAGTTCAGGGATGGTCCTGAGGCATGAACTGGGTTGTTGCTGGATGGGGTGTGGGGAAAGCAAAGGGGCTTTTCTTGGTGGGACAGCAGGCAGCTGCCTGGTTTGGCAATCGCTGCCTGCACTTATACTGTGAGAGGATGTTCCTGGGACAACCGCCGTGCTCTAACATGCAGAATTTAGTTTTAGGTATTATATGGAGCACAATAATGGCACTCTGTGCTTCGGGACCCATGCTCTGCCATGTGCAGAGCCTCGCTCCAGCTCCTAATGAGATTACAGGCTAAGTACTGTGCCCAATTAGCCCCAGGTTTGCAGAAGGATTTTCCAGCACCTAAATACGGAGCAGGGATCCACTGTTTCTCATCTGACACCTTTCAGACTAGGAAGCAAGGCCATGCAGTGGAGGAATTGCAAACCGCACAAGCCCTTGTCTGAATCTGCATTTCCAGTTTGGGTTTTGAGGAAGAACCAGCAGTGTTTGGTACCGTTTGCTGTCGTAGGTGTGAGATGGTCTGAGAGCCTGAGCATGGCATTTCGATTTGTGTAATGAAAGACACTTTTTGATCGCCGCAGTGTATACGCTACGGGAAATAACTCCCAGCCCCTGCCATTGAAATTCCCCCATGCCGAACCAGAGCTTCCCACTGGGCTTTGGGAGCCGAGGGAGCCGCCACGGGGAGCTGGCCGCAGCTGGAGTTGTCCTCCCTTGTGCTTTCCTCCCCCACCTTGCAAAAATAAAGCTCTCGGATCTGGGAATACAGCGGCAGCACGCACAGATCCAGGTGATAGATAAGTGGGTGCCAAGCACCAGTTTGTTACTGGATGTGTCTGGTGTTTCCCAGCCTCCAGAGGGGCTGAGCTGGTGGAGGACAGTCAGTCTGAGCGGGTCTTACCTTGAACAAACCTGTCCGGTTTATTTAGGTACTTCCAAAAGTCTATTTTCGAGATCGCTCAGGTTATGGGTATTATTTTCAGTGTAGTAGTTAGCACTGGCTCCTTTCCCTCAAACTCGAGGAGCCGTCTGGTAGCGGGGAAGRGGGGTTGCAGCGAAAGGTAATGGCCATGACAGCAGCGATGCCTTTTCCGGGAGAAGGGAAAAGTGTTTTCCTTCGTCAGAAAACGAAGGACTCTTGCGATCCCGCGGGTAATTGGAAGACGTTTCGCATAGCGCAGCCAACGCGCCTCTCTCCACCTGCTTTATCTTTCAAAGCAGCTCAGGCTGGAAAGGAGATACGGGAGGAAAAAAGCTGTAAGCGCGAAGGCCGTGGGCTGTCGGACAGGAGCTGGCCTGGCAGTTAACCCTTCCTGGGGAGTGAAACCGGTTTCAGCCCTCGCAGCTTCATGGGTCGCATCAGCTGCGGTAGCTGGGATTTTGGACGGTGGTTGCTCATCCCCGGGCACTGGTGAGGTGTTGCCATTAATTTGGGGAGCGTCCGAGGGGCTGCAGCTACACTGGAGCATAAAGAAGAAGATATTTGCTTTACTAAATGGACTTTAAAATAGAAAATACCTATAATTGTTGCTTCCCTAGGTGTAGCGAGTTGGACCTTCGGGTTTTCCAGCATTTTCCTACACGCTGGTGACTCCTCTGCCAGGTTGGTTTTCCTCTCCCAGCTGGAGCAGGGCCCTTCCCCATGCCACCGCGCCTGGGAATGCAAAACCTCATCCCACCTTATGCCACCCTGATTTCTTCCAGGTCACGACGGCTTTGCTCATAAATCAGGGAGGATTTTTCTCAGCACTTTTACCTGCGAGTCATGGGGGTGAAGCGATATTGGTGGGGCTGAACTCATTAGCGGCAAGCTGGGAGTTGGCAGCTCTGATTTATGAAGCAAAGCGACGCCGACTGAATACGCAGGGGCTGGGAGGATTTTTTTTGTCGCATCTGACACCTGCAGCATCCCGACGTGGAGGTGACCTGGGAAAACGTATCCATCTCCTTAGGAAGGGGCGGCTTCCAGCGTCTGTCCTCGGACGTGCTCTCAAACCCACCTTGGGCCGTCAGTTTGTGGTGTTAAAATTGGTAAGAAATCAGTTGAATGTGTTTATTGCAGCTCCACGGTGGATGGTTTGGCTCATCCCAGGGCCTGGATGCGGCTGTCTGGCAGGTTGGGGATCTGCCAGGTCTTGCCCGTGCTCCTCCGCAAGGAGTTAAAAAAACCCCCATCACGCATTTGTCACCAAAATCAATAGTGGTGTCAGCACCGCTTTGCTGTAATTACTTTTGCTGTCATGTCAGAGCTCGCGTCTCCCCGGGTGGAGGTAAAGCCCTTTCCCGGTGGTGGGAGGAAAGGTGAGATGTGTCCCCCGGGGACGGTTCAGCAGCGCTGTGGGATGCTGATCCCCACAGAGCTGCGGCTTCGCGGCTGCTCCTCTCTGTGCTCCGCTGCAAGTGCTTAATGCGCTTCTGGAGAAGAGGGGGGGCTTCTCATCGAGCCCCCTTTTGTGGAGCAGCTCGCCCTGCGCAACTGCTTGTTCCCTGTGCCAGTGAGCAAACACTTGCTGTCTCCCGGTGTTTCACATGGGGCTCTGCTGATAGATGGGAATATTTTTCCCCAGCAAATGCCATCTGCAGAGTCTCCACTGCTGTTCAGGTTTTGTCCGGAGGAAAGCCTTCCCCAGCTCAGCTGCTCCATGTCCTGCAAACCAGATGTCTCTGCTCCGCAGGGCGACGGCTGCCCATCGCATCGGGTCTCTGCACTGTGAGCATCAGCAGCCTCACTGTCCACAGGCATCTGTACACCCAGCCCTCCCGGCTTCATCCCTCAAAAAAACATTTCTCTATCCACTTTTCCCTGGTTTCAAAACTTGCTGCTCAGCCCAGGGATTTTTTTAAACCTTATTCCCCTCCCGGCTCTCTCCTTTTCCTGGCCTTGCTGAAATAAATAGTTGGATGCTGCTCCAACATATTTTCCAGCGCGTTTCTTCTTTCCTTTCCCTGCTCCACCCTCTTCACCACTATCTTGTGTTTGGTAAAGACATTAAGCTGGTCCGGGAGCAAGTGGTGCTTGGCGGGGTTTCCAGGCTGGCCAGTGCCTTCAGTTCACCGTCTGTCTCTGGGCAGATCAGAGCTGTGTGGTTGTCCCTGCTGTGAAAGCAGCAATCGTTTTGGGGGTGCAAGGAAGGAGTTGCCTTTATATCATAGAGTGAAAAATATACTGGCTTGGATCCCCGAGCTGAGATTTGGGGAAAGAAGAGGGCGAGGTCCCCGGGCACAGGAGGGCAGGGACACGTCCCACAGCATCCGGACTGGTGGGGGGTCTCTGGGGCAGACCCAGTCCCGCAGAGCTCGTACCGGTTTCCAGCCAGACCTGCTCTGGTGTGGGCGACTGTGCCCACCGGTGGTGGGCTTTGCGGTTGTAGGTGCTGTGGATGTGCCGCTTGATGCAAAGAGCAGCTCCCACCCGGGATTCTCCATGGCTTTCCTCGCTCTGGTCTCCCCGTCGAGCCAGACGTGGGTTGTCGTCCTCAGTGAAAACAGAAGAGGAAAGATGCTGCGGTTTTACTGCAAAACAAACTTGGCAACACTGACAGGGACGGGACAGAGCTGAGCAATGCTGCTGGCACACACTCCGTCCCCCCAACTTGCTTTGCAGAAGACCCCTCATGCGTGTCGGCAGCTGGCAAAGTGCCCCTGGCCCGGTGTCCCCCCCTCTTCCCCTCTCATCCTTCCACTTGGTCCTGCTCCAGCCGTCTCTGGGGTTGAATTTCCACCTGACCTGTGACCCTCTCAGAGACTGTAACCTTGTTTTGGGGACCCTTGGCAGGGAGGCTCCCGACTTGGGGTGCCYCAGCTCCGCAACAGTTACATCGCCTGTCCTGTGTTGGAATATCTCATGCAGGGGTGAGATCACATACGCCGTGCCGGGAGCAGTTTTGGCATCAGGTCGCTGCCAGACTTGCCTGTCAGCAATGCTGGGCTTGGTGTGGGCTTTCATGCCTGTGGCTGCTTTGGGGTGATCATCATCTGGATGTCCAGGGCTGCCCTGCATCCCTGGAAGGAGGAGCGATGCCCTGGCACAGGCGCTTCCCACCCTGCGCTCCCAAAGAGATTTGCTGCTCAGTCTCGATTTTCCAGCTCCAGCATAACAATGTAAGATTTTTCCAATATAACAGCCACCCGTCTCCCTAGATCATCATCTCTGCAGGTAGGGTGACATTTGGTGCAGGGTCCTTGGCCACCAGCCCCTCCGTGGTGCCTGGACCTGCTGCGGTGCCTTATCCCCAGGGCTGGACCAGCATTTATGGCTCCCATGTCCATCCTTGGGCTCAGAGAGGAGGAAAAACCCTAAGCTGGGCATCCCCACCATTCCATGGGGCGGATTTGGGCCCATGCGGCCGAGCGGGGTGATGTGGCGGCAAAGACATGGTCACCTGTGGTGCGGGGCACGCTCCCCATTGCTGAGCAAACCTGCAGGGTGGGAGATGCTGGCTCTGGTCCGCTTTTGGGAGCTCKCACGGAGCTCGCTGCTGGGAGGGATGCCGAGGAGAAGGTGCGTGGCTGCACCCTCTGTGCACCGAGTATTCCCTCTCCTGGAGACTTGGACTCAGAGCAGGGAGTTTGTATTTTCTTTAGAGAGCTTCAGAAACCCTATAAATGTTCTCCAAAAGAAAACCCCAAGGCTCCAATGATGTTTTTTTTGTTCCCTAGCGGCTTGAGTCCAGCAAATGACAGCGGAGCCAAAAAGAAGAAAAAGAAACCCAAACGGAAGAAAGAGAAAGGAGGAGATCAGCCCGACCAGGCTCAGGACCAGCCGGTGAAGGTGACCAACCCCTTCCCGGAGTCGCGGCCCTGCACAACAGCCAGCCCCATCCTGAACCTCTCTGATGTAGCTTAGAGCAAGGAAAGAGTCTCCCGGTCCTGGTTTTAGGCACTTGGCTGCTCAAAAACTTAAGGTTTAGAGTAATTTCCCAGCCTGGCTCCGTGCGTGGGAATTCCCGTTGCTGCAGAAGGCGTTTGTGGAGCACAGGGTAAACGCGGTCCTTGGCTGGATATCGCAGCCAGTTCCAGCGTTGTGGTGAAAGGGTCAGACTGGCGCCTCCGAGTTATTCTTTCCAGACACCAGCTGCCTCCTCGCAGGCAGGGAACCGCCATGCTGCCACCTGCCAGCTTCCTCTTCTGCTCGCAGCCAGCACAACGAACGCGTTCTCCTACTTCTTGGGCGACATCTGATGTTGTTGATTTTTGCTTGATTAACATAAGAACAGCAGCCAGGTCAGAGCCGGGTCTGTCTTACCCCTCTTGGCTTTGCCCGATCCTGACTAGCAGCCGGTGCTTCGTGAAGGAGCACGGGACATGCAAGTTTTGTCCCTCCCAGTGCTGGCAGTCACCCCTCTTGTCCCCTCTGGTCCCGTGGCAGGGGACACACACACAGATCTGCACATCAACAGAGGCTGTTTTCTGTCCGATGCCCAGTTCCCATCCAGATATTTCTGATATTTTGTCCTTCTGACTGTGCAGAGCATTAAATTGGGGCTTTGAGTGTTTCAAACTAACTTGACCAGGAATCAGGGAGGAGCTGGGGTTGTGAATTCAGCACAGAGCTGCCCGCCCTGCCAAGGTCTGCCTGGGGAGGAGGAGGAGGAAAGTGTCCTTCATCCTGACTCAGCCTCTCTGCCTTGTCCCCATCCGTGGTGCCCAGGGACTCCTCTGGAAGCTGCAGTTTGCAGATACGGATCCAGCTTAAGATGGAGGAGGCTGAAGTAGTGAGAGAAAAAAGCCACTGCAGAAAGCCCAAACGCTGGGTGTGCGTTGACCCAGGGTGTCTCTGCCTGAGTGCTAGCCAAGGTGAGGCAGGGAGGTTTGCTCTTGGGGCTCACAGCGCCCTCCTTAAGTGAAGCTTAAAGTATTTTAAGGCACTTCATCTATCCCCTTCGACCCAGGAGTGCCTAGAAACCAGGTCTAGGTGTGTGGCAGGTGCCTCGTAAAAGGGTTGATCCATCTCATAGAGGGTTACAAGAGGATCTAGGCTGGGAAGCGAGTCTTCTCCCTGCTCTCCCCTTCCTGGCAGGGTCAGCTCCAAGCTCCCCTAATGAGCTGAAATACAGACCTGGTGGCTCAGCTTACTCATTTTGTCTTTCCACCCTCCTTTTCTGCCCTCAGATGAACTCTTTACCCGCTGAGAGGATCCAGGAGATTCAAAAAGCCATCGAGCTCTTCTCTGTAGGTCAGGGCCCTGCCAAAACCATGGAGGAAGCCAGCAAGAGGAGCTACCAGTTCTGGGACACACAGCCGGTGCCCAAGCTAGGTACGTACAGCCCCTCGCCATTTCATGCTCCTTGGGAGAAGTGTTGTGGTCGCCAGGCTGCTCAAAGAAGCCCTCAAAGAAGCCCAAAGAAACTGGTCTCTGGCCGGCAAGCAAGTCCCTGGACAGCCCCTCACTGCTGTCCTGTCTGGGCTTCAAAGGCATCAATGACACTTGTCCACCGATCAGCATCATGGACAGAGCAGCCAGCCCTGCTGCCAGAGAGCTGTGCAGATGGCTGGAGGGGTCGAGAGGGACAAGGAGCTGTTTCAGACATCCAATTTGATGCCTCCTGTGTTTGGGTGTCCCTTAATCTCAGTCTTTAGCCCTTGAATTGGGTCTCCCCAGCCCTCTGTGCCCAAGTTTCACGTGGGGTATTGCCAGCCTTCCTCTTGCCAAGTCCTAGGGGACCTGGAGCTAACCAGCTCTCGCCTTTCTGGGGGTTGAGGCTTCCCAGCAAGGGGTCCTTGGTGGGGAAGGTAACTTGGGGTAAGATGGGGCCAGCCAGTGATGGGAGCCGCTCAGGGAAGCAGGTCCATGTGCTGAGCTGCCACATCGTTGGTTTGCTGGGCTCACATCAGCCTCTGGCCTGGGCAGGCGCTGGGCCTGAGCTAGGAGAGCCAGTAGAGGGGAGGCACAAACCTCATGACCATCTGCACCCCCAAGCTGCAATGCCCGTCTAGAGATGGGGAATCCTATCTCTTCRTCCCCTCTTCCCCCTGCAAACAGCCCGGCTGTGCTTCCCAGCTCTAGTCCTTGCTCCAGCCCTTTCTCCAGTTTGCTCTTCACGCTGTCAGCCTGCGTCAAAAGTGATCTGCTGTCGGTAACGAGGCGTTTCTCAGTGTGGCAGGAGCACTTGGCAGCTGAGCAGATCTGAAAGGAAGAGGGGCACACTGCCGCAGAGCTGCGTGGCTGGAAGGCGCTCGTTCCCGAGCTAATTGGAGCAAACCTGCAGCGCTTCCAGGGTGCCCAGGATTGCTTCGTTTAGTCTCTCCACCCCTGCATCCCCCAGGAAGATCCATGCAGAGCTCAGGAGAATAGAGAATRAGTCCAACCCCATAGTTTCTAGATTTACCCGGAGCTTGTCATGGCTTCAAATTGGCTGCTCTTCAGTAATTTCCTTCATGGGTTGTGTCCGACCCCTCTTGCTGCAAGCACTGTGTTTGATTCCCTTTTTGTGTTGTCAGCACCAGTCTGAGGCTTCCTTTGGTCTCAAAGACTGTTTGCTGGGAGCAATGGTCTCAGCTTTGTGCTGGGAAAATCATAGTGAGATGGCACGGGATGATGTGAGACATCAAAGCCTGATCTTGCATTTGCCCATTTTCCCAGAGGATCCTGGACATGGCAAACATCATGTCTGCTTGGGTAAACCCTGGAGGAAGGGTGGAAGGTATCTTCTGGGGAAGGAGAGGCACAAAACAGCCCACTCCTCTGTACACCAAATTGCTGGCTGTGCTCTGGCTGCCAGCCACTCACTGGGTCCCAGCATCTCTTGTGGTCCTTGCTCAGGAGCACGCTCTGGCACACAGCATTACGTACATGAGGCTATTTAGGGTCAGGTAACAAAAGTGCTGTGGGATTTTTGGGGCCGGATTTCGGAGCGGTTCAGCACCTGCTCAAAACAAAGAGGACTGCCAGGGGTGAGCATTTCTGGAAGCTGCCCTGGCTGGGTGTGATGGGGGCAGTTCTTGCTCTGGGCTTTTCTTCACCTCCCCATTGCCTGGAAACCTTTTCAATCCCTTTTTAAGGGAATTCCTAATTAGCACGGCTTGCTTCTCTTGGCAGCCCTCAAGTGATGCCGCTGTGTTGACATCCTCGAGAAAGCCGGTGCTTGAACCGACATCTCTTGGCTGAATTGGGGACTTTAGGAGTCAGTGTTTTTTCAACAAAAGTTGTCTTGTTCGCTGCAGCTCTTCTTTAAGCGCAGTGGGAAGGAAACCCTGATGCTTGCCAAATGGCAGGGGCCAGAGCTGGCAGGGAGAGAGCCGCTATCCGATGGRGTGGCTCATGGGAAAGTGGTGGCTGAGGCTGGGACTGTGGGGATGGGGAAGGATAAGGCATCGTGTGTGGACCTGGAGGATGTAGCTCTGAAGCTCTGATCAGTTTGGTCAGCTCCGCCATTGCCCCTGAAAGAGGAGTTTTGGTTCTCTGCCCCCATGTCACGTTGAACACGTGGCACATCCCAAACTGGGTGGGTGAAATGGCGATCCCTGGCTGCCCGCGCCAGGGACCTGGGGTGGGAGATCACACTGGGGAAGTGGGGTACATTGGTCACCAGATCGAGGTGTCGCAGAGACTTGGCCTCAAACAGCAGAGAGCATCTTCATGGCTCCCTGCTCTCTTTTACAGGAGAAGTGGTGAACACCCACGGTCCCGTTGAGCCGGACAAAGACAATATCCGTCAGGAGCCATACACCTTGCCCCAGGGTTTCACCTGGGATGCCCTGGACCTTGGGGATAGAGGCGTGGTGAGTACAAGCAGCTCAGCACATGTGTGTTGGGAGGGCGGTCTCCATTGCATGGTTGGCAGTTCCATGCTTGGACTGCCGAAGGTGGTTTTGGGGATGGGAACATGTCCTTCACCACACCAGGCAACTCTCCAGCTTGGTGGTCACGCCATCTCCTTGGAGTTAGATGGATCTGATTTCCCCCACTGTGCAGTTACCTCTCACCCATCCCATGTTGGCCAGGTTGGCCTGGTTTCTTCATGGGGATGTAAGGATGCCTGAAGCCAGGAGTTCCCTGGTGACCCTCCAGACCGTGACCCACCTCCCTGGGAGATGACCTGAGGGCAGCAGGACTTATCTGTGTGCCCTGCTGCTTACCCTGCTCTGCAGYGGCACCAGTTCAGGAGCCCAGAGCAGGGGGACGTGCCAGTAGCAGGGGCACAGCTGCACGTGGCGCCCATTGCTGTGGCCACAAAAAAAGTGTTCAGGGTCCCGTCTCAGGGCGTGTGATGGCTGAATAACTTTCTTAACCTGCTTGGTCTCTCCTGCTTTAGCTGAAAGAGCTGTACACACTTCTGAACGAGAACTACGTGGAGGACGACGACAACATGTTCCGGTTCGATTACTCTCCCGAGTTCCTGCTGTGGTGAGTGGCACCATGACCACGGAGCAGAGGGTGTTGGATGCTGGCAAGCCTGATCCCGGTGACAGCGCTGCAGCTGCCTTTGCTTCTCCTGTCTCACTTCTTTCCAAAATCTCCCTTCCCCATCTGTCACCGTACGTGTGTGCAGTGTCCCAGGTACATTGCGAGAGAGGTCTCTCGCCCAGCCCTGCCTGCCTCTGGCTTCTTTGAGATATGGGAACCTAAAACCAGATTTTTTTCCTCTTTGGTTTGATTCCTCGAGTGTTTGTAAAAATCCTGGTAGCTGAGGAACTTCTCAGTGCCCTGGAGCTGTAGGATGAAGGTGGCTGCCAAGTAATGTTGCCAGCAATAACACTTGGAGACCCGTTGCCCCGGAGCGGGTCTTTCCTCAGGGCGTTCATGAATTGAGGAACATGGATTTCCTCCTGTGTCGCTAGTGAGAACTGGCCTTGGCCACAGAGTGCAGGAATTGAGCTGGATCCCAGCAGTCCTGCCTTGTCACATCACTGTCACCCTCTCATCCTCCTGCCTGCAAACCCACAGCTGCGTTGGGCAGCCTGGAGCAGGACACAGGGCATCCCAGGACAGGGTGGGGAGGCAGGAGCAGCTACACTGGGAACCTTTGATGGGACGTGACTTCTGAAGTGTGTCTCTTCTCCAGGGCGCTGCGTCCTCCGGGCTGGTTGCCCCAGTGGCACTGTGGAGTCAGAGTTGTCTCCAGCAAGAARCTGGTTGGATTTATCAGCGCGATTCCAGCCACTATCCACATCTATGACACGTGAGTGCTGCTCAGCTGCATTTCTCATCATGCCCCTTGATGGCATGTGGGGCTTCCTGGGCGCGCTGCGGAGGTCTGGCTATGTTGTCCTCCCCAGACAACTGAGCCAGACCTACACCGTTCAGCCGTGGAGATGCTTTGCTGCTTGGAGAAGGTGGGGGATATTTAAGGTGGGCATTGAAGTTCTGTGCAAGGACATCTTGTAGTTAGCAGCTGTGAAGGCTGTTTTCCTCAACGAGCGAGGTCAGCTTAGAGCTCAGGCTTACAGAAATCCTCCAGGGCTGGATGGAGACCATTTTCCCTGGGAAAACCTTGGGTAACAGCTTAAGGAAGAGTTCTCCAAACCCAGCCCTTGCCCCTTGGCCTTCTCGAGGCTTTGAGTCCTCTTTCTCTTGAAGGGGCTGGAGGTAAATTGCCCAGGACGTTGGACTGATCCTTCCAGGTCAGGACAGTCAGGTCTCATGCTCTGCATTGTTTCTTTCCCAAGAGAGAAGAAGATGGTAGAGATAAACTTCCTGTGCGTCCACAAAAAGTTGCGCTCAAAACGGGTGGCTCCAGTTCTGATCCGCGAGATCACGCGGCGGGTTCATCTGGAGGGGATCTTTCAGGCTGTTTACACTGCGGGAGTGGTGCTGCCAAAGCCTGTGGGGACTTGCAGGTGAGTGTCTATGGTTCTCCAAAGAGATTTTGGTCTGCAGACCTTCCCTTGCCGGGGTCCCCTCTGTGGCGTGTAGCATGTGGGGGTTTCCCTGGGACAGGAGAGATCGATTCCAGCCCAGGTTTCTCCTCCCCACACCATCCTTCCAGGATTAAGTCCAGTAGCCTTGCTTAAGCTGCTCATATATCACAAGACAGGAGACTTTCTGCAGCACAAGCGCTTCAGGCTGCCCTTGTTTTTCTCTGCGGGAGCTGCTGGCCTCTTTGGGAGCCGGCATGATGTTCTCGCTTGCCCTCTCATGGCAGTTACGAGAACCTTGTGCCCATGTGGCTGTCCCGCTGCCCAAGAACAAGTCTCCCACCGCGAGTGTGTTTCTGCAGGTACTGGCACCGGTCCCTGAATCCTCGGAAACTCATCGAGGTCAAATTTTCCCACCTGAGCAGGAACATGACTATGCAACGTACCATGAAGCTTTACCGGTTGCCCGAGGTGGGTGCCAGCCGGGGCTGTGAGCCGCAGAGGCAGAGCTCACGAATTGCTCCTTGCTGAGCAAGGGGTGAGACTGGGAACTGGAGACACAAACATCTCGGCCGAGGTCAGGTCCTCTGCCTGGAGAACTGGGGTGTGTTTCATGTGGTAAATGACTCTGTCAAGCCATTGCACTTTATTTAATCTTTATTTATTTTTGCCTGGGTACCTGCATTTTAAGGGCAAATTCTTGCAGCTAGAGGACCCTGTGAGCTTTTGTTTCATGGTGAGTCATATCCTGTCCTCCTGGTAAAACGAGAACGCAGATATGACAGCCTTCATCTGTCCAAACACAGCCTCGGAGTGACCTTGAATTGGGTTAGTCCCTCATTCTTCAGTCAAACTGATCGGTTCTGTCACCGCAGTTGTCCTGCTGGGGAAGCTCCCCAGCTGGACAAGGGAGAAAAGACAAACAAAGCATTAAAATTGCCACCACCTTCCCCGACCTTGTTGGCTTCCTTCTGTCGGTCAGAGCTGCTCRTTTCGGTTGGAGAGAGCTGCTTTAGTGCTGGGCAGCACATGGCTCCTGTCTCCTGCCTCCCGCCGCAGCAAAGGCACCAGCTGCTGTTTTGTAGCTACCGATTTTTGTGCAGAAACCCAGACCCAGAAGCAGTCCATGCTGCTTGATCTGGGCTTTGCTGAGCGATCCCAACCCTAGATTAGAAATCGAGTCCAACTGGAAGTAACATCAGGCGGTTCCTTGCGGTGCCTGGGCACGTCGCCCAGCCCATCCCCGCTGCGAGCGGGAGCAGAGACCTGGAGGGAAGCAGAGATCTTGTGTCGTTAGTGGGTAGGAGGCCACTTCCAGCGGGACTTGACCTGGCACGTGGGGCTTTGGGACCCACTGTGCTTCTCTGCGGTCTTTGCCATCAGTGTCACGGCCATCGCATCCATCATTATGCCGGGCAAGCAGGGCTGGAGGGGAGAGTGCTGGGCTGCAGGAGTGAAAATGGGCTGATCTAAGCAGAGCTTGTCTCCGTGCCGCTTGTCGGAGAGCCCTTGAGTGATAAAAGCCACCGTGCAAGCAGTGCAAATGATTTGTCCCACTTTCTGTAGACTCCCAAGACTCCCGGCTTGCGGCCAATGGAGCACAGAGATATCTCCACAGTGCACAAGCTCTTGACCGAGTACCTGAAGCAGTTCCACCTGATGCCCGTCATGAGCCGAGAGGAGGTGGAGCACTGGTTCTTACCTCAGGAGAACATCATCGACACCTTTGTGGTAGAGGTGAGGGGGCAGGAGCAAGATGGGGGGGTGTTTTCCTGGGCTTCTGTCTCCACTGGAAGAGTGTGTGGTGAGCTGTGGGAGCGATCGGGGAGGTTGCTGCCCCAGGCAGTGAGATGCTCTTCCAGGGTGGGAGGTTTGAGCTGCTGGAGGGTGGTGCCTCTCCATCCTGGGCTGCCTCGAGTCTCCTCGCAGGGAGCCCACGCATCGCTCAGACTGGCAAAGCCCCTCTGAGGCTCCGGCCAGGCTTTATCCTGGCTCTGACATGTTGCGGTGTCACTTCTGGCTTCCAGAGCACCCCAGGGGAGGTGACAGACTTCCTGAGCTTCTACACACTGCCCTCCACCATCATGAACCACGCAACTCACAAGAGCCTGAAAGCTGCTTACTCCTTCTACAACGTTCACACCAAGACACCTCTCATCGACCTCATGAGTGATGCTCTCATACTCGCCAAGTCGGTGAGTGATGGCAGGGCCAGGGTGGCACCACTGGGCTCTGGGCAGCTCACCGGGCACCAGGCAGCTCACCGGGCAGCTCACCGCTCGCCTGGCCACCCTTGGGTTTGTGGGGAGGGCTGGCCGTGCGGCAGGGCTTGTACCCAGGGCTGTACAAACCCAAATCCTAAAGGATCTGCCGCCCCAGAGAGGGACACAGGGGTAGCCTGAACCTTCCAGCTAGCGGTGGGCTGAGCTCAGGGTGTGTACTTATTTCTTACAGCAAACGATATTGCCGTATGTCCATAGCACTTGAATTGAGGGTGGGTACGCTGGTGCTAAGTTCCTCCCTAGTGGCCTCGGTCCCTTCTTCTGGGGGTGCAAAGCTGGGCAGGAGAGGGGGCAGGCAGCTCGTGGATGGGAGGAGCTCCCCAGCACGTAAGCAGGAGGAGCTGATGGCTTCGTGTCTTGCCCGTGCAGAAAGGATTCGACGTCTTCAATGCACTGGATCTCATGGAAAACAAAACCTTCCTGGAGAAGCTGAAGTTTGGGATTGGGGATGGGAACCTGCAGTATTACCTGTACAATTGGAAGTGTCCCAGCATGGCACCAGAGAAGGTCAGTGCCTTGGGGTGGTGGGGTCCTCCAGCCCGGCCAGTGCGCGGGAAGGGGTCTTGTCCCCGCAACCCCCAGGGAGATGAGTTTGCCGTCACACACACCTCGGTGTTCCCAGGCCAGCCGCTCTCTGCTGCAGTGTTACACGCAGTAACGGGTGAATCCAGTGACGGCTCCACTGTGCTCTCCCTGTTGTGCCTGYACAGAGGGTGTCCCTGGGGAAAAGCACTCACCACTGGTCTCCCCAGGCTCACTTTACTCTTGGACTAGTGCAGGTTCAGAGTCCTTAACCTCGCGCACATCCACATGGACAACCCCTTCCCTCTGTGGAAGGAGGCCCAGAGAGGAGACAGGCAGAGGGCTGCAGGGTGACAGATGTGACACCGGTGGTTGACAGTCACTTGTCCATACCTGGGAGGTGGTTGCTGTGCCCTGTGAGCCCGCACAGGACCCAGGTGTCACCATGCAGCCTTGTAGCCTGTGTGTCAGTCTGTCATGGTGGGGCGAGATGGACAAGAGCCCCTCCAGAGAGAACAGACGAGCTTGAGAGCTGTTGGGTCGTTGTTGACCAGGACCCTGTGACAATGGGGAGCTCTGCCAGCGCAGTCGCTCGTAGCATGTGCGGAGGGGTGAGCCACAGGATCTCTGGGGTGTCACCTTGTCCCCCCGGCCAGCAGCTCACTCCCCACCCAGCGGCTCCGAGCACTTGCAGCTGCACCTGTAGACACGCCATCTGCCTGCCCAGGGCCATTTTTAGGGAGCACCTGGTTGCTAACATGTCTCCAGCTTGAAGATGTGGTTCAGCATCCACCCAGTCCACAGCTGCCTTGGAGAGGACAGTGTTTGAGAACCAGAAGCTGCCTGGCTGTGCAGTGCTGCAGCCTGCCTGCGCTACGTCGCAACAGCTAATTAATGCCTTAATGGCAGTAACGGGGCCTTGATTGCCTTCATAGCGCATGCGAAGCCAGGTCTGTCTCTGTGGGTACAAGCCCACGCGTCTTAAACCAGCCTTGCTCTGCCGCTGAGCCTTTCAAAAAGCTCCAGGAGGTTGCCGGGAGGTTTAAGCAATCGCTGGGAGATCTGGTGGGTTGGAGAGCCTGGTGCTGGGAGCCGCTTTCCCGCCGTATCCTGTGGTGGGGCTGCCCGTGGCTCCAGTGGGTTGGAGCCCGGGACCAGCCACCAGCGTGTCCTGTCATGCAGCGGCCGGAGAGCACCCAGCAGTGCTGGCTGCCTGCAGAGGGGCCTGTCCCGGTATGAGGCTCTCGGGAAGCAGCTTCTCCCAAATCTGTTGTTATTAGCTTAGAAACAACCTTGGCTCGTAAATCAAGGCTGTCTTGCAGACTGCYCAGGCTTGTCACACCCCAAACACTGATCACCTCCCCAGATCGGAGCTGGGCAGGGTCCATGCGCCCATTCGGCTGCGAGGCCAGGGCTCTTGCTGCTCTCAAATATCCCAAAGCTGGTGGGGAAACCCACACGGACAATGCTGAGCCCTCCCAGCCAGCACAGCAAGGGCTTGCGAGCTGCGTCCACTCGGAGCTGGGTCTGGGGCAGAGAACGCTGGTGCTCGGGCACATCTTGACCGGCAGTCTCCGTTGGCTCCCCAGGTTGGACTGGTGTTGCAGTAAGCGACCCCTTGCCAGGAGAGCGCGGCGCCGCTGAGGAGCCAGGCCCGGCGGTGGTGCTGCCCTCATCCTTTCCGCCGAAGCCGGACCCGCGCCGGGAGAGGTGGAACCGAACCAACCACGCAGCCGCCCACGGCCTGGATTCACCGACCGCGTTCCGCAGCGCCGGCCGCCGCTCCCCCGCTGGCGTCAGCGGTCTCCTTTGTTTTGATTTAATTGCATCCTCGTAAAGACGTGATCAAGGGAATGTAACTGCTGAAACTAGCTCATGATTGGCATATAATGGAGTTAACGGGTGAATAATAAAAGTATATATTATATATATTTTAAATCTTTCCTGTTCCAAACTGACATGAGTTGCATTCGTCTGCTGAAGGCCACCTCTGGGTCGCTGGACCGTGACTTTTCTCGACGGGGCCAACCGAGGTAGATGCTTGCTGTGCCGAACGGCTCGGCGCCAGCGTGGTGGAGCACCGGGACRTGGTGGCCAGGCTGCCAAGCCCTCCTGCCTGCCTGGAGGGTGTTTTGGGCTCTGTCCCCTGCTCGGCTGTTTTCCCCCCGTTTGCTCCCGCCTCCGTTAAACTTGGTCCTTCCCACGGGTGCCTGGAGAGGGAGGATGGCACCGTCCCTCCCCGTGGGCTCGGCAGCACATTGAAATTTCTTTCTAAGGGCTATTTGTGCAAGCGATGCCTTGTCCCTTCTCCCCAGCCTCGGAGACTCGAACCCTCTCTGCTCAACGGGGCAAGTGCTGAACCGAGGAGCAGCAACGCCCGAAGATATGGGGGGACTCAGCTCCTCGCTGCCACCAGAGCTCGTCTGGCGCACCCCACTCTGCTCGGACTCCTGGGGCTCGTTCCCCTCTGCCAACCCCTGTGACGCTGGGACTGTGGGCATTGGGGGGATGCTCCGTCGCCGCTGCTGCACCTCGGGGCTCTCTGCTTGGCTGCTTTTCTCTGGAAGCATGGAAATACGGACACACATGCAAGTGACTGCCCTGCAACGTGCCATCGGCATTGCCCCAGGGCTTCAGCCTCTCCAGCCACCCCGGTGCCTCTTCCACCAGGCTCATCATCTTGTGCTGTGGGAACCTCTGAGGTAAAGGAAATGTTTTCTTTCATGGAAAACCTTTATCCCATCAAGATATCTTGGGAAACACGTGCCCAGGCAGCCTGCCGCCTCCCGCCGTGACATGAACCGTGTCCACGAAGAGCTCCGAGATGCTCCTGTCCTCCCAGCCAAAGGTTTCCAAAGCTGCACACCAAGGCCAAGACCCCATCTATGCACTCCCATGCCTCCCTGTCCTCCTCTGTCCCCRTTGTGCCCCGTGGCACACCACGGACCCTGAGGGGCTTTGCCCACCCCGGCCTGGACCTGTGGGGCCTCGGTGGGGGACCAGGAGCCCGTCACGTCCCCCCCGGCAATGCCATCGCATCCCCCTGCTCGGGGTCCCATGTCACCTATGCAAGTACCTCTGTGCCCCCTCCTGTGTCCCCAGTGTCCTGGGCTGGGGGAGGCTGGGTGTGGGTGGGGGGGTGCCCGGTGGGACCCTCCCCCTGTCCCCGCACCAGTTTTGAGGGCTGCTCCAACGAGCCCCCCCTGGCCCCCATGGGTGCAGCACCCATGGGTGCTCTGGCAGCTCCCCGGGGCAATGCTGCGTTTGGGGGTGGGCTCAGCCCTTATCCCCTCTAGCCTCTCCCCCGTACACAACGGRCCCCAGGAGGTGACAGGGACACCGGGACAGGCTCTGTTAAAATAAAACCTTTATTCGACTGGCTTGACACCAGGGTATAAATCTGTGACCGTCGCTGGTGCTGGAGCAGGGGTTGGGAACGCGGCCCCCAGCCAAGCAGAGGCCATGGGCACAATGGGGCACGTGGTGGCAGGGTCCCCTCGGGGACTGCATGGTGGCAGGGTCCCCTCGGGGACCTCATGGTGATGGCACCATCCTTGCAGCCCAAGGAGAGGCTGGGATTGAGCATGGCCGGGAGTGGTGACATTTGGGGGTTGCTGTCACCCATCTCTTCCCCCCAGGGCTGTGCTGGGCCACCCTGTCCTGGTTGTCACAGCGTCTCTGTCCCCTCAGGGTCACAGCCAGGGAAGGGAGGAGTGGGGCATGTGGGCCAGCAGAGGGGGTGGCCCTATGGGACATGGAGGGGGTCCCCTATCCCCTTGGGTCCTCCAACCAGCCCTGCTGTCACCGTGGCCAGGCAAGCGGTGTCCCCAGGCTGTCCCCACCCAGGGTGCGGGGTGTCTCTGGTGCAGGAGGGTGCCCACCCCATGGAGGACCACGTTGTCCCCCACACGGGGACACGACATCCCTCCCGCCGGGACCGTGGGGACCTCACAGGCTCTTGCATCGAACGTGCACGAAGAGCGTGGCGGGGGACAGGGACGCCCCGTCCTTGGAGAGCAGATGGATGTGACGATACCCTGGGGACAGAGATGGGGGCTGAGCGTGTGGCGGGGGACTGTCCCCATCCCCGGGGCAGTGGGGTGGGGGCACCCACCCACCTTCCCTCATGCTGGCCAGGGGCAGGGTGAACTGCCCCACGAAGTCATTGCAGGAGGTGCTGTCGTAGTCCTCCACCACGAAGCGCACCAGGGCCAGCTCGGGCGCCCGCAGCTGGAAGCTCAGCGTCTCCTCCCAGCGCGGGTTGAAGCCTATGGCACCGGGACGGAGGGTGGGCACTGCCACCGGGGCCACCGGGGCCACCCGCCACCCCAGACGCAGGGACCGGCTTGACCCACCAGTGCACTCGCCCCTGCCCTGGCTTAGCTGCCATCCTGCACCGGGGTATGTGGGGACTGGGGCAGACTTGGGGAGTGGGGGTGATACTGGGGCCGGGCTGGGCTATACTGGGGGAATGGGGATCATACTAGGGCCAGGCTCGGCTATACTGGGGGAATGGGGGTGACACTGGGTCTGGGCTGGGCTACACTGGAGGAATAGGGGTCATACTGGGACTGTGATGGGGTATACTGGAGGAATGGCGGTCATATTGGGGCTGTGAGGGGCTATAGTGGGGAAACAGGGATCATACTGGGGTGGGGCTGGGCTGGGCTATACTGGGGGAATGGAGGTCATACTGGGGCCATAATGGGGTATACTGGGGAAACAGGGATCATACTAGGGGTGGGCTGGGCTATACTGGGGGAATGGTGGTCATACTGGGGCTGTGATGGGGTATACTGGGTGAATGAGGGTCATACTGGGGCTAGGCTGGGCTATACTGGGAGAACGGTGGTCATACTGGGGCCACGGTGGCATATACTGGTTGAATGGGGATCATACTGGGGCCGGGCTGGGGTATACTGGGGGAATGGTGGTCATACTGGGGCCGTGGTGGGGTATACTGGTTGAATGGGGATCATACTGGGGTTGGGCTGTGGTATACTGGGGGAATGGGGGTCATACTGGGGCTGTGATGGGGTATACTGGAGGAATGGGGGTCATACTGGGCCCGGGCTGGGGTATCCTGGGGGAATGGGGGTCATACTGGGGCTGTGATGGGGTATACTGGGGGAATGGGGGTCATACTGGGGCTGTGATGG
The DNA here is from genome assembly GCA_035582835.1 of Phoebastria nigripes. Classification (NCBI taxonomy): domain Eukaryota; kingdom Metazoa; phylum Chordata; class Aves; order Procellariiformes; family Diomedeidae; genus Phoebastria; species Phoebastria nigripes. The sequence goes on along the minus strand of JAYKAV010002795.1, from coordinate 428,981 downwards.
GGTGTACTGGGGAAATGGGGGTCACACTGGGCTTGGGCTGGGTATACTGGAGGGCAGGAGGGAGCAGCACTGGGGAGAACTGGGACGTGCCGGGGCCCTGCCATGGGCGGGAATCAGGCTGTGCTGGGGACAGGGCACTGAGGGACTGGGGTGCACTGGGGGGACTGGGATGTCCTGGGCACTGGCTCAACTGGGGGCGGTGGCTGGGGTGCAGGGGGCAGCGGGTGCCCGGGGTATTGGGTGCCTGAGGGCTCTGCCACTGCCCGGGCATCAGGGTGCCCTGGGGATCAGGGTGCCCCGGGGTGCCCTGGGGACCGGATGCCCTGGGGTGCCTTGGGGGTCAGGGAGCCCTGGGGTGTCCCCAGGGATCAGGGTCCCCTGGGGTACCCTGGGGACTGGGTGCCCTGGGGTGTCCCTGGGGATTGGGTGCCCCTGAGGACCGGGTGCCCTGGGGTACCCTGGGGACTGGGTGCCCTGGGGTGTCCCCAGGGATTGGGTGCCCTGGGGTACCCTGGGGACTGGGTGCCCTGGGGTGTTCCCGGGGATCAGGGTGCCCCGGGGTGCCTTGGGGGTCAGGGAGCCCTGAGGTGTCCACAGGGATCAGGGTCCCCTGGGGTACCCTGGGGACTGGGTGCCCTGGGGTGTCCCTGGGGATTGGGTGCCCCTGAGGACCGGGTGCCCTGGGGTACCCTGGGGACTGGGTGCCCTGGGGTGTCCCCAGGGATTGGGTGCCCTGGGGTACCCTGGGGACTGGGTGCCCTGGGGTGTTCCCGGGGATCAGGGTGCCCCGGGGTGCCTTGGGGGTCAGGGAGCCCTGAGGTGTCCACAGGGATCAGGGTCCCCTGGGGTACCCTGGGGACTGGGTGCCCTGGGGTGTCCCTGGGGATTGGGTGCCCCTGAGGACCGGGTGCCCTGGGGTACCCTGGGGACTGGGTGCCCTGGGGTGTCCCCGGGGATTGGGTGCCCTGGGGTGTCCCTGGGGATCAGGGTCCCCTGGGGTGTCCCTGGGGACCGGTGGCCAGGCTGTGGTGGCCCAGCGGGTGCTCACCATTGTTGAGCTTGTGGTGGGTCTGCTGCTTGCTGCAGTCGGCCGGGACGCCGTGGATCTCCACCCGCACGAAGGGGTCCACGATGGAGCTCCCCTTCTCCCTGTTCAGCTTGGGCAGCTGCTGCGCCGTGATCACCTGGGGGCAGAGGGTGCTGGGGGCCAGCGGCACGGGGCACTGTGGGGTGACAGGCCCCAGGAGAAGGGACGTGGGTGGCACAAGGCTGGGTGTGGGGACAGGGCTGGTGCCCCCAGGAGAAGGGATGCAGGTGGCACCCAGCCAGGAGTGGGGATGGGGTGGGGTGGAGGGAGGTGGTTGGTGCCACCCAGGAGAAGGGACATGGCTGATACCAGCTGGGTTTGGGGACAGGGTTGGTGTCACCCAAGAGAAGGGACATGGGTGGCACATGGCTGGGTGCAGGGTCAGGGTTGATGTCCCCAGGAGAAGGGACGTGGGTGGCAGTTGGCCAGGCATGGGGATGGGGTCAGTGTCACCCAGGAGCGGGGACATGGATGGTACCCAAACAGATGGGAGGACAGGGTCAGTGTCCCCAGGAGAAGAGAGGCTGGTGGCACCCAGGTGGGTGTGGGGTTGGTGGCACCCAGGAGAAGTGGTGCGAGTGGCACCTGGCTGAACGTGGGGTTGTCGTCACCCAGAAGGGACACGGGTGGCACCTGGCTGGACATGGGGTTGGTGTCACCCAGAAGGGACGTGGGTGGCACCTGGCTGGACATGGGGTTGGTGTCAC
>JAYKAV010002795.1:402015-412298 GCA_035582835.1 Phoebastria nigripes | reverse complement strand
TCCCGGTGCACAGTCCCGGTGCACAGGCTCGCTGTCCCGGTGCACCGACCGCCCCGTGCCGGGTCCCCGCCGCGCTGCAGCCCCGCCCGCAGCCCGCAAGGGGGCGCCGCGGTGGGACCGACCCTGGCGCCCCCGGGCTGCGGCGCGCTCTCCATCCATCCAGCAGGGGGCGCGCGCGCCGCGCCTCACCATTGGCTGCGGCGCGCCGGGAGTGAAGGGGCGGGAAAGGGGCAGCGCGGCCCGTTTCGGAAGCGGCGCGCTGATTGGGCGCGGCGCGGAGGGGCCGATGGAAGGCGGGCGTTGATTGGTCCCCGCGCTCTCCCCTCACGGAGAGAGGCACGCACCGGGGCCGGTGTCGGTGTCGGGGCCGGTGCCGGCGCCGGCGCCATGGAGGAGGCGGGTTGCGGGGCGCAGTTCCGCGCCGCCGTTCAGGTTATCCAAGGGCTGCCCCGGAGCGGTGAGTAGGGGCCGGGAACGGGGCCGGGGAGCTGCGGCCGCGGCGGCGGCCGCGGCCGCAGCGCCCCGGCCCCGTTCCCGGCTCCGCTGAGGTCGTGTCGCGTCGCGTCGTAGGTTCGTACCGGCCCTCCTATGAGGAGATGCTGCGTTTCTACAGCTACTACAAGCAGGCGACGGCGGGGCGCTGCCAAGGCCCAAGGCCCGGCTTCTGGGACCCCATCGGCCGGTACAAGTGGTAAGGCCCCCGGGGGGGGTGGGGGGGTGGCCCACTTCTGGTCCGAATTACCCCCCTCCTCCCCACCTCACAGCCGCTGTCACCCGCAGGGATGCCTGGCACAGCCTGGGGGGGATGTCCAAGGAGGAGGCGATGGTGGCTTACGTGGCCGAGATGAAGAAGGTGGCCCAAAAGGTAACAGGGAGGGGGAGAGCRGTTGGGGTGCTCGGTGGTGCCCGTCGCAAGCTGCATCCCTCCCCAGATCATTGACACGGTGCCCATGGACGAGGCGACGGAGGAGATGTTCAGGTACTTTGAGCCGCTCTACGAGGTGATCCACGACATGCCCCGGCCCCCCGAGGCCTTCTTCAAGAGGAAAGAGGGTGAGTGGGAGCCTCTGCACTCTGCTTGTGCCCAGCGCATCCCTCACCTCTGTGCCACACTCTTCTCTCCTGGCACATCACTCCGGCTGTTCCCTGCTTGCTTCTGCACTGCTACGGCCATCACCTCTGGGCTCTGCTCTTCCCCAGGGCACACCCTTCTGCTGCTCCCTGATGGGGGGACAGGATGGACGCACCACGTCCCATCCGACTCCCCTGCTGTGGCACAGCTGCTGCCGAGGTGCTTGTTTGGGCACCACCAAACAAGGGTCTCTTCAAGTGACGCAGGTGTCTTTTCAGTCTGGGCTTTTCCTCTGCAAAACTTTGAGGAGAGAACTTGAGATTTGGCTTCCAAATGCCTCTTGGCCCAAGTCCCTGTACGCGGTAGAGCAGGGGATCAGCTCCCGTGGAGCGTTGCGGCAGGGAGGCAGTGCTTTCTCTTGGCGCTGGCCCACCTCTGGGCAGGGCGGGCCATGTACAGGGAGTGCGGGTCATCTGATGTAAACATCTGGATAGGCTGGCCAGTTTTTGCAGCGGAGTCAATGTGGAGAAACTGGGGTTGAGAAATGGGATTACTGGGACTGCCTTGTGCTAGAGAAGAGTCCTTCCCAGCCCTTTCTATGCCTGTGGCTGCCGCCTCATGCTGAGAGGTGGCTGAGGACCCGTCCCACCCCTGGAGCAGGGCAGTCCTCGGTGTATCTGACTTGTGAGAAGTATCCGAGTGCGTGAGGGGCTGGACGTGGTGGTTCAGAAAGGTGTTGGCTACCGCGGAGTGAACCTGCCGGCTGCACGTCTGGAGGTTTGGCTGTGCCGCATTTCCAGTAGATTAGCTCAGCAGCATGTGAGCTTTTGGGGTATATTCGCAGCGGGTGTGTAAACTGTCAGTGCTTTACTAATGTTGGAAGAGTGCTGACAAATAGACTTGCTCCTCGCCTGTCCCCAGGCATCTGTCCTGTGTCTGACAGCTACTGTCACCCCCTGCTTCCAACGAGGATGCCAAAAACACATTGCCTGTAAGGCTTGGCCTCAGGATGGCTGCTCCTTCCTGTGGTACCCAGGCACTTTTTTTCTCCATTTTGATGCTGAATCCCTTTAAAAGGCAAATAGCCTTAATTTTTCTCTGGAACGTAAAAGCTGGGTCTAAACTCCTGGTCATTACCYGCTTGGGAGTGTCATCCTGCGCTAGTGTCACTTATGATTGATGCTGTCACTTAAATCTAAACCTGGTAGTGTCTGTGGAGCAAATGAGCCCAAGGTGCCTGAAAYGGTGGTTTAAACTGCTGAACTTCTTAAGCTGTTGAGTCATTTGTGTTAAAGGTTCTCAAACCCACCGTCAGATTTTGTGCGATTGCAGCTTTTGTAACCGATAATCCAGAGGAGAAAGGTGATTTTAGACTCTGCGGCAGGTGAGAGCGGAGTGTGGCAGGTGTGGGGCCCTCAGTGGCTGCGGAGCTTTTGCGGGACAGAGGCACTGCGTGGTGGGAGTCCGGGCAGGTTTGGTTTTGTTTATTTACAAAGTCAACACACTGTAAAGTGGCACTTGGAACCCAAATCATGAATGGTTCAGGGTCCTGACGGGTCTCCAGTCAGCGGAGCTTTCACCAGCGTCTTGTACACGTAGGCCAAGACTCTGAAGCAACTGGGAACCAATGATTAAGCCCTTAATGCACAGGCCTGATGCCGCTCCGCCAGCCCCACGGGCGGGGGGGAGCCGGCGTTGGAGCCAGGCGGTGATGTGCAAGGTGACAGGACCCTGCCTGCGCCCACCCACCCCGTGGGGCAGGCTCAGGGGTCACAGCACACACACTGAGGAGGGATGTGGGGACAGTGACGGTCCCTGAGCAGAGCAGCCCTGGCCCTAGCTCCAAGGGCTGCCCTTGTCCCCATCAGGGGATTCAGTAACCTGGGCTGGGCTCTGGGGGGTCCCGCAGCCTGGGCCTGCTGTGGTGGCGAAGGCAGGTTGGGAATGGCAGAGGTGTGCGGGCAAGGCGCTGGCAGGGCAGCGTTGCCACATACCTGCCTGGCCAGGAGCAGGGAGCAAAGTCCTGGGGGCCGCTGGAAATGCTGTGTGTCTGGGCTTAACCCTGTGGGCTCTGTGGGGCAGTGGGGAGGGCTGGATCCCCGGGCAGGCAGCTGCCCCGGGCCCTCTCTGGGGTGCTGCTGCCTGCTGAAAGCCCTCGCAGGCAATGGCAGTGAGTGCTGCCTAGACTAGGCTCTTCTCTTCTTGCGTTAGGCTCTGTTTGTTACCGTGGGTGTGCCATGTGCCCTGCCAGGGGACGAGGACGGTGGCCGTCACCCGTCGGTGTTTACCCAGCTGTTGGCCAGTGCTGATCCCTCTGCCTGCTGCYGCAGGGGCTCGGGGGTCAGGGACTCCGCTGCCACCCCCGGGTGAGCGAGATGGYCTGCACAGGGTAGACCCTGCTGACCAGTTGAGTTCGCGTTGATTCCCGGGCYGTCGGCAAACGGAGCCGGCCCCTCTCCGTCTCTGCCAGCCGCTGTGCCTGTCCGGAGATGGCCAGCCTGCCTGGCAGGAGGGYGGCCCCGCATCTGTGTGTCCCCCAGCTGTGCCGGCAGGGAAGCAGTGCTGAGCCCAGCCTGCAGAGAGCCTGCACCTGCAACACTTTAATTCTCTGCCCCTTCCCCTCTGTGCAGGCAGTCAGGAGCGGACGGCCAACCCCAGACAGAATGACCCAGCGAGCAGCCCGCTTCCGGAGCACCCCGAAGACGCCCTGCCCAGGGAGCAGTGGAACGGGCAGCACGTGCCAGGTTGGTCTCCGTGGTGTGGCCAGCACCCGGCAGAGACCCCACGGAGGAAGCACCAGCRACGGGGCTGGGCCTCCATCCGCCCGCAGAGCTGTTGGCTTCCGGCAGCTCTGGTCCGACCCTGCCRGTGTTTCACGTGCTGCCTGAGTCACGGCGAGCTGGAGCTTTTCATGGGTCCAGCTCTCGGCGCCGTTCTCGACGCCAGGGTAACCCTGGGCATGTTGGTTTGACTCTGCGTTGCCCTTACCTGTGCGAAGGGGCCTGATTCTGCTAAACCGCAGTGAAAAGGCGAGGGTGTTTCCCTGTGGACTGGGAAAACATTGCCCTGGAAGGTCCATGTTCCGGGAGGGGATGTTCTCCCTCAGCTCAAGCCAAGTCCGCCCCTTCTGCGGCACTGGGAGCCGTGGTGCCGAGCCACAGCCAGCCACGGCACAGGCAGGGAGAACGCCTTGGTCCTGGCTTTTCTTGTACAGCCCCTTGTACACTCACCCACCCACCTCCTTGTCCCTCCCTCGAGGGCACACGCGGCTCTCCTGGCCCGGAGGGGCCTCTCACTGTGCTCTGGGTTGGGTAGAGTGCTCCGGGGAGGCGTTCCTCCCGCCGCCATCCCAGCCCTCCCCCAAGGAGCATATATGGTCACCAAGTGAGCGCCTGCGTCCAGGCCGTGCCCATCCTCGAGTGCGCCTGGGCTGGCAGCGTGCAGGGAGCTGGGCAGCGTCCCTGCCTGCGCAGCAGCAGTTGGCGTTGTGCGAATGGTACCTGCTACCTGCCAGAGCAGCCAGAGCCATGGATCCTGCTGGAGGGGCTCCCCACCATGCCGGGGTTTTGGCTGGCCGCTGCAGCAGCCCTCTCCCCAGGTGGGAGCCACATGTGGGCAGAGAAACCCAGCCTAAAATGGCACTGTGTTGGGGCGTGCCTGCCCATGAGCAGGGCTCTGCGACACCATGGGCAGGAGAAGGGGCAATTCGGTCCTTGGATTCATGGCCACGATCTGGGGAGTAGTAACAGAGCCAGTTCCTTCCCCCTCTGTGCCTCAGTTTCCTTCTCCTGCCTCACCTTGTGCACGCAGACACTGCCTTCCTGCCCGCTTGTGGACCTGTTGCTTTGCAGCTGCACTGAGCTTCTGCTGCCCTCTGGACATGGCCGAAACGCCTCTCTGCCCTGCTGGTGCTGCCTGCGGCTGAGCCGTGTGCTTCCCTTCCAGGAGGTGGGCTGGGTCCTACCGCCGAGGCGCTTGAGGGTAGCCAGGTGACCAGTGACTCCGAGGGGGACGTGTACTGCGATACCCTGGAGCAGATGGAGCCTGAGCAGGTAACGGAGGGCTGGGAAGCGCTGGGGTCTTGCCACATCRCGGTGGAAGCTTTGCCTGCTGCCAGCCCTGCCCTGCCTGCACTGTACAGGCAGATCTCTCCATATTGTCAGCTCCCACAGCTCTGCAYGCCACTGCAGCACTTCCACGCTGCCGCTTGGCGCCGCCATCCTGGGAGCCCAGTGAGACTCCCAAAACCTAGGGGGCCACCCGGCTGCACCCCTCTGTGCTTTGTGTCCCTCTTGGAGCCTGGTCCCCGTCACCGAGGGGAGGCTGAGGAGCCCTTGGTGTGCCCCAGCACCACCCACGGCCCCCCTCGTTCCTGCGGCACAGCTCCGGTGGGGCACTGGTGGGCTGCCGGGGCTGAGCGAGGCCAGTAGCCCTGAGCAGGGCTGGTGCGGGCACCTTGCTCGCACCCCTGCTCCTCACTCTCTGTTCCCTGCTACCGGGCAGCTTGGCTGCCACYGGCAGCGCTCGGCACTTGAGATGCTACGGCGAGGCTCGGCGGAGCCGGTGGGCAGGAGGGAGGAAGCCGCCTGTCTGCCTGGCTTCTCCCTGGAGCTCTTTCACCATCTCAAGCTTGGGCACCTCACTTCTCTCTGGGGTTCTGCTCTGTCACCTCCCAAACCGTGCACTAACTGGTGTTGCTGGTGGGATTCGGCTTTGCTCAGCCCCATGCGCCCTCTACCACCAAAAATGCCACTGTGGGGCAGGGTGAGAGACACCACCACTGCCCTGGCACTGCCCGCCTCTCACCTGCCGTGCTCCTGCAGCCCCTGGGGAGGGGAGCGGGGGTCTCAGGGCCCTTCTTCTCTCCCCTCGCGCAGGCTGGGCAGCCGCTGGGTCTCTCCCTGAACGGTGTCCAGGCCGGGCCTGAGCCCCCCACGCCCCGCGGCACTGGGCAGGGAGAGCGGGGTGAAGGCAGAAGACTAGAGGGGAGGAGCAGCGCTGGCCTCGCAGCCCTTRGCTCCGAGAGAGGTGGGTGCAGCGTTTGGCTCCTGCGCGCCTTCCTGCTGCTCCCTCCCCACCTCCCAGCAAGCAGGGCCGGATGTCGGGGGGCGTGGGGTGTCTGTGCAGGGGCTGAGCGGAGATGTGAGGGCTGCGACCACCAACAGGGAACAGAGTTTGGCTCCAGCACCCAGGGGCGCGTTGTTCAGTAGCTGCAAGGAGTCCTGAGCGTCCTCTCTCTTCATCCCGTGGTCCCCAAGCAGTTTGGTGTCTTTACCCCTCTAGGACACATCCCATGTTGTCCGTTTCTCGCTAAATTGCCTAAATTTGGGGGATGCTCTGCTGGCTCCTCTCCAGCAGCCGGGCGGGGAGTGCGGATCCCCGGCTGCCTATGCCCAGCTCCTGCCCGTGGTCCCCACTGCCAGCGTCTTTGTCCGGCGCCTTTGGATGTGGGTGGTGCTGGGGTGTGAGCTCTCCCCAGCAGGGGAGCGGGTGACGCTGGGCCCTGTGTCCCCGGAGGTGCGGGTCCCGGGGACGCCTTACTCCTGTGGTACCACTTGCCTAACGCCACCCGCTGCTGCTGCCGGCGTTTGGGGACAACCAGGCCCCAAGCTGTGCCACTGCGGAGAGGGGACAAGGAGCCTCCTGCCAACCACTGTGGCTCTCCCAGGACACATCCCGGGGGGCTTTCTGCTCCRGGGTGGCATTGCCACCCTCACCTGTGGGATGGCAGGGCTGGTGCCGCCACCTCACCTGGGCACAGCCCACCCATCTCGTGCTTATCTTCCCCCCGTTGTTGTTTCCGCAAACCCTCCCGGGCTGCTTGACCTTGGGAGTTAACTTGTAATGAGGCTGATAAAGCCGGGCTGGGCTGTCCCCCGGGGTGCTGGCGCACGCAGGGGCTGGCAGTGAGCCCCTGCCTGTCTCCTGCTCGCCGCGTGGATTATCCAGGTGTTTGCCGGGCTGCAGCCAGGCTGGTCTGGGGCCTTCGCTGAGCCCGAGGGCCTGGCAGGGAGGCAGCCGCGCAGGCAAGGCATCCTGCCTGGCGTCTGGTGTCCCATCTTCACCCGGTGAAGCGAGGTGATCCACGTGCACCGCTGCACCCGCCGCATCGGTGGGCCGGAGGTCACCTACTGCCACCACCACTGCGCTGGAGGACTTGGTGGCCCGTGCCCTTGGGGACAGGCCCAGTGCCAGCTGGTGGAGGGGGATGTGGGTTGCTGGGCTGGGCTGGGGGCTCCCAGCTCTGGTGCAGCTGCAGTGCGGGCAGAGCCGGCAGCATGCGGGCAGCCCACGGCACGGTGCGGGCACCAGATGATATCCATTGCTCGCTGCTGGGTGACAGCGCAGAGTGGGCCATGCCAGCCCTGGGGGTCTTTGGGGAGCGTGAGGCGGTGCTCAGCCTGCCCTGCCCGATCCGGACGGGCAGCACTGCCACACACACTGTGTGCCTGCCCCGCTGCCTCTGAGCAGCACCCATCTTTGTGCCGCACAGATCTCCGGCTCGCCGGGGGAGAGCAGGACGCCGGGAGCACGCAGGGGCTGCCGGCGGAGCTGGATGCCCGCGTGGCCAGTACTGTCCGAGCCCTGGCGGATGACATGCGGCGAGTGCTGGAGCGCCTGAGCGAGCTGGAGATGCTCGCCTCCGCACAGGTATGCGCCATGCCGCGCGGGGAGCCGCCGCACGCCAATGCTGGCTGGCAGGGCCACGATGCCCGCACCGGTGTAGGCCAGGCCGGCAGGGCTTGGCTCCAGTCCCTGCAAACGGGCAGCCCAGGGTGGCCCAGGTGAGGAGAGACCTCGGGGTTTGGTGACACATCCCGGCAGGGCGGAGGCTGGTGTGCTCTGATCTGCCCTGGGGCGCAGGCAGGGAGCCGAGGTGCAGGCAGGGAGCTGCTGCCCCCGTCATTCCCATCGCCCCTGGGGTCCCGGCCCGGCTGCACCGTCCGGATCCCTCGCAGGAGCCCTGAGTGGGCTCGCTTCTCCCTGTTCCCTCCCTCTCACGGGGATGCGGGGGCTGGAAGGGGGGTGCCCAGCCCTACCTGCACCCCAAACCTTCTCCTGTCTTGCAGGGGGACACAGCGGGGACCGACCCTGGCCAGCCGCATGCTCCGCAGGTGAGTTGGGGGTGGAGGCAGCGCTGCATGGGGGCCCTGCCGCCCCACGCTGCCTGCCCCGAGGGGCCCGGCTGCCCGATGGCCCACGGGGGCCTGGAGACACAGCGTGGGTGGGCAGGTCGGGGAAGAGTCCCTCAGCTGGGGAGCAGGAGACATCCCTGGGGACGCGTGTCTGGGCACCAGGGACAACAGTTTTGATGCAAGAGCTCCACAGGATGACAGACGTGACGAGGACTGTTGGGCCTGCCTCCGCCTGCCGTTCAGTGGAGGGCTGGGGGGGACGTTTGGTCACACCGGTGACACCTCTGTCCCCCTCCCCACACCGCCTCTCTCTGTCCCCTCACCAGGCAGCGTCCCCGTGGCCCCTGACCGTCTCCCCACGCACCCTGCTCTTCCTCGTCACCTGGCCCTTCGTCACCCAGTGGCTGCTGTGCCGCTGGCAGGGGAGGAAGAGGTGACCGCCGCGTCCCCGCCGCCGAGACGGGGCACAGGACGGCCTCGCCGGGCTGCCGCCACCCCTCCTTCCCCATCCTGCTTCGCACGAGCCGGGGAAGCGCCACGGGATCGACAAGGGAATCTCCTCGCCCAGCCACGGGGTCTCCTGCAGGCCGGGACCCCAGCCCCGAGGGATGGGGAGCCACCGCGCACCGCCGATTGCCGCCGTCACTCTCAGGGTCTCGCCAGCACCGCCGGGATGGCAAAGGGACCGACCCACCATGGGGAGCGGGATCGCCCCTGCGCCCCAAAGGGGATCCCGGGGGATCCCCTCGCTACCGCGCACAGACGGACCGGCTGCCCGCCGGCACCCTGGCCCCGGTGCTGGGCGGGCGGCGGGGGACAGCCCCCATCCCCGTCCCCAGCGCCCGGTTCCATGAAGCGCTCGAACATCCGAACCTGCCTGAATTAAAGTTGCCTTTTCAGTCCAGCCCCGGCCGCCTGCTGCCCTGCCGCGGGGAGGGGACAGCCGGGCGGCACCGCGCCCGCCCCGCCCCGGCCCCCCCCCGTGTCCCCGCAGCGGGCAGAGGGGCACGGCGGCAGCTGCCTGGCCCGGCCCTGCCCGCGGCTGCCGTGTCCCCGCTGCGGGGGGGGGGACTGTCCCCAGACCCCAACCCCTCCTCCCACGCCGGGTCCCGTCCCCATCCTTAGGGTCCCCACCTCCACGCACACGGGTGGCGGTGCCACCGCGGGCGTGGGCAGCTGCCGGCACCCAGCGCAGGCAGGATCCGGCGGGCCGAGGCCTGCGGTGCCGCCAGGCCGCTGCCAGCACCACCTCCCGCCCCGCTCCGCCTGACCCGGCGGCGGTGGCGGCTGTCACCCGGGCACCCGGGGCACCCACGGCCCGGCCCACCCCGCCTGCCCGCGCTTCCGGACGGGCAGACGGCGGCTTCCTGCCCGCGGGGGCGGCCCGGGGAGGTGGGGGCTGTTGGGGACCCCCCGGGAGCCCCCCCCCCCCTCGCCCCGGCGGTGCCCACCCCGAGGGTGCCGGCGGCCGCTTCCCCCGGGCCTTCCCGCCGCGGCCCCGCTGCCGCCGGGCCGGGGGGGACCCAGCCGATGCGGGGGGCTGGGCAGGGCAGGCCCCCCCCGTGCTGCTGCCACAGCGGGTGACACAGCCCCCCCCGTGGACCACGGGTCCCTCGGGGGCTGGCCCACCCCGTCCGTGGGTCCCCAGGCCGTGTGTCCCACAGGGCGGCCCCCTATGCCCCCCCCAGCCGTGGRGCCCCCCACCCACAGGTCCCCCAGAGCTCCCCCAAGGCCGTGGGGCCCCCAGGGCTGCCCCCCACCCGCACAGCGCAGCCCCGCCCCCGGCCGTGGGGCCCAGGGACCGCGACGGGGGTGACCCCGCCACTGCGGGGGTGGCAGGACCAGGACCAGGACCAGGACCAGGCCCCGCGCCGCCCTGCCCCCCCCTTACCCACCCACCCCCCCCCGCGGTCGCGGGCGGACCCAGGCGCCCGGGAGCGCAGCTCCGCACCGCCCCTGGAAAAAAGGGACGCGGTCCCTTTAAGGAGGGACTTCTTTCTGCGCAGGTTTGTTTACATCTTCCTCCGCGCGCCTGCAGCCTCCGCGCGCCTGCAGCCACCGCCGCACCCAGCGCA
>JAYKAV010002795.1:376153-400047 GCA_035582835.1 Phoebastria nigripes | reverse complement strand
TTTTCTAGTCTTCTTTCTAGCCTGCATCCAACTGGTGAAAAAAAAAAAAAAAAGATCCCCAGGAAAGCTGTAAATTGGCCAAAACTGACTATAAAAAAGTATAGAGGTCTAATAAATTTAATTACTTGTAACTGTAACGGTTTTGGTGTGATTTCTAAATATTCAGAATGACATTCCAGAGCGGAATACATTTTGAATTATTTTCATGCTGTTATAACGGGTCTATGGCGTTGTTTGATTAAAATTAGCTGTAATTTCTGACTTAGCCCTTTTTGTTATTTCCCCCCCACGCACACGCTCTTACTTTCAATGCTAATCCTGCTCAATGAGTTGAAATAGTTAAAAATACCTGGAAGAGGGAGAACTGCTCTTAATATCATGCATGYGATGGACACTGCTTACACCTCCCTGATGTATTCATAAGCTGAAGTACATGGGTTTGCCTAAAGGTTCAGTTAAACTTAACTCTGTTTCCTCCCAGGTCTGTAGGGACCCAGGTCAGTTTGCTGAAATTGGGGCAAAAACTGCCTAAAAATGTACTTTAAGCTACAAGTGAGGGGAAAAAACTTAAAGTTTTGGAGCAACCCAGGGAAAAGTTTTGGTAGTTGGCACTTGGCCTTYGAAATGGCTGACGAGGAGAGATCAGCAGAAGGCGAACGCGACGGCTGAACCCTTCATTTCCCTGGTGCTGTACCTGAGAGGGGAAGGAGAAGAAAAAAAAAAGCAGGAGAAGCTCCAGGCAGCTGCGTGGTCTGTGGGGTTTTTTGAGGGGAAAACAGGTAAATTAAAGGGTAAAGTATTGGATGGGCCTGAGTCTGCTCTGGTTCGCACTGTGGTGTAATCGAGGGACAGCGGGCTCAAAATTGGGAGCGTGTTAATGAAACTTGTACCCGGGGAGCCAGGGGATCAGCTGGGGTAACCCCCCCTGCCGTGCTACAGTGGGGAAAAACAGCCTTTTATAAAAAAAAAAMCAAACCAAAACAGGTTGAGCTCTAGGGGAGGAGGAGACAAAGGTGTCCCCAGCACTGCTCTGCTCAGGGTGGGCAGCGCGGGGGGGGGTGTACAGAATGGGGGGGTTTAAAGCAGCTGCGGCCGAGGGACTCGGCTTTAAGGATCACGCCAGATTTTTAACACAAGCCTGGCAACAAACAATCTGCTCTGGGGTGTACGCTGGCATYGATGGGGAGGGAAAAAGGAAACTATTCGAGGGCTACTTGCTCAAGAGCCCAGTAGCCGCCCGCGCTCCCTTCCCCTCTGCCATGACATCATTCGGCAGAGCCAGCGCCCGGTGCGGCTGCGGAGGGAGGCACCGCCGCGCCGCCCCGAGCCAGACCGGCGGCAAGGCATGGCGAGAGGTAACGAGTTAATCAGGCTCTCGCTGGCTGGGAAGAGCGGCGCCGAACCCCGAGCCCTCCTCTCCAGCAATTTCTTTGCCCAAAGAAGCGATTCCCTCTCCGTATCCGTGCTGCCCGTGATTTTTCGTTTTCTTCTGGGGCAGGACAACTGCAGGTGTGTCCCCGATGGCACTAACTCCAGCGGTGGGTGCTGCACTTCACGAGCACCGTGAAACGCTACGCTCAGCACCTGCTTAATGTGAAAAACTTGGTGTCAGGAAATATTATTAGTCAAATGTAGCACAATGGTTGTTACAGAGCGATAGCTCTTACCAGGTTTAGCGCACCCGCAGGGTTTGCTCTCCATCTACTTACCCCAAACTTGTTACATTTAACTCCTAGGGATAAATAATTTATCTGCAAATGCTTTAACAAATAGAACTTAAAAAAACCCCTAAAAGTACTGTAACGATCAACACCCCAACCTGCTTTGTTTCCACCAACTCTTCCTACTTTATTCTGTTCTCTGTTCGAACGAAGACGAGTCTTCATACGAAGCAGGCTACCCCCGACCCCCRCTTCAGGAGGTGTTTAAGAACAGCACATCTCCTTGCAAAGGCTCGTTCCAGCTCCCACGTCCAAACCTCCTGGCAGACACAGACTGACGGCATTCGGGGACCTTTGAAACCTCCGAGTGGATCAGTAACGGACAGGGAGCGTGCCCGTGCTTTGCCTCCCCGGCCGAGGGGAGAGCTCGCCCGCCTGAGCCTCCCTGCGAGCTCTGCCTGGAGCCGGGCTCGGGGCCGGTCCAGCAGAGATGAGCTCGACTGCAGCTCAACTGTTTGAGAGGAACAAATAAAATCTTAGAGATCACCAGAGATAAAGGTGCCGCAGCGCTGGCTGTGATGTGGTATCAAAAGGCAGCWATTAGTCCCTCCTGACAAGAAGGCAGCGCGCTGTCTTAACTAGTTGAGGGCAAGTACCTCCCTGGAGGGCAAGGCAGCCGCGCCTGCCAAGCCTTTGAAGCACATCCCTTCTCTCCCTACCACCACTTTGGTCTTTCCCAGGTTGTTTGAGCCAACTGGCCTTTATTCCGGCTCCTCCGGTGAGCCCAGGAACGCCGCTGGCACAGCAGCACCCCTCCGATCTCCCCGAACGGACTGCGCCTCGGCATGGAGCCTGTGGCGGCAGGAATCTGCCTGTCGGAGCTCCTGCCCATCCCGACTGCGGGGCCGAGCGGTAGGAAGAGGCTCACCGCCGTGCCGCCAGCTGCGGGAGGACAACGCCGACACCGGCTTTGCAGCAAGCAGCCTCAGAAAGACGGGGCGTAGAGGGACCCTCTTGGCTAAAGGGCTTTCACAGTTCCTCCCCTCGCAAGGGTTTCCCACTTGCTGAGGAAAGGATTGTGTTTCTGTCGCGGGGAGAGGTAGAAATTATTGCACTAACGCAAAAGAAAAGGGGACTAAAATATCCCACCTGTGGTTACAGCCACTCTCCTTTGAGGCAGGGCGAAGTGGCGTAAGGACAGACCAGCTCCCTGAAAACGCTGCTGGCTGCAAGAAAATAAAAAAAAGGAAGTAGTCCATCTTAACAGCCCGTTAATGCCGCAAGTTGGTGTGAAGTGAAACCCGAATCCTGCCCCTTAACACTGGCTGAAGGGAACGCGCAGCCTGCCTTCCCTCACCGGCTGAAGAGGTTCCAAGGAGCGGGTTGCCGATACTCACCAGCACGGCAATTAGGTCCTGAAGTCCGTTAAACGCGGCTGTTTGATGTTCCAGGTTTTATAAAGCAGGGACACGGTGCTGRCAATAATGCTGTTGTCCTGCCTACGACTTAACTTGCACTAATTGCATTTAATTTCATTAGCTTTACATTCTGAGGATATACTTACACAGCTGTTTGGGATATCCTGGTGATTCTCTTGTGTTGCAAGGTAAGCGGCATTTTGTTAAAAAGGAGAATCTGCGGCACAGTGAGCCCTGCACACGGAAGAGGTTTTACAGCGCTCCCCGATGAGGCCATTGCAGAAAAGCTGGCGGCTTTCAGTCCATCTGTAACATATCAAACCCTGGCTGTTAGGATCAGGCCCTTCACGTTCACTCCCTTCCCGCTCCCACCCTACAAAAAAACCCCTAACAACCCGGGTAGGTGCAAGGCACATGGCTTGAACTAAGCATAATCCTGACTAGTTTGGCAAAATCAACTTGAAATTAGATCTTCAGCTGTCGCGTGCATGCAAAGACACACACGATGATAAACCTCCCAGCTTTTATAATGCAGAAATTTATAAAAATACGTAGCTTCGGAGTTCAGGACCTAATAAAGCAACGTGGGAGTAAAAAAATTGTCAGCAGAGTCATAACAACAAAGCATCTTCTTCAAAAAAAGAACACCAAGTCCATACACATAAAATAATCCGGGTTTTAACTGGAAGAGTCCACATTTGACAGCGCAATCTGCACTTAAACCAGAAGCCTCCAAAAATCTCACTATTTTACATCTAAACCAAGTCCCATTAATACCAGGGGATGAGCCGGCATTATCTGCCTTTCGCAGAGGGAAGAAAACGTGGCTGAGTCACTCACTCAAAGAAACTCAGCCTGTAACGCAACCAGGAACTCAGCCCAGGCTCACCGACTGCCCCAAGCCTCACTGCTCATCGGGAAACCAAGTGCAGAGGCTGTCAGCTCAAAAACTCCCCAGCACCAAGTTTTAAAAAAAAAAAAAAAAAAAAAAGTTTTTTTTTAAAAAACAGGCTTTCAACTTTGCACAGGGAAAAAACCCCACTCAGTTATTTCCACAGCCCTCGTTTCCACCAGCCAGAGGAGTGGCATTTATAACTCAAAGACAAGGTTCACTCCAGTTTATTATCAGCTTGAAAAGTTACCCCTTCGGCCCCGGCAACAGGCAAACGCTTTTGTTTTTGTCTCTCCAAGCGCCACAGCAGTAATTGCTGCCTCGGTAGACGGCAGCAGGCGAGGGGAGGCCATATTAACTGCGATCCACTGGATTCGGCCAGGGAGAACCCCCTCCAGGAATCCGGCCGTAGTTTGGCTGAAACGTGTGAAACAAAGGATTAAATTTGAGGGATTATTTTTTCCCCAACGCAGTGTATTAAAAGGGTGTTGTGCGATGGCAGGGCGGACAACAAGTAGCTTTCACCCTTCTAGGAAAGGTGTTTCCTAACCCGAATTTCACTTTCAATATAAACCTGCACTGTTCCTCCCCACTTTGCTCCTACCGGGGGTCAGTCAGAAACCAGCCCTGMAGGGAGCTCGGGCTGCTGCTGTCGAGCAACGTTCAAATACTGTTTAACGCGGGTTTTGCTAGAAAAATGTTACCCCCCATCCCCCCAGCATTACAGGTGAGGCCGGAGCCGAGGCGCCGCTTGCAAGCGGAGCCACGACATGAAAACCCGCGGAGCCCGAGGCGGGGAGGGGTGGGCCGAGCCGGGCCGGGCCGGGCCTCCCCCCGCCCCACCGCGCACTCGGACCCCGGGAGGAGGCCGCGGCGACCCCGGACGAGGCCCCGGCGCCGCTCCGGGCCTCCCCCGGCTCCAGACGAGGCGCTCCCGGCACGGACAGGGCTCCCCCCGTCCCCGGAGCCCTGACAGGGGGAGCGGCCGGTGGCGGGCGCGGCGCCGCCGCCCACCTCAGGGCCGGCGGGGAGACCCGCGCTCCGCTCCCGAGCAAGGAAGGCCCGGCCGGGTCGCCCCGCGCTCCCGGCTCGGCGCCGCGGAGGACCCCCCCGCCGGTCCCCGGCCGCTCACCGGCCTCGCCGCGCCGCGCCCCCCCGCCTCCGCGGCGGGCAGCGAGGCCCGGAGCCGGCCTCCACACACACAAAATGGCGGCCGCCGCTCCCCCACCACCCGCTCGGCCGCCATAGCCGGCGCCTCGGCCCTGCCGCCCTTCCGCCAATCAGACGCCTCCGTGCTGCTGCTCGACGGCTTGGCGAAGCCAATGGAAACGAGACTCGTAGAGGAAGAGGAGGGGCGCGCCTCCACCGCGGAGCCTTATGGGGGCTGTAGTCCTCCGCCGCGGCAGGGCGGCGGGGACAGGGCCTCCGCAGACTCGCTGTCCCGTGATGCCGAGCGGGGAGCGCCGCATTCGGGCGCGGCGCGTTGCCATGGCGACGGGCGGGGAGAGGACGCCCGGGGGCTGAGGGGGGCCGGCCCCGGGCCCCCGCCCCGGCCTGCGCTGCCGAGCGCTCCCGGCCCCGCTGCCGCCGCGGGGCGGGGGGACCCGGAGCCGAGGCCTCCGCCGCGGCGGGGCGCGCTCCCTCCTCCCGCGGGCCCTGATACGACCGGGGGCCTTGCAGGGCGGCAGGGGCCGGGCGCTGCGGGCCCTCCCCGGGCTCCCCTGAGCCCCTCGGCGCGGGCAGCGCCTCGGTTGGGCGGTCAGGGCCCGTCGGGCTCCGGGGAGGAGGTTTTTGGCCGGGATAGAGACACTGAAATCCGGCCCCGGGTGCTGCCCGGCCCGGCTCGGCCCGGCCCGGGCTGGCGGTGGCACAGGGGGCAGAGGCCTCGCTCAAGCGGCCTGTGCGGGGCGGGGGGGCCGGCTCCAGGAAGGTCCCTGGCTCGAAGTGGGGGGTGCTCGGCTCGCAGGGGGGACCCCAGCTCCAATGGAGGGTGCCCGGCTCTAGGCCCGGCCCTCTGCTTCAACCGTCTGGCGCTTAACTCTTTAATGCCTCTCTCCTCCTTCAGAACCGTTCCCGGATGGCAATTAGCAGACACGGATCCCAATTAGCAGACACGTCCCCCCGTGGGGAACGCGGCCCCTTCGGCCGGCGTGGTGAGAGCTGAAGGAGGTGGCGGTTCTCACCCCAAATTGCCTCTCTGCCCGATTCCAGCTCTGCCTCCTCCTCCCAGGGTGAGCCGAGGCTCCATCTTGGATCTCAAGGAGAGGAGCGACCCAAACAGCACAGTCGATGAGGAGCTTTTCCAAGTGTCTCCCTTGGATTTTTCCCAAAGCCTCTGGCACTGGAAATGCTCCTTGCAAGCGGCCTCGCTGGCTGAGCTGTGGGTGTTACGGATGGGGTTTTCAGTCTGTGAATCTGTAAGGGAATAATGCGTATTTTGGGGATCAGGACACATAAAAGGCAAAAATAAGCAATAAATTTTGCATAAAGGCAAAAACAAAGGCTCTCCATACAAAGGAAGATGTCTTGGACTTTCCTTTCTTGGAGGGAAGCGTGGGGCAGGCTGGGCCCAGGCTGTATCCCTGTGTGATTTTGGGAAGAATGATGCAGGGAATCGGCCCGCGCAGCCGCTTGAAGCTTTTTGAATCAAGTTCTGCTGTTACAAAAAGACAAAGAGGGTTTTTTTCTGGGCTGGCAAACCCCAAAATCACACCCCCCCATGTTGTGTATGATTTTAGTGAGTGGGGGTTAATTGTGCTGAATGTTTTCCATCTGGAGGGTTGGTGTTGGAAATGGCCTGGCTGTTCCTGAAGGGAAAGGGGGACGGGGAGGTGTAAAATGGGCCAAATCTTGGGATTTGGGCAGGGAGGAGGGGGACAGATCCACCTCTCCCCCTCTGTCTGTCCCAGTACGACCCTGCTGTAGATTCGCGGGACAGTGGGGGGCAGAAACCCCCTTTGCAGAGACCCAGAGGGGCTGTGAACGAGGCTGGTGACGTTGGTGCCACATCTCGGGGAGGGAGCTCCCCAGTGTCACCCCTGTCATGGGACTGGGGTGCCCCCAGCCCCTCTGGGACTCTCCCCGTCCCTGACGGGCACCGTGCCGGGGAGGCAGCACCAGGCCGTGCCGGGAGGTGCGGGCAGGGCCAGCAGCCAGCGAGAGGCCCGGGCTTGCCCCGGTCTGCGGCGGCAGTGGCAATGGCAATGGCTGACACGGTGCCAGGGAGCAGGAGGGGCCCTGGCGCAGCCCCTCGCCTCTTCCGGAGGGTTTTGTCCCTGTCCCCTCCCTGTTTGGGAGATGTTGGAATCCTCTTGGGGGGACAGGAGGGAGGCAGAGCCACGCTCCCCAGGATGCTCCCTGGACACGGTCGTTGCTCCTTGCACCCCCTCGGCACACCCTGAGCTCACGGTGAGCGGTCGGGTGTGCTCCTGGTGCCGGCCCACCCCTGCAAGCCGGAGGACCCCCCTTTTTTGGGGGGTTTTCTGTGTGGGGAGCATGGGGTTGGTAGCTACGGCATTGGTAACTAAAGGACACACCAGTCCCCAACTAGTGCAGACGGGGTTTGACTCCCTGCGTGTCCCATTTCCCGGATTTTTGTGCCTTCAGAGGGTCGGAGCCTGATAACAGCCCCCTCGGTCACGGCTGTCTGTGTCATGGGACCCCCCCGCCTGCTCCTGCCCTTCCCTTGCCGGCTGTTGCCCGAAGCAGAGCGCAAGGCGGAGGCACAGAGGGGTTTGCAGGAGCAGGGGAACAGCCCGGCGTGCTGATAACCCATACCTCCCGGCGYGTTGAACTTATCTTTCGGCCCATAGCTGTCCCGGCACAGCTGAGCCACACACACACGCRTGTGCCGAGTCAGCCAGCGCCCAGCTCCGGCCCCTTGGTCACTTTATACGCAACACATTTACCAGCAGGAGCGATGGCGAGGTCGCCACGTGCGATTATTTTTTGGTCCGGGTTGCCCACAGGGTTGCTATAGGGATCTGGAGGCAATCCTGCTCCCCCGGGTGCTCCGTGCACCGTGAAAGCGCCGGCAGTCCCGTCCCAAGCTGCTTCGCTTTCCCSGGGCTGGAGGAACAGGCTAGGCTCAAGGTCCCGGCAGTGCTGGGGGCTCAAGGCTGCACGGACAAGCTGGAGGATTTGGCAGCCAACCCCACGCAGGGACAGGCTGATCCCCGAGCTGCTGGTGCCGGAGGTTTTTATGTTTTATAGTCCCAGATTGATTTTTTTTTTCCATGTATTTGGGCATTTTCCAGCCATGTTTTAGCCTCCTCCACACCCCGGGGTGTCCGGCTGAGCACGACCAGCTGGGTCTGGGCACAGCCATCGCCCCGTCTGCTACCCATGGGTCCTCCTGCCCTTTGTGGCACCTGAAAGCCTGGGTGCCACGGCCCTTTCCACACCTCTCAGGAATATTTTAGGGACATCAGATGTCGTTTTACAACCCTGATCTTGCAGAACTGGCCTCCCGTGGGTTGGCAGACCCGGCTGGGTTTGCCCCCAGCCTCTGGGCAGCCTTTGCAGGGGGAAGAAGTGCCTCAGGCTGGATTTAAACCGGTGACATGGGGGGGTGTCTCCTTCCAGAGCAGTTTTGGGTCTGGATTTGCAGTCGGAGTGGGGGGTTATCACACCGTAGCCCTGGGATAGCGCTGCCCCAGATGAAGCAGGGCGGCTGCTAGGCTGGATGGGGCAGGGAGCTGCTTGTTGGGACCAGCCTGAGCTTGAGCAAAACCTTTAGCGGCTGGGGCAGAGGTGGAGCAAAGGGAGCTCAACGCTGGCAACCGAGGTCTGCGAACAGCCCTTGCAACCCCAGACCTGGCCCCAAGCCCAGACCCAGCTCCCACACGTGCCTCTCCTGGCATCGGTGCAGGCAAACGGGTGCCGTGGGCAGCGCCATGGCTGGGGAGCAGGTGGCGTGGCTGGGACACAGAGCCCTGCCCTGGGGACAGCCTGCACGCCCTGCCTGCCCGCTGCGGGCGGGTGCCCTTGGGTGCCCTCACATCCCCCAGTGCTGTCCCCAGGGCACCCGAAAGCCCAGCCTGTAACCCTGCTGTCACCTTGTGTGGTTTGCTTTGCTTTTTCTCTCCTCAGGCCGAAGCTGATGTGACACATGCCCCAGCACCCACTTTCACACCCACTTCCCACAGCCATGGCCACCCAGTGCCCAGCGCCCAACGCCCAGCTCCCAGCACCCAGGACCCAGCTCCCCAGCATCCCAGGTCCTAGAACCCCAAGTCCCAGCTCCCAGCACCCCAGTGCCCAACACCCAGCTCTCCAGCACCCATCATCCCAGCTCTCATCCCAGTGCCCAGCACCCATCTCTCCAGCACCTGAGCACCCAGCATCCCAGCTCCCAGCCCCCAACACCCCAGCTCCCAGTACCTAGCTCCCAGTATCCATATCCCAGCTCCCCATCTCCCAGCATCCAGTGTCCCTCACCCAGCACCCCAGTTCCCAGCATTCCAGCAATCTCAGCACCCACCTCCCCAGCACCCATCTCCCCAGCACCCAACTCGCAGCACCCAACTCCCCATCACCTATCTCCCAACACCCATCTCCCGAGCACTCAGCTCCCAGCACCCATCTCCCCATCTCCCAGTGTTCCCAGCACCCCACACCCATGTCTCAGCACCCATCTCCCCATCTCCCAGCACCCCTCTCCCCATCTCCCATCTCCCCTGCACCCAGCTCCCAGCTCCCCAGCACCCAGCTCCCCATCTCCCATCTCCCCGCACCCATCTCCCCATCTCTCAGCTCCCCACACCCATCTCCCCATCTCTCAGCTCCCCGCACCCATCTCCCAGCTCCCCAGCACCCATCTCCCCATCTCCCAGCGCTCCCAGCTCCCCGCACCCATCTCCCAGCGCTCCCAGTACAACGCTGCTCCCACCCGCCCCGAGCGCAGCGGGGCGCCAGAGCCGGCCACGTGTGCCACCGCCTGGCCCCGCCCACTGCCGGGCATGGCCCCGCCCACCGCGGCATACACGGTTCTGTCCCCGCCCACTGCGTTGCGCAACGGCCTGGCCCCGCCCCAACCCCCGACGCGCCGCTGCAAGTGCCCCGCCCCCAGCCTTAGCCCCGCCCCCAGCGCGCGCGCAGCCGGCCCCGCCCACGCGTGTCCCCGCGTCTCCTGGGTGTCCCCGTGTCCCCCAGGTCCCCACGTGTCCCCATGTCCCCTGGGGCCCCCGTGTCCCCAGGGGCCCCCGTGTCCCCCAAGTCCCCACGTGTCCCCATGTCCCCTGGGGCCCCCGTGTCCCCTGGGTGTCCCCACATGTCCCTGGGTTCCCACCAGGTCCACTCTGTGCCCCCCCCGTGTCCCCCCGTGTCCCTCCGTGTCCCCCAGGTGTCCCGGACCCTCCCAGGTCCCCTGTGGCTTTCGTGTGCCCCCATCCCCGGTGTCCCCGTGTCTCTCATGTCCCCCCGTGTGCCCCCCTGTCCCCTGTGTCCCCCCATTTGCCCCCCCATGGCCTCTGTGTGCCCTTGTGGCTCCCATGTCCCCCCCATCCCCAGTGTCCCCTGCCTCTCCTGTGTCCCCTCCGTGTTCCCCTGGTCCCCCCCACGTCCTCTGAGTACCCTGCTGTGTCCCCACGTCCATGGTGTCCCCCATGTCCCCATGTCCTCCATGTGCCCCCAGGTCCCCTGCGCACCCCGTGTCCCCCATGTCCCCATGTCTTCCATGTGTCCCCATGTCCCTTGTTCCCCCCGTGTCCTCCACATGCCCCCAGGTTCCCTGTGTCCAAGTCCTCTGTGTCCTCCATGTCCCCATGTCCTACATGCACCCATGTCCCCTATGTCCTCCATATCGCCATGTCACCCATGTCCCCACGTGCCCCAGGACCCAGCGAGGTGACCCCGTCCCCCCCGTCCCCCCAAGCCACGCTGTCACCCAGCGTCAAGGTCCACCGGCTGAACCCTGTGGTGACACCGTTTATTGTAGGGCCTACAAAAAAGCAGAGGCAGCTAAATCTGCCCAGCGCCCCGCAGAAAGGGGGCCTGACACAGCCCAAAGGCTGGGGGGGCTGCATGGGGGGTGTCG
Source organism: Phoebastria nigripes (assembly GCA_035582835.1). Taxonomy (NCBI): domain Eukaryota; kingdom Metazoa; phylum Chordata; class Aves; order Procellariiformes; family Diomedeidae; genus Phoebastria; species Phoebastria nigripes. The sequence goes on along the minus strand of JAYKAV010002795.1, from coordinate 389,040 downwards.
GGGTGAACCGGGGGGGGGTCCGGTGGGGCACCCCATGGGGAGGATGAAGGGGGTTTGGGATGGGGGGGGCGTCACCTGGGAATCCCATCCTGGCTTTGCTGGGTGCTCCTCCGGGCAGATGGAGACAACTTGATCACCCAAGCGGGAACCCATGGATGCCTGGGTGTGAGTGCTAACGATTAATTAATTAATTTTATAAGGCACGAAAAGAGGATGTCCGTGGTGGGTAATGCACATTTTGGATGGGCCACCTTCCCAAACCTGAAAGCAAAGGTGCGAGAAAGGGCCAGGGGTCGGTGGCCGTTAAATGAAGCGCTGTCAGTAACGAGGTTCATTTTGAAGGCTGGAAAACACCGAAGGATGGATGGGTCTGCTCGTCCATCCCTGGACCGGCTCGTTTACCCTCGCTCCTTAAAATCCTTCCGGCTTTTCCCACTGTTGATCTTAAACTCCTGGGGATGCTCCAGTAGATGAGATCACGGGGAAATTTGGCTTAGAGCTTGAAAACTAAACGCTGTCCTTACGTGGGCTCGGGGGAGGCTGAGCTGGGCTCCAGCCCTGTGGGAATTAAAGGCTGGGAGCGGGATAAGCAGCAGTGCTGCGGGGTGAGGGATGGAGCTGGGGATGGCCGAGCTGTCCCAGACCTGCGCTTGGCCTTGAGCCCTTCGTTATCCTCATTGGATGCCTGGAAAAAAATATATCTGTATTTGTTGGTGGCAAGAAGTCGAGTCCGGATGGTGGCCAGGGCGGTGGCCCATCACCATGCGGGGTCACCCGGGTGCCCCATGGCATCCCCAGGGACTCCGGGCTGGTGTCATGGGGTTGTCCCAAGGATGCTCCTGGAGGGGTGGGATGGGGATGGGAAGCAACTCCCGAGGGATTCGTCCTCCAGCCAAGCGCTGGATCCCGGTGCGTCCTCACGGGGACAGCGGGTGCTGCCACCCCTCCACAGGTCCCCCCAGACCCCAAAGCTTTTTTCCCCTCCTGGCCTTTTTCTGCTCATTTTTGCTGCTCGTTACCAGGACAAGCATCAGGCCAACACTGACATCAAGTGGCTGCTGGGATCCCTCGCACGTCTGGGCCGTATCCTGCCTCTCCCTGKGCTGGGAGCAGCCCAGCATCACCCACACGGCCTCATCCTGCCCTGGAGAGGGGCCCAGAGCCAAGCAGGGTCAGGAGCCATGGCCAGCGGTGCCAGATATCAGCCCAGCCGCGTCTCCATCACCCCTCGCCAGGCAGGCAGGGGCAGGCAGGATGCGGCCAGCCGTACTCCATCATCACCCCGCTGCCTGTCCCCAGCCAGGCCACCGCCGTGTCCTACTCCTGTCCCCAGCGTGCCCAGCCACGGCAGTCGATATCCCAGCGGGGTCGAGCCGAGCGTGCTGACGGCATCGCCGAGCTGGGAGCATCCACCGCATCCCTCATCCACAGGGTGCTGGTGGGGACCCCCCCAGCCACGGCACCCCCATCCTGCGGCTCTGCCCTGCCAGGGGCAAGGTCACAGTGACGGGCAAGCAGCGAGGTCGCGGTGGCCCTGTCACCGCCCCGGCGCTGGGGACACTTGTCCCCGACACCCTGCCGGCGGCCGTGGACTTTGTGCCGAGCACGGGAGTGGCGGCAGTGACGCGTCTGCCGGCACTGGCAGGGCCCCAAATCACCCACGAGACCTGGCTTCGGACAGCAGGTAACACCAGGGTGACATCCCCTCTGCTCGGGGGGACGCTGTGACACGGGGCTCCCTGGGGAGGACAGGTCCCCCATGGTGCTGCTGCCCCATCCCTGGGTCTGGAGTCAGCTCTGGGAGGAAATGACAGTGTTATTCCCATTTTAAAGCAGGGGAAACTGAGGCACGGCAGCACACCGGGTGCTAGAGCAACCGCTCAGTCCTGCTTTTGGGGGAGAAAAGCTGGAAAACCCCATTTTTCCTCCAAACCACCGGACCTGGAGGCCTGGAGGAGTTTTGCAATACCCCATTCCCCTTCACCCCAGCTTCCCTGAACCCAGAGCCGAGCTCACCTGGGGAAGCCCGAAGCCCAGGATGGGTTTCAGGGAGAGCGATGGCTCCGGCGGGATATTGGCTGCAGGTGGAGCTGGGAATAGAGGAGCAGGTGGAGGGTGCTCAGCCCCTCTGCAGGAACCCACCCATGGGTGGGGAAGGAGGCGGAGGCGTGCCTGGGGCTGGGCTGCCGGTGGATTTAGCTCCTGAGAGGCTCCAAGCTCTGGATACGTGCCGGGAGGACTGAGCTCTCTGCTGTGTAATGAGGTGCACCAGGTCTCTGCAGGCCCCCCCTTGGGATTTCTCCAGCTGAGACCCCCCGCGTTGCAGACCCGTGACCCTGTACAGTGCTAAATGGGGTGTCGRGGGCTTGGGGACCACAGTGCTGGACACGGTTTGGGGAGGGCTCAGCGATGATGCTGGTGGTTGTTTATCCCCCAAGTCCGGAAACGCTCCGCTGGGAAGGAAAGGGAGGAGAGAGCCAGGGCTGTTCCCAGCACTGGGGTGGGAGGGATGCTCCCAGCTGTGCCCAGAGACAGCCCCGAGACATCCCCATATGTGTGGTCCCAGTGGTCCTCGACCCCCAGCATCACCCCTTCTTCCTCCCTTCAGCTCTCTGCTGGCTCCGCAGTGACCAGGAAGGATCAGGGACCTGCTGGTGGCCTGGGACAGGACAGGACTGGACGGTGACAGGTCAGTGCTGTGGCTTTTGGCTTGGGGTTTGGGTGCTGACACCCAGCACCCTTGGGTGTCAACACCCTGTCCTCCCAACCTTYGCATGGATGGAGCAGGGAGGGGACGTGCGTAAGGAAACAGGTCCTTTGCCCTAGAAATGCGGCCTTTCCTGGGGATTTCCTGGCTGATGCAAGACGGGGCATGAGAAAAACGGTGGCTTTGAGCCTAAGTTGCTGCTGGAAAGAGGTTGTCCCCATCTGAGGGGAAGGGACCTTGCTTTAAAATCGAGTTTGGCCCCTTGCTGGGTCTCTTTGGGTCCATCAAGATGTCAACTCTTGGGTAGGATGAGGAGGTTGGGTGGAGGTGGAGAGATGCTGGTGGTCTCCCGTGGCAGGGGRAAGGTGCAGGGATCTGGGGAGCTGCCGGAGCAGACACGTGGGCATCGCCTGCCTCAGCACCCCCGCCCCAGCGCAGGGCTGGCAGGAGCCTCGGGGCCGCATCCAGCACCCGTCCTGACTGCACCRGCACCCAGCGAGGAGCTGGTGGCACCATCATGTCCCGGGCAGAAGGTACGGCTGAGCCCTCGGTCTGTCCCGGGGGAGGCGCAGGATTTGCACAGGGATCCCAGTGCTGGTGTCACACCCCYCCCCCCCCCCCCCCCCCATCAGCACCAATCTCCATCCCATCCTGTTTAATGGCCCTGTTTTGCTTGGATTTTTGATCCTAAAAGCACCTTTTGCCCCAAACCCCAATTTGCAGGGTGCTGGGCTGCTCCAGGGGCTCCTGTCCCCATGTCCCCTCCCGGCCCCATCTGCACCGTGTGGGGAGGGCGGTCAGACCTGGATGGAGCTGGGGGGGGGGGGCACAGAAGTAAGCACTGGAGGGGAAGTGCAGGCAGCTGGTCCCCAAAGCATGAGGGATCCATGCATGGCCCACCCTGCTCCATCCCTCCCAGGAGGCGAGGAGACCTTTGAATACTGCGATGTGGCCATCAACAGCCAGGAGAAGGTTTCGGACGTGTACACACAGCTGGAGAAGCTGGGAGAGTAAGCGGGGGGTCCCACGTCCCCATTGCCTGGGGATGGTCCACGGCTGTCTGTGCGCAGCCATGGGTGGGATGCAGGGTGGTGGTGATGGCTCCTCAACCCTCATCCTCGCTCTGTCCCAGGGGAAAATTTGGGATGGTGTACCGGCTGCAGGAAAAAGCCACAGGCAAAATCCGGGCTGGGAAATATTTCCGGACACGGACAGCTAAAGAGAAGCAGGCGGCTCGGGCCGAGGTGGAGCTCATGAACCTGCTGCATCACCCGCGCCTCGTGCAGTGCCTCGCCGCCTTCCAGGGCCCCGCCGAGCTGGTGATGGTGATGGAGTAGTGAGTGAGGGGGGTGGGCAGAGTCAAGTTTGGGGGTGGTGGGGACAGTGCTGGACCCTGCAAGGAAGAGCACTGAAGGTGGGGAGGGGTCCCTGCAACATGGGGTGCTGGCATGGGGCGTAGAATGGAGGGGGAACCTGCAGACCCTGGAGATACGGGTGGTGAGATGGTCCCAGAGCACTGAGTCTGGCTTCCCTGGTGGGGCTTCTCCTCCTCGGGGCTGGTAGACCTCAACAGGGTCCCCAGCACCTTGTCCTTCCCCAGCATGGCATGTGGGGAGGGGTCCTGCACCGTGGGGTTCTGGCGTGGGGCGTAGGATGGATGGGGAACCTGCAGACCCTGGAGATAGGGGTAGTGAGATCCTCCCAGAGTGCAGAGTCTGGGTTCCCCGGTGGGGCTTCTCCTCCTCGGGGCTGGTAGACCCCAGCGGGGTCCCCAGCACTTTGTCCTCCCCCAGTGTGGCAGGCGGGGAGCTCTTTGAGCGCATCGTGGATGATGACTTCGAGCACACGGAGCCCAGCAGTGCCCAGTACATGCGGCAGATCCTGGAGGGGCTGCAGTTCATGCATGGCCAGGCCGTCGTCCACCTTGACCTCAAACCCGAGAACATCGTCTGCATCAGCCCTGGCAGCCACTGGCTCAAGATCATCGACTTTGGCTTGGCACGGAAGCTGGGTGAGTGAGGAGGGGGGTCCTGGGGGACCAGGGCAGGGACTGTCACTGTCACAGGGACRTGATCCGGCTGAGCATGTCAGCAAGGAGCTTGGCATCCTCCTGCCCGTGCCTTTGGGGTGGACAGCCCTGTGGCACCAGATTAGGGCCCTTCCTGGTGACTGTAAGATGCCCTGGGGAAACCTGCATGTCCCCAGCCCTGCCTCTGAGGTGGGGACCCCCCAAGATCCCTGTGCCTGTGGGTGCCCGGCACCCAGAGATGCTCTAGGAGATCACCAAGACCTGTGATGGGTTCTGGAGGGGGGCAGCTCCACCTGGATGCAGGGGTTCATCCACCCGGCACACGTTGGGGTGCAGCCAGGCTGCCCTGGGGGGATCCCAGCTGGACACCTGCCCCATGGTCTCCATCTTCTCTGCAGCTCCAGACACCCCTGTGAAGGTGTTGCATGGCACCCCTGAGTTCATGGCTCCAGAAGTGGTCGCCTTTGAGCCTGTGGGCTTCTCCACGGACATGTGGAGCGTTGGTGTCATCTGCTACATCCTGTGAGTGGCCTCCTGGGGACAGCAGGCCAGGCTGGAGGGGGCTGAGCTGTCACTGATGTCCTTGCGTCACCTCTCCAGGCTGAGTGGGGAGTCCCCCTTCCAGGGGGACAACGACATGGAGACGCTGAGCAACATCACAGCTGCCCGGTGGGACTTTGAGGAGGAGACCTTCTTGGAGATCTCCCAGCAAGCCAAGGACTTCATCAGCCAACTGCTGCAGAAGGACCCACGGTAGGACCTGGAGGTGGCTGTGGGGTGCTGAGCTGGAGCTGGGCTGGGTTTTGGGGTGCCAAGGGGATGGGCAGGGGAAAGCACTGAATGCGGTCAGTGGAGGGGATGCTCCATGGGGCCATGCTAGCAGCCGAGGGTCTGATGGTGGAGAAGCCCCCCCCATGACCACCCTGTCTGCCCCCAGCCACCGGCTCTCCAGCACGGGGGCTCTGCTTCATCCCTGGCTGCAGCAGCCCCAGCCCAGCAGCACCAAGGCACTGTCAAAGGAGAGGATCAAGCAGTTCCTGACTCGTCGGAAGTGGCAGGTACCTGGGGGGAGGATGAGGACGTGGGGATGGGGATGGCTCTGGTGGGGCTCAGTGCTCCTTCTCTTCTCTCCAGAAAACAGGCAGAGTTCTGCTGGCCCTCAACAGGTTGACCCTGCTGTCCCAGAGCCCAGAGAGGAAAGCGTCAGAGGCTCAGGATGAGGAAGGTGATGACCCCTGAAGCATCATCCCCAACACACCCCACCAACCCACTTCTCTCTGCTTTGTCACCCTCAACTCCTGCTCCTGGGCAGCTTCCCCCAACTTTGCTCCAACCTGTCCTGGTGCCACCAAACACCCGGGCATGTCCCCACTGTGGCATTTCTGCTCCGGGCCAACTTCAGTGCCCCAAAGTCCTCTCCATCCTCATCCCCAAGGGGCCATCTCTGATGCAGCCTTAGAACAGGCACATCCTGCTCTGCAGGGCTGGGATCTGTGTGTGATCCAGATCTCTGGGATCCAGAGCTGATCCCCATGGGACCTGGCCCACGGGTGCCACACTTCTTCCTCCAGCAGAGGGAGGTTGAACTCTGCCAGCTCCTCACCGTTCCCTCTGTCCATCTGCCCGCAGACCTGGGCTCCAGCCCGGAGGAGGACCAAGCCTCYGGGTCTCTGCCCCGAAGAGGTCCCAGCTTCTCGGAGCTGCTGACGGACCGARAGGAGGAGGAGGAAGGTGGGAGCGCTGCAGCCTCAGGGGAGGCAGAGAGCAGCATCAGTGTGGCCATGCCACCCCAGCCCTGGACCACCTAGAGCAGCTGGTGAGAGAGGAGTCGGGAGTGATGGGGATGAAACCTCTTCCAGCAGCTCACACCGTGACCTGGCGAGGCTGGGGTAGACTCAGACCCCAGGGTTCCTCTCCCGTGGGTGAGCTCTGGGGTCCCACAGTGCTGGTGTGGGGACAGCCATGCCTGCCGTCCCCAGCAAGGAACCAGTGCTCCTGTCTGCATGGCCACCCGGGCTTGAGCTGTCACCAATAAAGCACCGAGGATCTCTGCACTCCCTGTGCTGCTCCTTTTTTCCCCCAAAAAAATCACGGGAGGGGTGGGAAAGAGCTGCCCAAGCTGTGCCCACCCTTTGGGAGCTGGCACCAGGCTCTCCCCCAACCTGGGCCACCATCCTTGTCTTCTCCAGGAGAGATGCTGGCCCTGGGGACAGGGACTGACTGGGGACGGCTCCAGCAGCAGCCCTTGGTGTCCCTCGTTCAGAACAGTCTTCCCTCATCATCAAGGGGGGTTGGCATCATGTCCTGAGCCCGCAGGCAGGAGGAGCCGGGGGACTCTGGTCCTTCCATTTCTGGGCCAACTCTGGTACCAGCAGGGCTGAAAGGAGCCCAGAAACTGCTGTGTGACCTCCAACCTCCTCCTAAGGAGGCAGCTTGGGCAGAAATTGGTGTTTGGGAGCCCCTCTCCTTCAACAAGAAGTGCACAGCCCTGCCCCTGGGGAAGAACAGCCCCAGGCACCAGTATGTGCTGGGGGACACCCAGCTGGGAAGGAGCTTGGCCTGGGGGTCCTGGCGGACACCAGGCTGACCATGAATCAGCAACGTGCCCTTGCTGCAAAGAAGGTAAATGGTGTCCTGGGCTGCATTAGCCAACGTATTGCCAGCGCGTGGAAGGAGGTGATTCTTCCCTTTATTCAGCACTGGTGAGGCCACACTTGGAGGACTGTGTCATGTTCTGGGGTCCCCAGTACAAGAGAGACATGGACATGCTGGAGAGAGTTCAACGAAGGATGATGGAGGGACTGGAGCACCTCACCTATGAGGAAAGGCTGAGAGAGCTGGGACTGTTTAGTCAAGAGAAGAGAAGGCTCAGGGGGATCTCATCAATATACATAAATACCTGAAGGGAGGGTGCAGAGAGGATGGAGCCAGGCTTTTCTCAGTGGTGCCCAGAGGCCATGGGCACCAACTGAAACACAGGAGATTCCATCTGAACCTCAGGAAGCGCTTTTTTACTGGTGATGGAGCACTGGCACAGGTTGCCCAGGGAGGCTGTGTGATCTCCATCCTTGGAGATACTAAAAAAAACTGTCTAGGCATGGTCCTGGGCAACCTGCTCTAGGTGGCCCTGCTGGAGCAGGGGGACAGACCAGATGCCCTCCAGAGGTTCCTTCCAACCTCAACCATCCTGTGATTCTGTGAAAACCCACCTCCTGTTGAAGCTGGGCTGGGGGCTGCTCTCCTCCAGCACATGCTGATGCCGGAGGATTTGCGAAGGTGCCCTGGTCGGAGTGGTCCAGCCCTGTGCCCGCTGCCAGGGTGCGGTTGTGCCAAATAACGCACAGCTGAGGCACAGCTTCGACCCTTCCTCCTCCTCTTCCTTCACCCCTGCTGGGCAAGGCCACCAGAGGCTAGGAGGAAAGTGTTATTTTTATTAAACAGAACCGAATCCACCCACTCTCACGACCATGGCGGGGACACACGTCTGAGAGCTCTGGCCAGGAGCACTCACGGGACACAAATGAAAGGGACGCCAACCATCAGAGCTGCCGCTGGACCGGCAAYGACAAACTCTCTTTTGGATAGTTTGCTGAACCCTCTAGGAAGCTGATGGCCACTGTGGCAGGAGGTTTCCATATCGGGATTTGGCATCCTGCTGCCTCTGGAGATGGTAGACCCGCCGGAGCGCCTGTGGTCCCTTGGTTGGGGGACTTCATGGCTCTTATCCGCTCTTCTCTTGGGCTAATGGGGAGGGATGCTGTCACCTTCCTGTCCCGTTATTGTGGCATCGACTCTCCAGCTGACAAGGCTTTATCAGCACCCAGGCCTGACTTGAATTTTTGTGGGAAAAGCCTGTTCCTATTAATAACATCCATGGCTGATGGCTGCTTCTGGGTACATCTGACCACAGGAAGCAGGAGACCGCCGTGGTGTGGCAGAGTTGTAACATGCTCTGCCCGGGACTTGGTGGTCTCTTCCCTTGTTGGAAACAGTAGATGCAACTTAAGAAGGAACTTAATTTGGAAACTGGCACACGGACCTCCAGCCAGAGCACGGGGAGCCCTTTTGGGGACCCCCCAATGATGGTGAGGCCACCTTGATGTTTTCATTGCTTGGCATGCTGTAGGTCATTCCTCACAGGGTTTGACCATGGCTCTTTAACGGCTGGGTGAGACATCTCCTGACAGAGCTCACCTGCTCTCCGTTCCTCCCATGTTTTCAGTGGGAGAAATGGATTCAMTGCTCCGAGTTGGAGCAGAAGCTCCTTAGAAAAAAATAAACAAACAAAAATATTCCATATTCTATCCACGGCATTTGTTTTCCCTTCCCAGAGGAACAGGGGGAGACTGAGGAACCCCTTTCTCCTCCACTGCTCTTCTCTTGATGTTCACACACATCATATCCCAATTTTTACCCATTATCTATTCCGTGTTTTCCTCGTTACACAGACTCTGAACTCACATGCATCCCTTGGGAACCAAGCCGATTGCCTTCAAGCTGCAGATGATAAGCAAACACCAAGTTACATATAATCAATCCCTTGATGAGCTATTTACCATGTGACATTACCAAAATATTTCTGGTTGGGAACTATGTTTATCTTCATCTGTTTTCCAAACTCCTCGCAGCCCTGAAAATCCATGTCCCAGGACTCCAGACACGAACTTTCTCTCTATAATCCTGTATTTTATACCGTAAAAACTGATTTACCTACAGAAGAAGCTGATTTACTGACAGAAGGCACACGTTTCTTCTCCTTCCATTGCTTCCATGGCTTAACACATTAAAATGTGCGTTTGAGAAAGCAATGGACTMAATGAAGAGTGGAGTTATAGCTGGAACTCATTACAGCCACTGAGAAATTCAGCAGCACTGAAAATAGAAATCCAACCTCAGCATCTCAGAGGCAAAGGAATTAAGATCTTGAAAGATCAAGAAAGACTCTTGGGTTGACCTTCACTTCAGCCACACAACTTCAGAGTAGGTCCTCAAATCATCAGAAATCCTCCATCAAGGCAGAAAGGAAGAGCAATGCCCTTGGGGAACCTTGAGGAACGGTTCCATCCCGATCTCAGGTACCCCTAGGTCCAGCTCCTTGGAGGAATGTGAGGTGGGGTCAGCTGTCCAAGTACCCTCAAGCTTCTGGAGCTTAATCCTTCAGTGCCAAGTTACCGATAATCTTGGGTTTATTCTGGGCTGCACAATCTAGGTGTAGGAACGCTTATTTGGATGAGGAAATATTGCCTGGGTAGCTCTAACATCACAAAATAGTGGTTTTTTGTGGACCTGCAAATTCAGGGGGAAAAACCAGAAGAGTATGATGTCCTGCTTGAGTGTTTTCCAGTGAACTGAAATTAATTAAGAAAACAAACCTAAGTCTGAAGTCAACCTTAATGTAAAAAAAAAAATTAGCCCTGGGCACGTATTGAAGACGATTATTTGAACACGTCATTTCTAGAATGTTTTTTTAAGGACTATTATCAGGGAGCGAACAGCCACCACGTAATTTGAATTGTCAGATAAAAGCCTTCACGTATCACAAGTCAAACACCAGAAAAGTGGTGAAAGGAGAGAAGACACAAGAGTACGAGGACTTGGTAGCAACAGTTGCAAAGGCAGTTAAATGAAGAGAGAAGCTGTAAGCGATGAAGAAACGTCAGTAATACCCAAGTTGTGATGCACTCCTCTCTCAGCAAAGCTCCCCAAGCGAAGCGGGGTGTCCTCACTTCCCAAAGGGCATGGCCAGGTCCCAGCCAGGTTCTGGGGGGTCAGGAGGCTCTTTGTGGTCACAGGAGCTCAACAACCATCACCCCAAGGTACAGCGCCCAGGATGGGTTGGGCAGGGCTGGCCCAAGAGAAGAGCAGATAAGAGCCATGAAGTCCCCCAGCCAAGGGACCACAGGCACTCTGGCACTCTACCATCTCCGGAGGCATCTCAGTCTCTGGGGGTTGAGATGAGGGGTGATGCTCCCCCACCTCTTCCTCCTGGTATTGCTGGTGCAAGGACTACCATGTCCAACCTGCACCAAGGACCTCCAGCAGCCCAAAAACCAGGACTGGTCTTTGCAGCTCGGTACCATGCTCACGGGGATCAGCGCAACCCCAAAGCCCTCATGAAACACCTCCCCGTGCAAAGCGGACCACAAGCCCTGTCCTTCCCAGTGCACAGCCCCCATTTCACGCCCTGCTTTCACGGCCTTCATCCCACCATCGCAGCCCTCCCCATGGCCAGGAGATGGTACTGTTGGCCTCGTCCCTGCTTCTCCTGGGGATGGAGAGCCACAGCTGTCCCTCATGTCAACCCCATCCTGCCCAGCCCTGCGGGCTGCTCTGATCGCACTTGCCCTTGACATGGGGCATCCCACCCCAAGTCAGGAGGGACCTGGTGGGACCTTTGAGATCAAAGCCTGGCCCTGCCTGGCACAGCAGGCAGCCTGGGACCTGTCCTAGCACCCATCTCCCACCAGGCTCGGTCCACGCCGGGTCTCCTGCATAGGGGTCTCCACTCCTACCCTGCATTCCCAGCTGGGATCCCAACCCTGGTGCTTCCCATCAGGAAAGGTCCTTACAGCCTTTTCCAGCTGTGGTCAGGAAGGTGTTGCCAGCATGAATGTGGGTGCTCTGACAGCACCCAGGTTTCACCCCGGCGTGCAGGCAGAATGCTCATGGGGGGATCCAGACCTTGGGATCCCCCCAGACCCCCTGCCCCATAGCAGAGCCTGGCCCCAGCGTGGGACAGCTCTGGGTGAAAGCCCTGGTCCTCACACATGGTCCTGGTGACATCTGCCCTCCTGGGCACACCTCTGGGGCTGCATCTGGGTGGCCGTCCCCATCCCCACCGAGGGTCGTAATGCCTTCCCTTAAAAACCGGGATCAGGGAATTAAATGCAAAATATTTAGTGAGATGCTGAAATATTTAATGAAACGAAGGGATTTCAACTGCAAAATTGAGCTGTGGAAAATCAGAACGAACCTAAATGTGGGTGACCCCAATTTTGGTGCCGCTGAGCCGCCCACAGCTCCTCTCCAACCTCCCAAACCCCCAGAGATGATGAGGAGGATGCAGATCGCGCCAAGGGCAGCTCGGGAATCAGTGGCAGCTGCCTGCTTTGGTGGCAGCTGCCTGCTCACGTCGCGCGTCCCCCGGCTGGGATTTGGGGTTTGCGGAGGGCGGGAGAGGTTGGTGGAACAGGTCCGGCGCGTTCCCCCGGTCTCTGCGGTGCCGAGCGCCTTGCCCCGACACCTCAGCAGGTCTTGCAGAACAGGAGATGCCACGAGAGCCGGACGGACGCTCTAACGCTGGCGTCTGGCCCCGGGGCTGCGCGGGGGGGTTCTGGACCACGGCAGATCCCGGGGGTCCCAGGATCCCACCTGGATCCGTCCTCCACCCATCCCTCAGCAGATCTCTCCTCAAATCTTAAATTTCAGCAAATCTCAGCAAAACTCGCCAAATCTCAGTACATCTCTCCAAATCTCAGCAGAATAATGTGCTTCATGGCCTGGCAGAGGCTCGGAGCTACGGTTATCGACGCCGGCGCGGCAGTACCCATGGGGAGATGCCTCGCTCTGCGCGGGCAGGGAGCGGGCAGGAGTTGTGTGTTGATGGGGTGAAACCRGCTGCCGCATCCCTGGCCGTGCGCAGGGGATGCTCTGCTGAAGGTGACGGGTGCTGCGGCTCCCCTGGGAGAGCCGGCTCYGTCCCTGCCTGCCCCCTGCCCATGGCACCCTTGGGCGAGGTGGTTCTGCTCGTCCGGCTTTATCCCGGCCCAGCGGCAAAGCAGGAGCATCCCGAGCCGTCAGGATCTGTCCCTCCTGGCAGGGCCGTCCCCTGCCCGCACCCCGCCAACCCTGGCACTGGGCGCGTGTCCCCACCCAGGGACCCCCCCAGACCCGGTGTCACACACTCCAGAGGTCCCCTGCCCAGGGTGGGCTGCCCAGGGGTGCAATGAATTTGCTCAGCCTCAGCTCTCCCTTCTGTGGTGGCTGAGGCGGGGAGAGAGGGGAAGAGGGGAGGGAGCCCAAGACCTCCTGGCTGCCCTCCTGCCTCCCGTCTGCCCCTTAAAAAAAAAAAAAAAAAAAAAAAAAAAAAAAAAAAAAAAAAAAAAAAAAAAAAAAAAAAAAAAAAAAAAAAAAAAAAAAAAAAAAAAAAAA
>JAYKAV010002795.1:364027-375618 GCA_035582835.1 Phoebastria nigripes | reverse complement strand
GAGCCGCGACAGCCGCGACAGCCGCGACAGCCGCGACAGCCGGCTCCCGGTGCCCCCCCCGAGCGCCGCCGCCGCCGCCCCGCCGCCCGCCCGGCAGCCCATGCCCGCCGCCGCCGAGCTGGAGGAGCGCTTCGGCCGCGTCCTGGTGAGTGGGGGGCGGGGGGGGCACCCCGGCTTCGGGGGGGGCCCCGAAACCCTGCCCGGGCTTTCTGTGGTCATCGCTATCGTTCTTCGCATCGGCGTTATGTTTCCACCTGGTAYGATACTTCATTATTCCATTATTGTATGTATCGTTTTGTTATTATTTCATTATTTTTTGCTATTAATAAGAATTTTTCCTCTCCCACCCTGCTACTCTCGGGGATGCTCGACCCTGCCCGGGGGATGCCCCGCACCCGGTGCTGCCTCCCCGCTGCTCTCATGGAGGGGGGGGATCCGGCCCTAAACTGTTGGGGTGACCCCGGCTCTCCGGCTCCCGGGGACGCTCCGCCATGGCGGGGAGCCGGCGGCGGCAGGGCCCGGAGCCGGCAGCGTGCTGCAGGCAGCCGGTGCTGCGGATGTCAAAGCGCTCGGCTCACCTCCTCCTCCTCATCCCCAATGCCGTTCTCCCCAGGGGAAAACCGCCGGCATCGCTCCCGGCCTCCCCGGCTCCGGCCGTGGGCTGAGCAGCAAGCGATGCCGAAGCCGCGTTCCCGTGGGATGGCAGCTCCTTGAGATGCTTGGAGCTGCGGGAGATCAGCTCCCACTCGCTCCTCTCCGTCCTTGAGCGGGGCCGGCCGGCCATGACCTTCGCGCCATGCCGGCTGCGGTCCCACCACGGAAGCCGGGGCACACGCCATCCCATATCCGTGCCCTCCCCAAAAATGCTCTGTGGTGGAGGGTCAGGCTGGGAGTGGGGAAAAAAAATTGCTGCTTTAATCCCTTGATCCCCCGGCGGGAGCTGGAGCCCGTTTGCCGACCCTGTGCTGGGAGCGGCCGCAGGCAAAAGCTCCCACGGATGCTGCTACACCGGGATCTGCTCAGTGGGATCCACCATCCCAGCCCCGACTGCAAATTATTTGGAAGCTTTTTTATCTCGTGGCATTTGTAGGAGGATTATTTGGGGACGGGCATCGCAGCCAGAGCCGCCGCTGCTTCTCTGCCACCAGCAGCATCAGCTCCGGCTCGGCGTGGCCGCGGGGGGATGATGGCAAAGGGCTTTGCAAGGCGCGGATCTGCATGGGACCCCCGAAATCCCCAAGGCCGGGGCTTTGCCGCCCTGCCGTGGGACGCCCATCGCTGGGGCCGCGGAGGGCGGCGGGTGGCTGAGCTGGGTGGCGGCACTTGTGATGGCTCCCGGGTGCTGCAGCGGTGGTGGCAGGAGGGGACGGGTGGCTGGGGACCTCGGGGTGCTTCCGCTCCTGCTGCGAGGCCTCAGGAAACAGCGCTTTCTGCCTGGCTGGGTGGCAGCAGGTTGGAAATCCTAAGCCTAAAAGCAATCGGAAAAGGGGAAAGCACTGCTCCAGGCCCTCGCCGCCACCCGGACCTCCTCCATCCCCAGGGAAAGCCCTTTCCCGGGAGCCGGGGGGACCCAGGGGGCTGGGTTTTGGCCAGACGGGAACCGGGCGTCTTGTGAAACCGGCTGTCCCAATCTTGCTTCCTTCTTTCGCAGGTTCCCTTCCCCCTTCTCGCAGCCGGGGGGGGCAGGGGGACCCCCGGGGGGATGGGGTTGGGGGGGTTCCTCCGCCCTCACCCACCCCAACCATGTTCCTGACCCGGGATTCAATTTTTCCACCTCCTGAGCTTGTGAGATCAGTGATGGAGCAGGAGGTGATGGGTTGGGAATCTCCCGATGGGGCATGATCCGGATCCGGCACGTTGCCACGGCTACGGTGATGCTGTGAGAGCATGTTGGCACAAACCAGTTTTGGGCTGGACATCCCAAACTGGGAGAGCTGGTAGGGCAAAGCCCGGCAGAAAAGCCAACGGGAGAGCCCAGGGGATCCGAAGTGCCACCAGGAAGGGGATGGATAAACCCATCGCATGCCAAGAAATGGGGAATTTAGTTTTATTCCCCAAAAGTTGGCTTCTTCCCAGCTAGGGCACCGTGGCAGATGCCGCTTTGGCAGAGCGACGGGAGGATTGTCCCCGTGCCAAGCGGTTTGGGATGTGCCGAGGTGGCTTTTTGGGATGGAGCGGAGGAAGAGGAGCATCTTTGCTGCCAGGATGGGGTTGCTCGGATGCTCCCGCTCGGAGCAGTTGGTATTTTTCCCCCACTTTGCACGTCAAGAGGTAGCGATCAGGAATATAGAAATTGTAAGTCGAGGGTGTGGTGGAGGTGAAGCCAAAAACAGCTGGGAGGGTTCGGCTGGAGCCTTGGGGACGGTGGCCGATGGGGACGGGGGCTGCTCCGGCCAGGAGGTTTTGCTGGCGGGGACTTTGCTGATGCTTCTTCCGGGAATTAGGGGAGAGCGCGGCAAACGTCACCGCTGCAGATGTTTGCAGATGTGCTGTTGGCCCCAGCGATGGGACCGGTCACCAGTGAGCCCCAGCCGCGGTGTCGGCCTCAGCTCAACCGGAAAAGAAAACTTGGCTTTCTGCTGGATCCATCCCCAGCCCGGTCCCGGCATGGTGGCCAAGTCCAGCTGGGTGCCGCGGGGGCTGCGGTGGGGTGTCCCCACGGGGGACATGTGCCCTGGATAGGAAGGGGAGCGGCCTGTGAGCTGAGAGCTGCCATACGCGGCTGGATCAGGCCCTGGCTGGCTCAGGAGGGCGTCCCGGTGCAGGSATCCCCCCGGGCGCGGGCGCAGGGTGGGCAGGCAGGTGCCTGGCGGGGACGCAGGTGCGGTGGCTGGATCAGGCTCATCTCCCCAGCCTGTGCCGAGAGCAGCTTCTGCTTGTTCTTAAAATAGAGCCGGGAGCAGCAGGTGGTAGCGGTCGCCCATCCCTTAGCCTGCTCCTCRCCACCCTTGCGGCAGGATCTGGCCATCGGCAGGGACCCGTCTGCTCCTCCACCAGCTTTCCCCTGCCTGGCACATGGTGGGTTTGGGACCTGGCCGGATCCAGGGACCCCCTGGCGGGATGAGCTGGTGCTGGGAGCGTCGCCCAGCCCAGCTTGCTGCATGCTGGGGGTTGGGAGAGCCCTGGGTGGGCCTGATCGTGCTGGGTGCCCAGCGCTGAGCCTCRGGAAGAGGCAGGAGGACAGATCTGGTGGCAGTCAGGGTTGCTGGAGGGGACGCCATGGGATGGCTGGCGCTGCGGGGCTGGGCACGCCCCAAACCCCCTTGGGTGGGAGCGTTGCGCTGCGCGGCCACGAGGGATGGAGCATCCCGGGAGCGGCGTGGTCCACCGGCCACCAGCCTGGGCACCCAGTGGTCTTAGTCCTTCCTGTGGCCAACTGGTTGGTGGAAGCCCCTAAACCGCCATCTCAACGCTGCTCCAGCCCCTTCCCTGTGGCGGGCAGGGTTGGTACCCGATGTCCGGACTGGGGATGCTCTCCTGTGCCACGTGCCATTGAGGCTTTCCATCCCTGCTCCGTGGATGCGCATCCCCCACGTGCCCCAGAAACGATGCTCCTTGGGTTCAGCCTGGTTTTCACTCGAGCTCGTTGGTGTTTTGCAGAGCAAACACTTCCGTAAAGGATGCTTTGAATTTTTTGCGCTAAGGTTTGGTGCAGAGCCCTGCTCCGCTTGGCTCTGCCTGCTCGCGTGCGGAACAAAAAGAAGGTGTCTGACACCCAAAATAGCTCCGTCCCCCCCGCCATCGGCAGCCCCGGTGCTGCGGGTGCTGCGATATGAAAAGGTCTTTTCGTACCGGAAAATGATGTAGGTGCTGCTTTGCCTCCCCCCAGTCTTAGTTTTAGGTGTAAGGTAAAGCCCGGCTCAACCCTGTGGCCGGTGTCGGCTGAGATGAGGGGTCCCAGCCGGCCGCAACCTAGCGCTGGGCATGGGTGGGATGGCACCGTGGGCTCCGTGGCACCTCGTGTCCCAGGGGGGTTGGCGGGGGACATTTGGTGGCATCCGTTCAGTAACGTGGTGGGCTGCGACGCTGCTGGCAGGCTGGCGGGGGGAGGATGGGGAAGCCCCATGCCGGGGTGGGATGAGGGTGCTGGGCAGAGGGTGCTGGGTGCTGGATGATGGGAGGTGGCTGCTGGGGGCAAGTCCCCGTGGCCCCTCCATCCTTGTCCCCCAAGGAGGAAGAGGAGGAAGACTTAAGTCCTTCCTCTGCCACCTCCAGGGTGCTCGGCTGCTGCCCTGCCCCACGTCTCCCACCCAGACCCACATCACCCGCCCTGCCCCACACTTCCCGCCCAGCCCCACACCTCCCACAGCACCAGTCCCCCCCTCCCCGGCAGGAAATGAGAACTGGTTTCTTCGCGCTGCCGGCTGATGCTGGGGACCACAGTGGAGCCACTTCCTCCCCCCCGGCACCACGTGCCCGCCCGGGGCCGCGGCGGGACGCAGCCACCACCCAGTTTGTACCCCAGCTGTGCCACATCCTGCCAGCCGGCCCAGCCCTGCTCGCGGGGAAGGGACCGCAGGGCTCGGTGGCAGAGCCACCTCCATAGGGACAACCCCTGCCCCGCCTGCGTCCTCGTGGCAGGGAGCCCACGGGAGGTCCTAGCCCACCAGTGACGGTTGGTCCTGGTTTTTCCAGGTCCCACGCGTGGTCACTGGAAGAGATGGTCCACGAGGTGGGTGCCACCATCCCTTCTCTGCTGAGGGCACCCAACAGAGTGTCCCACAGAGGGTGCCACAGGTGCTGCTGGAGCCCTGGGTGGGGTGTTTGGGTGCGTGGTCCCTCTCGGCACAGCCCTGTCCCTTGGTCTGACCCTCCTGGAGGAGCTCATCCATCCCAAGGAGGGCAGCTTGGGGACCATGGGGACAGGGCTCCCCAGCAAAGGGGACATCCTGGTGCTGCTGCCACCTTGCTCATCCTGGGACCCACCCAGCAGCTCCGGTGCAGCCCCATCGGCTTCACAATGAGGCTATTTCTGATCCCGCAGCCTAATTTTACCCTCCCTGCCCAGCTCCCCATGCGAGCTGTCCCCTGGCCAAATCCAGCCGAGAGCTGGCTCCTCTCCGCCCACGTCTCCTGGCTTTGGCTTCTTGCGAAAGCAGCTCGACAGGTCCTCGGTGGAGGCGGGCGGCGAGGTTTCYGCTCCTGCCTGCCACCGTGGCACCTCTCCTCTTGGACCTGCTCTTCTGTGGGCAACCAAACCCCCGTGAGATGCCTTTTCCCTAAGGACATGGGTGTCCCAAGGGTGCCTGCACCCCACATCCCCATCCTCAACATCAGGGGACCCCAAAACTGGAGGTTAAGGGTGACTTGAGGCTGTGCATCGCCTCCACGTGCCATTGTGGCAGCTTGCCTGGGCTCTCCAGGCAAGCAGCTGCCTCAGCTTCTGCTTTTCCCCCAGGGACCAGATCAGCAAGAAATGGGTCTTTTGGGCAGTTAAATCGGCCGTGACCCAAGCTGAGCTCCCAGCGTGACCCAGGCCACAGTGGGTGCCCCATTAAAGGCTTGGCCGGTCACCCTATGGTGTCCCTTGGGGGCCCCATGTGTCCCCGAGCASCCCAGAGGCAGGAGCTGCACCCGGGGCCTCCCAGAGCCCCCGGCCGTGGCGCGGAGYGGTTTCGGCAGCCGCCTCGTGCCGTTCGGAGAGCGGAAACCACGTCACGTCCTGCTGGGGCGGCCCTGGGGGTTGTGCAACGGTGGCACGGAGGGATGTGGTGACATGCCAGGCCCTGCCTTGACATCATGTCTCTAAAGAAACACCGATTTCACCAGCCGGGCTTGTCACGCGCCCGCGGCGGGGGGACTTGGAGGTGACCGTCACCCTCGAGCAGGGCCCATGTCCCTGTCCCTCACCCTCACCCCAAGCAGCTCTGCCAGGGATGGGCACTGGGCTGGCTGAGGCTGGGAGCATCATGCACTCATGACATGGATGGATGGGTCCAGTTTTTCCTCCTGTCCCCCGCTAACACCCCACGTCCTCCGCCACAGGGACCCCCAGGTGGGGACGTTGCTGACAGGTCCAGGGCTGGTGGGATGCTAACATCCTGGGGCTGGTGATGTCCCCATCCTCCCACCGGTGTCCCCATCCTCCCACTGCTGAGCAAGGACACCCGGTGCTGGGCAAGCAGGGGGTGSCACAGCCCCGGGGGGGTGTTTTTGGGGGTGACCCCCAACCCTGACACCCATCACCCCACAGAATTCCATGAACCTGCCCCCAGACAAGATGAAGCTGCTTAACCAGTACGACAACGAGAAGAAGTGGGAGCTCATCTGTGACCAGGTGAGGTCCGGGCATTGCAGCGTCCCTGGTGCTGTCCCTGTCCCCAAGTGCCACTCGTGGCACGGGCATCAACCCGGCGCGTGCCGAGTGCCAACATCCATCTCTGTTAGCAAGACAGCGCCTTATTAACCTGATTAAACATTGATGCGTGACCATCTGCTGCAGCGCGGGGGGGGGACGGGGACACAGTGGCTGCCACGGGGATGGTGGCGTGTCCCCGTGCCGCGGGCAGGTGGCCCGGTTTCATCCTCTCTTCGGGGCTCGTAGGAGCGTTTCCAGGTGAAAAACCCACCGTCCGCCTACATCCAGAAGCTGAAGAGCTACGTGGACACGGGTGGTGTAAGCAGGAAGGTGAGGGCTCCCCCTTCCACCCCTTGTCCCCATCCCGGGTTGGGTGCGGGGACGGTGCCAACGGCTCTCCCCATCCCCCAGTTCAAGAGGCGAGTGCAGGAATCGACGCAGGTGCTCCGGGAACTGGAGATTTCCTTGAGGACCAACTACATCGGGTAAGGAAGGGGGACCTGGGGGTGTCCTCGTTGTCACCTGGCTGCGGCTGCTGTCCCCAGCATTGCTGGGACAGGGACTGGCGTGCCAGTGGCTTCTGGCTGTGGGGGTGACAGTGGGATGTAGAGGCTGGTGGCCTCATCCTGCCCCTCTGGGGTGGCTCTGATGGGAGGATGGGGGTGCTGAAGCAGCCAGCTGTGCCGTGGGTGCTGTAGGACCCGAATCCCATTTTGGCGCTCTGGTACCCGGTGAGTGCCAGGATGGACCCTGGTCCCCACCCTGGGTGCCCTGGCCCCTTGCGGTGTGGTGGGTGCTGAGCCGTGGGTGCCCGTGGTCCTGCCATCCAGGGCTGGGCTGTCCTGTCGCGGTGGCAGTGGTGGCAGTGGTGGCAGCAGAGCCCTCGAGCTGTGTCCCCCGGGCATCAGGAGCGGGGGTCACCGTGGCACCCACCTGCCTCGGGAGAGGTGCCAGCTCATGGTGCCACCTCGTGTCCCCAGCGTGTCCCACCCTTGCTGGGGACCTCTGACCAGAGGGTGGCTCTGCTGGGGGGGCAGAAGGGAGGATGAGGAGGGCTGGTGGAGCCCACTAACCCCCTGCACCCCCCAGCTGGGTCCAGGAGTTCCTCAACGAGGAGAACAAGGGGCTGGATGTGCTGCTGGAGTATCTCGCCTTCGCCCAGTGCTCTGTCACGTACGTCCCCACTGGGTGCCCCTTCCCCAAGGCTGGGATCAGCCTCCCCTGGGACTCAGAGGGGCTGGGGGGGTCCCTGGGGTGCTCTCCCCCATCATCGGAGTGATGGAGATGAGGATGCTCCATGGCTGGGGTTGAGCAGAGCATCCCCAACACCTCCCTGCCCACGTCCCCAGCCCTGGGGACCCCAGGGGGGTGCCTGCCCACGTCAGGTGCCACATCTCACCCGTCCCTGTGTCCCCATGGGCCTCCAGGTACGACATGGAGAGCACCGAGAACGGCAGCCCGGGCTCCGACAAGGGCAGGGTCCTGGAGCGGTCGCTGGAGGACCTGAGCAAAAGCAACTCCTCGTCCCCCACCCAGGGCTCCTCCAAAGTGCGGCACCTCACCGTCAGGTAACGCGTGGTCCCGTGTCCCCCCCGTCCCCACGCCGTGCCCCCCCGCTCTCTGCCTCGCTGCACCCCTGGCCGCGCCGTGCTTGGAGAGGGGCTCGGCAGGGAGACGCAGGCCTGGTCCTAAAAAATGGGTCCCCAGCGCTGGTTTGGGGGGGACAAAGCCACGTCCCCGTGTGCATGTGCAAGGGATAAACCTGCCGGGAGCTGGGCTGGATCAGTCCCCCCAGCCCGGTGCTGTGACCTTTGTGGGATGCTCTGGGCGTAACCCATGAATAAGCAAAAATTGGAGGTGCTTGAGATTTTGGGGGAGCAAATCGCACCCCCCTGGTTTAAAACCGGGGCGGAGGAACGGGCCTGCGCCCCCGCAGCCGGTCCCGGTGGCCGGTGGCTCTTGCTTGGCGCCTCTCGCCCCCGCAGCCCCCTTCTAACCCCACTCTTCTCTTGCACGCTGCCGGGGGACGCGCTGACGGTAGGTGACGGGGCCGGGGCGCTGGCGGGACGGGGACACCCCGGCGGGACCCCGCTGCCGGTCACTGGCACTGGGGACGGTGCCTGCGGGGCATCCCCGGCGGGCAGGGGGGGTCCTAGGGGACACCCCGCCGTGGTCACCCCGGGAGCCGTAACGTGGCACCTCGGGGACTGTGGGGGTCCCTTGTTGCCTGCCAGCAGCTCCGGAGGAGCCGGGGTGTCCCCCCAGCCCCAGGGACAGGTCAGGAGTGACGTGGCACCTGCGGGGGGTCCCAGCCCTTGTCCCCCACCCGTGTCCCCAAGCCTGGGTGTCCCAGGGGCCACGTGGGAGCCCCGTTTCTCCCTCCTGTCCTGCAGGCTCTAACGCGCCTCCAGCTGCTGCCTCTCGAACCAGCACATCCACACCCTCCTCCGCCACGTCCACCCCAGCGTCCCCTGCAGCGCCCCGGGCAGCGATGGGGACAGTAGCCCCAGGTCACCCGGCAGCTCCTACCCGCCCCGGTGAGCCTCCAAGACCACCCGTGCGCACGAGGGGCACCCGACCTCCATCCCACCCCCCCATCACCCCACCAGCCCAAGGGCTTGTAGACGGGGATGGATGTGGGGGTCTCTCCCATGGGGACGCAACTGCCCAGGTTCCCTGGTGTCCCCCCGCTGCCACCCACCCACGCGCTGCCCCCTCCCCGCTTGCGCTGCGCCCCCCGGCCGCCCCCCCCGGCCCCCGCTCAGCCGCCCTCTCACCCGCCCAGGCTGAACCCCTCGCACAGCAGGAAGACGCTGAGGAACTCCCGCCTCGTCAGCCAGAAGGACGACGTCCACGTCTGCATCATGTGTCTCCGCGCCATCATGAACTACCAGGTGGGAGAGGGCAGCGTCCTCAGGGACCCACCTGGGGCTCCCCAAAAGTCTCCAGCCCCTGCAGGGCCGTCTTTGGGGTCAGGGTTGGGGGTGGGACCCATTCTCCATCCCTTTGCTCTGAGATGTCCTCAATCAACCTCGTGTCTGGTGGGGACATGGCATGGGGATGTCCCAAGGTCCTGGAGCATCCCTGGGGTGGGGACAGGAGGATGCTCCAGGACCCCATTAATGCTCCTTTTCCCCCCAAGTCTGGCTTCAGCCTGGTGATGAACCACCCAGCCTGCGTCAACGAGATCACCCTGAGCCTCAACAACAAGAACGCCAGGTAGGACCCATCCCCCGTCCTCCTGTCCCTCCGTCCCCTTGCCCGCCCCACGGCCGCAACCCCCTCGTGCCCCACTTCTCCGCAGGACCAAGGCGCTGGTGCTGGAGCTGCTGGCCGCCGTCTGCCTGGTCCGAGGTGGCCACGACATCATCCTGGCCGCCTTTGACAACTTCAAGGAGGTGAGTCCCCAGCAGGGATGCGYGGTCCCTATGCTGACACCCGCGCTCTGGCTGGGTTCGTGCCTCAGTTTCCCTATGTGGGGCAGAGCCCTGCATCATCGGGGCATCCTCCATCCTAAAAATGCCCATCCCATGACTTGCTTGGGGATGCTGCGGCCATTGGGCTTGATGTCCCCATGCCAGCGCGTGTCCCCAGGGCCATGTCCCAACTGGACCAGGTGCTAGGCAGCACCTGGCAGGGCTGGGACGGTGTCACCAGTGGGTGCCTCCTGCCCCGCTACCCCCCTGGGTGCCCACCCTGGCCGTGTCCCTCCTGGCCTTCAGGCCCTTGCTCCCACCCCAGGTCTGCGGGGAGAAGAACCGCTTCGAGAAGCTGATGGAGTATTTCCGAAATGAGGACAGCAACATCGACTTCATGGTGAGCGGCTGGTGGGGCGGGTGCTCCGCTGTCCCCAGGACAGCGTGTCCCCAAGGGCTGCTGAGCCACCGTGCTGTCCCACGGACATTGTGTCCCCAAGGGCTGCTGAGCTGCTGGTCCTTCCCCRGGTCCCCATGTCCCCAGGGCTSTGAAACCACGATGTGTTCCCCAGGGGCACCATGTCCCTGAGGGCCACCAGTCTACTGCGCAATCCCCGGGGCACCGTGTCCCCAAAGACTACTGGGCCATAGTGCTGTGCCGGTGGCCGCACTGAGCCTGTGCCCGTCCCGCAGGTGGCCTGCATGCAGTTCATCAACATCGTGGTGCACTCGGTGGAGAACATGAACTTCCGCGTCTTCCTGCAGTACGAGTTCACCCACCTGGGGCTGGACCACTACCTGGAGGTGGGTGATCCTGCACTGCCCCGGTGCTGAGCCCTGATGCCAGAGGTGGGTGGGTGCTGGAGGGGGTACCACCGACCGTGACGGTACCACCGGCTGTCCCATGGCAGAGCCTTCGTCTCACCGAGAGCGACAAGCTGCAGGTGCAGATCCAAGCCTACCTGGACAACGTCTTCGATGTGGGGGCCATGCTGGAGGACTCAGAGACCAAGACGGCCGTGCTGGAGCACATGGAGGAGCTGCAGGAGCACGTCAGCCAGGTGGGACGTGGGCGCGTGGGCAGGAGCTGCTGACGCACGCCCCGAGGGAGGGACAGGGATGGGGCTGAGCGACGTCGCCTCGTCCCCCGCAGTTGACGGAGAAGCTGCAGGATGCGGAGAACGACTCCATGGCCAAGATAGCGGAGCTGGAGAAGCAGCTGAGCCAGGCGCGGCAGGAGCTGGAGGCGCTGCGGGTGAGCACTCATGGGTGCTACGATGCTGGAGGAAGGGATGGGTGCCTGGGGGACCCGGGTTTAAGGGGTGCAGTGGGACACCAGTGATGTGCCGGGGCTTGTCACCACTGCAGGAGCAGCTGAGCCCACCGCGGCCACCCAGTCCGCTGGCCCCGCAGCCCCAGGAGTGCTACCGGCTGGCGCTGGAGCGGCGGCTGACGGAGCTGGAGGAGAAGGGGTTGGTGCAGATCCTGCGTGGGCCCGATGGAGACGTCGCCATCGAAATTGTCCCCGTTGTCATAGAAACCCCAGCAGCCCCCGTGGTTACTGGAGAGGCCACTGCCACCAGCACCACCACCGGCACAGGTACCACGGGTGTGGGGCGATGGTGGCAGCCCATGATGTCCCCTTCCCGGTGGGGACACCCGGCAGAGAGGAGGGGTGGCAGCGTGTCGCTGGGCAGAGAAACTGAGGCAGGGGCGCGGGGATGTGCCCAGGGACGCAGTCACTCGGTGGCAGAGGGAGCGTGGCGGTGGCACCGTGCCCTGCTGTGCCACCATCTCACCCACGTCTTCTTTCTGTTGCAGATGCTCCGGCTCCGGCCCCGTCTCCCCCACCAGCACCCGCCGCCCCACCCCCACCC
>JAYKAV010002795.1:329850-363819 GCA_035582835.1 Phoebastria nigripes | reverse complement strand
GCCCCATCCCCCCTCCTCCACCACCCCCACCCCTCGGTGGGGAGCTCCCAGCCGGGCCGGGTGCCCCCTACGCTGCCAGCAGTTCAGGTGAGTGTGGCCCAGGGATGGTGGGGATGTCCCCCAGGCGAGGGCTAGGGGCACCCTGGGGTGGGTTTGGGACCCCCCCCACCCTGTGACGTGTCCCCCTTCCCCGTCACCCCGCAGTGAAGGTGAAGAAGCCGATCCAGACCAAGTTTCGCATGCCCATCTTCAACTGGGTGGCACTGAAGCCGAGCCAGATCGATGGCACCGTCTTTACCGAGCTCAACGATGAGAAGGTGCTGCAGGTGAGGACACGGGGGGGTCCGGGCGCAGGGTGCTTGGCTGGGCCAGTTCCCCAGTCCACACCGCACCCGCGCTGAGGTTGCCCCCGAGCCCACCTTGCGCCCATCCGTGGTGTCACGTGGCTGCTGGAGGAGCTGGAGGTTGGAGCAACTCCTTGGCACCATGGAGAGGGACAACATGGGATCTGCCATCCTTCTTCTGTCACCCCGTCCTTGTCCCCTTGCTCCACCCTCATCCTCACATCCTGTCCATGTCTTCTTCCTCATCTTCATCCTCTGGTCCCTTCATCCCCTCCTCACACCCTCCCTGTCCCCTTGTCCTTCCCTGTCCTTGTCCCCTTGCTCCATCCTCATCCCTTCAACTTGACCTCATCCCCTTGCTCCATCTTCATCCTCTCACCCCTCTCCCCCTTGTCCCGGTCCTCTGGCCCCGTCCTCGTCCCAGATGTCCTGTGTCACCTCCCCGCTGTGCCCTCAGCCGTGTGTCCCCGCAGGAGCTGGACATGAGTGACTTTGAGGAGCAGTTCAAGACCAAGGCGCAGGGCCCTGGCTTGGACATCAGTGCCCTCAAGGTGAAGGCCACGCAGAAGGCTCCCAGCAAGGTCACCCTCATGGAGTCCAACCGAGCCAAGAACCTGGCCATCACCCTCCGCAAGGGYGGCCGCAGCGTCCAGGACATCTGCACAGCCATCGAGACGTGAGTGTCCCCTCCTTGATGGGAGAAGGTTGGGAGAAGGTCGGGCGCAAGCCCAGCTACACGGAGGGGTCGGGATGGTGTGGGGTGTGCTGGGGTTGGAGGAGTGGTGGCACCAGCTGTGGGGATGGAGGGATGCAGGGACCAGATACGGAGAGATGGAGGGATGCGGGGACCAGCTGTGGGGATGGAGGGAAGATGGGAACCAGCATGGGTGACAGGGAGGGTTGAGGGACCTGCTGCAGGGTCTGACTGCGCTGGGGGTTTCCCACCACCCGCAGGTATGACCAGCAAGCCCTGAGCCTCGATTTTCTGGAGCTGCTGCTGCGCTTCCTGCCCACCGAGTACGAGCGGACACTCATCGGGAAGTTCGAGCGGGAGCAGCAGCTGCCAGAGGAGCTCTCCGATGAGGACCGGTTCATGATCCACTTCAGCAAGATCCCGCGCCTGGCCGAGCGCATGAACGTCATGATCTTCCTGGGCAACTTCAATGACACGGCCCAGCTGCTCATGCCGGTGGGTGTTGGGGGGAGCACGGGGTGGCTGTGGGTGGGGGGGCTGTGAGGGGGTGGCATCCTGTGGTAAGACTCACACTTTTCTCCTCCCGTCCACAGCAACTCAATGCCATCATCGCCGCCTCCATGTCCCTCAAGTCCTCCAGCAAGCTGCGCAACATCCTCGAGGTGAGGAGTTTGGGGTGCAGTGGCCCTGATGAGGGGACATCGGGCTGGGACGGGTGCACGCAGGGTGCTGCCAGGGTGCGTGTAGGCACTGTGCCCCTCCTGGGGTGCCCCATCCGTGCCGGGTTGTGTCCCCGAGCCCTTGTGTCTCCACAGATCGTCCTGGCCTTCGGGAACTACATGAACAGCAGCAAGCGCGGGGCAGCCTACGGCTTCCGGCTGCAGAGCCTCGACGCGGTAGGGTTGGTGCAGGGCTGGCCGCTGTGCTAGTGCACGGGGACACTGCCGCTGCCCAGGGACCAGCCTCGGGGATGGAGGGACACAGGGACCRGCTGTGGAGATGGAGGGACATGGGAACCTGCTGTGGGGATGGAAGGATGCAAGGAGCAGCTATAGGGGTGGGGGGACACAGGATTCAGCTGTGGGAATGGAGGGATGCAGGAACCATCTATAGGGTTTGGAGAGGCATGGGGAGCAGCTATAGGGATGCAGGGACCAGCTGTGGGGATGGAGGGACACAGGAATCAGCCGTGGGAATGGAGGGATGAAGAGGCCATCTATAGGGTTGGAGAGGCATGGGGAGGAGTTAAAGGGATGGAGATACACAAGAACCAGCCGTGGGGTTGGAAGGATGCGGAGACCAGATATGGAGAGACAGAGGGAAGCAGGACCCAGCCGTGGGGATGGAGGGATGCAGGACCCAGCCGTGGGGATGGAGGGATGCAGGACCCAGCCGTGGGATGGAGGGAAGCAGGACCCAGCCGTGGGGATGGAGGGAAGCAGGACCCAGCCGTGGGGATGGAGGGAAGCAGGACCCAGCCGTGGGGATGGAGGGCCACCAGAGCCTGCCCTGAGCAGGGGAGAGGTGGGGCGGTGGCATGCGGGTTGGGGTTGACGCCACTCTCTCCCAGCTCCTGGAGATGAAGTCCACGGACCGCAAGCAAACGCTGCTGCATTACCTGGTGCGGGTGATCACAGAGAAGTACCCCGAGCTGACCGGCTTCCACACCGAGCTGCACTTCCTCGACAAGGCGGGCACAGGTAGCGCCCAAGAGAACCGGGCTGGGGGGGTCATGGCAGGCTGCAGCCCAGGCGCGGGGGCTCTCTGAGCCTGCCCTGACCCCGGCCGGGCGCTGCTCGCCCTCCCCGCAGTCTCCCTGGACAGCGTGTTGCAGGACGTGCGGAGCCTGCAGCAGGGGATGGAGCTGACCCGCAAGGAGTTCATGCGGCAGGATGACAGCCCCGTGCTCAAGGACTTCCTCAAGGTCAACTCAGAGGTGATGGAGAAGCTGCAGGCTGACAGCAAAACCGCCAAGGTGGGTGCTGGGGGTAGTGCAGGGTCGTGGGGCAGGATTGGACCCCCCCGTTCCTACGTGGGGACACCCCGGGGTGCCCTCTGCTCACGCCTCTGCCCCATGGGAGAGGCTCCCAGTTGGGACGTGGTTCCAGCAGGAGAGCCGGGAGCCGGGGGGATACGGAGGGGGATGGCGAGGTGGGAGAGGCTGGAAGGAGGTGGTGGGTGATGGGGCGCCGCTGCCCAGCCCCAGCCCCCCAGATCAGGGTGTCTCTGCCCACAGGAGGCGTACGAATCGGCCGTGGAGTATTTCGGGGAGAACCCCAAGACCAGTCCCCCCACCACCTTCTTCCCCATGTTCATGCGCTTCATCAGAGCCTACAAGGTAGGAGGGGAYGGGGGGGTGCCCTGTTTCTGGGGGCTGGGAGGGGATTTGGGGTTGGGGGGAGTCTGACCCCACTTTGCGGTAACCAACAAAAGCCACACACGAGGCTGGGGGCTTGTGGGGCAGAGAGACCCTGGGGCTCGGTGCTGCCCTTCGGGGCGGTTGGAGATGCTGGAGCTGGGTTGGGGCGAGCTGGGGGCTGCTGAGGGGAGGAAGCGGGGGCTGTGGTCCCGTGGCAGGACCCCCCACCGGCTCAGCACACCCTCCCTGCGCCTCTCCCAAGAAAGCAGAGCAGGACATTGAGCTGTGGAAGAAACAAGAAGCCGCGGCCAAAGAGGCAGAATCCGGCCCCCCCAGCAGCGAGGACCAGCCCGAGGTGAAGGTGCCCCACGTGCCCCTCTGTCCTGGTGGGGCATCTCCGCTCCAGCCCCAAGTGGGCTGCATGGTGGGGAAGGGCAAAGCAGGTCCCGGTGGGGGAGAGCTGGGTGGGGGGCGAAGATGCGGGGCACCTTCGGGGTGCAGCAGGAGGCCACGTCATTCACCCCGCGCTGTCCCCAACCGCAGTTGCCCATCCAGAAAGCCAAGCGGCAGCAGATGGACATGATCGCCGAGCTGAAGAAGAAGCAGATGGTGAAGGAGCCGCTCATCTATGAAGGAAAAGATGGGGCCATCGAGGATATTATTTCAGGTGAGAGATTATTTCAGGTGAGCGGCCGGGCGTCCCCCCCTGCAGCAGACCCAGTGCTCAGTGCCAGCGGGGAGACCCTCGGTGATGGGGGGCTGCCGGGGGCTGTCACAGCCTGGAGCCGGAGGGCCACCAAACTCCATCGTGGGGACCAAACCCACTTGTAGCACCTTCCCATCCCACGCGGCAAAGCTGCCGAGCGCTCTCTGCCCGGTCTCATAGCTCTTCATCCTCTTCTGCTTCTTCCTCCTCTCTCCTCCTCCTCCTCGCTGTCTCTCTGGATTGCTCTGCTCAGCTCTGAAAACTGTTCCTTTCACAGCCCGGACGGGCAAGCGCTCGTCCCGGCTCTTCTGCGACGTGAGCTTCAACGAGGAGAGTCCTCTGTAGGTAACGTGGGGTAGCCGGGCTCGGGGCGAGGGCATGGCGCAGGCAGGGGCTGCCAGACTTTGCCACCCTCCTGGGTTTCTCGGCCCATCGTCACCTCTGGCTGCGTGGCAGACTGGCTGGACTCTGCCCCATGCTGAAAGCCAACCCCAGGGGCACCACAGCATCAGCCCCAGCCCCACGGTACGGTGCTGGGCACTGAAAGAGCCAAGGGACGGGGTCCCGCAGGCTGGTTGTTCGTAGCTGCTGCTCGTCCTGTCTCTGCGTGCAGCGGGTCGGGCTTCTCCTGAGCATCCTCGTACCCAGATGGGGTGACTCCTGGGCGGTGGCGGGTGACTGGGTCTCAGCCTTTGCCGGGGTGGGCAGGCGGAGCTCAGCCAGCCTCTGCGCTTTCTCCCGCTGCAGATCTGCGGAACAATCCCTACCGGCGCGCAGACAAGGGCCGCGGCAGTGCCAAGAAACGGGCTGTGGGGCAGAGCCTGCAGGCGACGTCGGACATCTCGCTGTGACCGGCGCCGTCCCTGCAGCTGCCAGGACCAGGGCAAGACCATCCTCCCGACGCAGATGGGACTGCAGGATGTCAACCTGCCGGCCCAGGACGATGCGGGGCGGAGGGACAGTGCCCGCTCCTAGCTGCTCCAGCTGCTTAGCGTGCCAGCTCCCACCCTGCATGCCCTTGGGTCCAGCGCAGGGATCCCTCGGCGCTTGCTTAGCGATGCCTCTGAGCTCCTCTCCTCCAGGCTGGCAGGGCTGGGGGACCCTCCTGGGTATGGGCAGGGAGGGGGGAGCACAGAAAGGGCCCCAACTTGTCTTGGAAGGAAAAGAGCGGCTGCCCCATCCCTACCCCAGAGCTGCTCTGTTGCACGCCTGTCTCAGGGTCAGCCCTGCGCACTGGTGTGCCCCACTCTTCAGCTTGCTGGTGCCTTTGATTTCCCGCTGCAGGAGGGGAGGGTTGTAAGCCAGGGATGCGGCCGTCCCTGCACATCTCCCCCATCTCCCCCAGCCCTTTGAGACCCGTGTTCTCCTCCGCTGCAGAGCCGAGCAGGCATGGGCTGCGCCTCCTCTCCAGCGAGGAGCCTGCTGCAATGATCCCACCCTGGGCACTTCCCGTACCCCAGGAGCTGGCAGGGGTGCTATTTTACAGTGATTTTATACGTCTTCCTTAAAATTTCTCTGTGCTACAGGAGCAGGAACTGGAACACCCATATACAGGGTCTCACCAGGATCCTAAGGCTCCAGTGAGTCTGTTCCTCACTGCAGGGGAGGCTCCGTAGCTATGACCATCAGCAGCAGGGTCAAGGATTTAACTGTCCTCAAGTCTCTGCAAGGTGGTACCTTGCTCTGCCCTCCTGCATCCCCGGCATCTGCCTCCGCTGTCGGGGCTGGAGCCTCTCGGAGACAACAGCAACCATCAGCCCTGGGGGAGCACGAGCCAGCAGTTGCAGGATGCGACATGCAGCAGGTGCTAGGCAGCCTCCAGCCCCTGCAGCAAACACCACAATTCCAAAGCGCTGCAGGGTCACTGCTGAAATCACGCAGGAGAAAGAGGCCACAGAGCTGCACAAGCCTCCAGATAAAGCACTGGACTTGATTCCTCCCCTGCCCTGCTGCTGATGAGTAAATCCGAACCATGCACTGTCACAATTAACCTGTTAATGCATTTACTTCGTTAAACGGCCCCTGCTCGCCCTGCTGCGAGGACGCGTGGCTGCCGCGTACATTCTCGCTAGCCCCAGCTTTTAGACCAGGGTAAGTCCTCGCTGTAAGCCAGAGCAGCGACTGCTTCCTGCTGTAATTAAGATGCTAAGCGCCAACCGGCTCAGTATCACACACAAGCTCAAAAGGGAGGGAAGGGAAATGAATGTGTAACTTATAAATGCCTTTAAGCCAGAAATGTAAAACATTAACTGCTAATTTGTATACATTATTTTTATATACTGAAGGCCTGTTTAATCTAAAGCAGAACTGGTAATAAAACGACTCTAAGGATAAAGCACTTGTCTGTGAGAAGGGGTGAAGCGTTGCATGGGGGGGCGATGCTGGGATGGAGGGATGGAGGGAGGGATGGAGGGATGCACGAGCTGCTGCTGCTGCTTGTTGCTCTGCTAACAACACGTGACCTCCTGTGTAAGGAACTACTGCCAGGAGTGGTGACCATGCTCCTTTGAACGTTTTTAAGTGGAAGATGTATTTCTGACTTGCCCGTGACTGCAGCTGGGGGTAGGGTGACTTCAAGGCTCCGCTCAGCCCTGCAGCTCCTTTGAGGACTGGCAGCCTCTAGACAGACGTGATCTAATGGGTAAAAACATGAGGAATAAGAGTGCCACAGGACAACAGAAGGGAAAAGCCAGGACTTGTGGCTCTTCCAAGGGGCAGCCCACTTCTTGCTACGCAAGTGTCCCTGAGGAGAAGGCTACCAGACCTCAGGCACTTGCACGGACACGTACCCATCTCTGCTGGGCTACCTGGGTGAGGAGGCCACGGCTTCTGCCATCCACAGCGTGGAGGAGCAGAGGGCTCAGGGAAAGGCTAAGTCTGGCACAAAGGTCCAGGGCAAAGGCCCAGCATAAGCTATTTTACACTGCTGCTCGGAGACAAGAGGTGGTCTAGTGCTTCCCTAAGCTGATCTGTATCTTTACAGGGAAGTCCAGCGACAAAAAACCCACCTTATTTTGTGGACAACTGATCTGACTTCCATGTTCACAGTACACACATAGGTACATGATAGCAACACCACCACCACCCCCCCCAACTTCAATCTGGGGTTTATGTTTCAAGATAACTGACCTCACTTGCTCACTGGCAATGCCACCAGCACACCTCTAGTCCACTGCGCTGATTTAACAGAAACGTACCACCTAAGTGGAGACAAACAGCTCCTGCACCAACAGCGAGCAGAAGCACTTGCTGAAAGGCATGGGCAAATCTCCAGAGCTCTGCCTGCCTCACCTGGTCCCTCTGGATCCCAGACCTACTTTTCCACTATCGAGGGGAAGACTCAGCAGCTCCCAGTACAGCGAATCCCCCCTGCCTGCAATGGGACAGGAGGAGGAAAAGGGACTATCTACTTGGAAATATAGAGAAATGCCAGTCTATTTAGCAAATCCTGCACTCAGATCCATCAAAGTTATTGCTGCCTCTTCATACCCAGAAATGACTTCTCCCTGCATCCCCCAAAAACTAGGGTAATATATAGCAGAGTTTAATCACACCAGGCTCCCCTGTGATTTTCCTCTTGAAAAATGCCATATTCACTACCATTGCCTTGTTTCTAGGACAACGTATCAAAACACTAGCAATGAGAATGAAGAATCTTTTTTTCCAGCTTTATTTTTTTCTCTGTGAAAATGCAGGTCAAAATGTTAATTTCAAAAAATCACAGTTTTATAAAGTGTCATTCATTCAATACAAGCTAGTCATTCCATCGCCTTCACCCACGCCAGTACTGCCCATCCCAAAGCTTCATATTGCTTTGCCAACAGTGATTTTTCCAGACTTTAGGAAGGAGCTACACAACAAGAGCCATCTGTGTTTATCACTCCTACTGCTATTTGTCCTCCCTACCCTGAACTGGGGTTCTGTCCTAAAAACTAGTTATGTTACTACACACAGTTTCAGCCAAATTTTAACGTGGATAACGAAAAACTTTCCTGACTTTCTCTTCTGTCAGTATTGCACAGCCAGCCTTGATCTGGAAGCTGGACTTTTTATGCCTGTCACAGCAATAATGACCAGGCAAATTAAGAGGAAACTGTCCTGGCAGCAGGAGAGAGTCGAGGAGATCCCACACTGGTAGGCAGCAAAAACATGAAAACCCTGGAGATACTCTTGAGAGCAGAACCACATTTCAGGACAGTAAGAAAGCACCAGTGGTTTGTGGTATTAGCTGAAGCGTCTTTCCCATCTGGCAGGGACTGCTGACGCCACAGCCCGCTTGTCTGGCCAGCTGTCATGTGAAAGATTTGTTAGGTGGAAATCTGCAGCCTCACTTTCTCACTTGAGGTGGCAGCAAAATAGGACTGAAGGTTTTGGACAAAACGAACAGGATGGAGATACTGGCTAATGCTGGTGTGAGAGTACAGGAGAACATAGACACCTCCATC
The DNA here is from genome assembly GCA_035582835.1 of Phoebastria nigripes. NCBI lineage: Eukaryota > Metazoa > Chordata > Aves > Procellariiformes > Diomedeidae > Phoebastria > Phoebastria nigripes. The sequence continues at coordinate 355,271 of JAYKAV010002795.1, read as the reverse complement.
TATCCAACAAAGACATTCTAGGTTCACAAGGGTTTACTGCCTTTCACCCATCCGTGTAGGTGGCCCAAGATTAACGTTAATGCTATAGATGAAGTGTAAATCTCAGAAGTCCTGTAAACAGAGGGCTGCTCCATCCTGCCCTACTGCTCGGCAGAACTTGAGTCTAACACCAATGTACAAAACCGTACACCTGTACATCGAAGCATTTTGCAGACAACAGTGAAAGCCACGAGATGCAGCCTTTGGGAAGGGAACGGACCATGCTTTCATATTGACACATCACCAACAGTGATGTGTCATATTGACACATCACCAACAGACTCTTCTTAGAAACAACCAACAGGTTTTTCTCCTCCCCCCCTCAGAGGAAGCCTAGGAAGGCTGCCAGGCGTGGGGAGATTGGTCGGTGCACTGAATATGGGCTTGGGAGCTCCTGGGAAGGCATTTTGATCCCTCCTGCTCCAGAGCCTACAACTCTTAGTAGTTTATGGCATCTGAAAAAACAAAATTGAGCCAACCTACCCATTCCCCCCACTCCTTCCTGGGAGAGATGTGCGTAATGTGTTAATTGTTTACTAAAAAGACGCTTAATATGGCATTTCAGCTATAATTAGGTGTCTATTTTGGACAATGTATTAAGTGCTTTAGAACAAAAAGTGCTACAAAAACTATATCCATAGTGGTGACAGGTTTAATTTTTCTTCAAGAGTTCCACTTTTTTATTGCATCACAACTTTAGTTTTCTGATTAGGGATGTCACTGCCTAGTGTATCAAAACCAGCTGATGTTCTGGGAGACCAAAAGGAAAGAGTATCAGTTGCTTAAGGAGCATTGGTCCTCAAAAAGGGAGGCCCAGAGTATAACTTTTCCCAGCTATTTTCTAAGTGAACTTCACTTGAGAAAACTGCAAACATTCCTGCCCCGTTGTGTCCCCCAGAACCAGCATGGATCCGGCAGGACCTACCTTGCTTTTTGGGAGCCGTTCCTCTACTCAGCCTGGATGTAGATAGCCCCTGCTCAGAGGCCACTGTAGTTACAGCACACTGCAAGAGCCACAGCGCATCGTCAAGTGACCGTGATTTCCAGATATGCAAGGACTTCGAGCAGTCCTGAACAAGTATACTCATAGCTTACACCTCCCTCTGGTTTTGTTCTGGGTTATAGAAGGGCTAGCAACACCTGCCCATCTGAATTTGACCCATACAGTTTCAGTATACTCCAAACAACTCACAAATCAGTAAAAAAAAAGTTCAAAGCTTAAGGCATTACGGGCCCAGGTGCCCATCCCACTCCTTTAACACATTTTGACATAAGGGGAGCAGTACAAAGCCTCGTGCCCGTCCGTAAGTGCTGGTGAAGACAGGCTGAGATAACACACCATGCAGAACTGGGGCACTGATCTCCAGCGCAGGGGCCGAGCGGCCGGCCGGATTGATAGCTGGGAGTGAGATTTTATAAACGCTGCAGCAAAATTCAGACCTTGTCTGAGCTGACTGAGCCGCAGGTCCTTCCCCCTCCAGGGGGAGCTGCCTGGACGGGACAGTTCACGTGAAGTCCCAAGTCAGCGGTGGAAACAGGATAGAGGAATACAACCCCTTCAGCCTGCCCACCAAGGAATACCCTCCTCCTGCCCTACCTGCCAGACAACGTTGGCAGCAACACCAGAGAGAGAGCACCAGCTCCTAAGTCGGGGAGGAGACCTGAAGATAAGAGCTGCAAGCAAAGCTCTTTCTGGGAACAAAGTTCTTTTCTGATTCAAGAAGGAAGCGTCTGCGGGGAAGGGTGGGAGGTGAAACCAAGAACCCAGCTAGTTACTGCTGTCAATTTTCCCCATGCAAAAGGCTTGAGGTAGAGATGATGCTACCCAAAGCCTACAGAAATGTTAAGTTTTTCCTCCAGCTAGAAGGAAGTTAGCCAGCTCCCCTTGGCACAAACAACCACAGCTGCACTGAAGATACCCAACCTCCTCCTTTGGGCAAGCACAGCAACTATCGGCTTCACCTCGGAGGCTGAGCAACAGGAGTTCTTATCCAATCCCCCTATTCTCCTGAAAAGCACAATCGCATTCCTCTGAAACGCAGGAATTTCCACCCACCATTCTCAAGCTCAACCTAACACTCACACCCAAAACAAGTAATTCCCACTGTTCTGGGGAACATCTAAGCTCAGGACATGTCTTGGAACTGGATCAGAACAGACAACAGAAGTGAGGCCCGAGAGCAGTGAGCTGCTGAACCGCTATCCTACTTCAGCACAAAACACCAGCAACTGCACTTGGTGCTCCATGGCAGGGGAGGTTGGAAGCTTTTGCAATTCCTTCTTTCAACAAGGTAAAAACCTCCAAAACAGGAACGGCTTCACGGCCTGTTCTCCAGTTGACCGTGTTTGACTCGCCATGTCCAGCTGACGCTGCAGTCAGGGGCAAGGGTGCACTGCAGCTCAATACCAGAGTCGGGGACCTCCATGTCGTAGTGAACTGGCTGGCCTTCTTTAGTAACCAGACTGAAAGCAGGGACTGGTATCTGTGAAGCAGAACAAACAGATCTGAGTGGTACTTCAAGTCTCTTTCAGAACATAATATCCCTCTATCAAACCCAGCAAATAGCTTCCCAATCCAAGAAAAGCTCCTGGAGAGAGGCTTGTACTTGGCAGAAACATCCTAACCTTCTCTCGTAAGAAAGTATCTCAGAAACTGAACTAGGTAGCATTCACCCTGCTGCCGAATTGCCTCACCCAATGCTGGTGGTTCCTGAACTGCCTATGTTTGGGCACTGTGAATTCCTCTGCTGGCTAGTGATACTTTGCTTTGTGATGTCCAAGAGAACAAAGTATGCCAAAGAGAACCGACACCACTAAAACATCTGGACTTCTGCAACCTCTTCGTTTAGAGATGATCACCACATTTTACACTCAGATGAGTCACAGTCCCACAAACACTCAGGAGTTTCTTTGAGGGACTGCCAAAGAGGCCCACAGTGAGGTTCACTGGAGTCTGCCAATATCTCCTCCAACCTAACAAGTTAGAAGCATCACAGCCAAACACAGCCTGTTCCCCTTAGCTGATATTACTGCTCTTGATGAAAAAGTCATATAGTAATTCTTCTTTAGGGAGAGGGGAGAGAATTTCTCTTTATAGTCGAGGAGAAGGATTTTTAAGCTGCAGCACAGGTACTTGATGGAGATCCCTATGACAATTATGATTCAGAAAACGTCTCGTATCACACTCATAACAGCAGCACTGAAGTTATCTTACTAAATGTGTCATTAGGATCCTTGAATGGACTTCTGGTTCACTGGTTTTAGGGCATTATGAGGCTGCATTATGGAAGAAATTGCTTCTCAGACAAAACACTGTACTTAACTCCCAGCTTTGTGTCTCACCTGGCTGCTTATCCCAGTGGCAATATCTCCCACCTTTGTCCTGTGGAAATCCCTGATGTGTAAATTTTCTCCACTTAGCAACTGGATCTGGATTTTCACTCCTGAAATGCGCAAGAGAAGTCATTAACCTCTGCTATAGGCGTAATGACTTCACAGTCCAACACAAAAAAATTGACTAGGAAGGCACATACATCAGAAGAACTCGTTTTTGTCATTTAATTTATGTAGGTCTTTCGCTGAGCATGGAGGCTTGCTGAAGACAACAATGACTCACAGAGCAGAGCTGGATTTAGCAAGAAAGCAGCTGAAGAGATGTATTGATTTGCACAACATGCCCTCAAAATTACTTTGTAGACATTTATGGTTATGAAGCATATATTCTTGCACATGGCGGTTGCATGAGGCAAGGCATACAAAGCTGAACCAGACTCTGTGCSTTCAGGAACTTCTCTGGCTTTCACTAGACTATACAGACTTGAGTGCTTTCCACCCATCTATGAGCGGGGCAGACTTGGCCTCTCGACAACCCATGTGCTTTTAGGAGGGTCTGTGCTGACACAGCAACTGAAGGATAAGAAGAGCTCAAAGACTCCATATCCCAGACCCTCTAGATACTGAGAAAATTACACCTCACTARTTATCCAAACTTTAGAAATTCAGACTCACCGTTGAAATAGCTGGGAGTGTCTGTGTGCCGACTGCGGTTCAGCAGGTTGTTCCAACTGAAGCTCTGTCCATCTGTCTGGCTGTTCCAGGAATGAATCCCAGAGCTCATAGTGTCCCTCAAGCTATGAGAAGCCTTCATGGAGTTCTGCAGAAGTAAGCACAGGTTTGTCAAAGGCTCCTAAAGAAAATGAGCTTGCATGAGATAAACATTAAAATACCCTCAGGAAGAAAAAAGTAGAAATCCACAGGGATCTAAGCTGGGCCTTGAGTTCTTCAACATTTACCTGCCATCTAGAAAAGGGGACAAATAGCAATGCAACAATTTGCAGACATAGTAAGTTATTCTCAATAGTCAAATCAATAATCAGCTGAAGAGCTGGATGAAGAAAAAAAGGGTTTTATCGTACTCAGTGACAGGAGAATAAAGCATTAGATGAAATTCTAATGTCAATAAGTGACAAGTAACACCCAGGAAAAACAGTTAACTATACACAAACAACTACAGACCCTACATTGCTGTACGGCTTGGAAAAGTCTATACTATCTTAGAGTCACAGAAGGTCAATCTGACAACATCAGCACAGTGGTAAGTACCAGTCAAAAGTCAAATTAAATGTTAGGGTTAGATATTAGGCGGGGGGGGGGAAGCAGAGTCACATCCCATGCTGCACACCATGCTGTGTCAACAGCTGAACTACTGTACAGAACTCTGCTCAATCCTCCTCAAAAAGCATTAGAAAGCTGAGAAGAGGAACAGAAATAGGAAACAAAGATGATCACAGTCAGAAAAGACTCCTGTAGATGGCAGGCTACACAATTTTGGACTCTATGTCTTTGAAAACAACGATTGAAGGGCTTACGTCCTTCCCTGGTTCAACAAGGCTTATTCAGTATTTCTCACTGGTATTCCCTACCTTATGAACACCAGAGATAGAGCAAACAAAATTAATTAAACTTAGTATTTAAGTAACTTAAGGCTATGTAAGTCATTACTATGAATGGATTAAAAGTTCATGGGGAACAGATCCATAGGCTGTGAATGAATATCCAATAGCARGGTCTCTGTTGTTCTGCCCTATTCTTCTGGTCTTTCCCTAAACATCCCTTTAGCGGCCATTGCCAGGAATAAGACCCTGGGCTGCACAGCCATTTCGTCCAATTTGGTACTGCTCCTATGCTCAACACTGCTTCTTCAGTTCATTTCTTCTGCATAGAGAGGGTCAAGGCCACTGAGATTTTCCATATCCACACACTTGATGCTTACTGTGAGTATACAACACAGGAGAGCAACTGGAGGAAAGGGATCCATGCTGGACAGTAAACTAAAGAACAACTACAATCCTAAATACCCCACTGTCCAAGAACAAAGATTTCTTCCCAAGGTACCCTCCAGCAAACTGGGTGTCAAAAAGCAGCAACAAACGTGAGAAACTCCAGATGTCCATTGGTCACAGCTTTCAGTTTCCCAGAAGTGGTTACCCTGCCACCCCCCACACCCACAATAACACGGCCAGCATCCATTTATACTCACCTTCTCACTGGCATCTGACACAAACGGGCTGTCGATGCTGAGACATGAAAGCATTTGTTCTTGCTCTTCCAGCGAGTAAGGCTGTGAAAGGCTGTTCAAAAACAGTTCTGCAAGCAAAAGGAAAGAGAAGGAAGACATTTCCAGTGTTTCCTTTCATGCCTCCCTGCTCTAATCACAGTTACTGCAATTAATACCGAAAACTTCTTCAGCATTATCTAATGAACATTGATATTAGTGTCCGCAAAACACGACACACAATTCCTCTGCTAAGTAGAGGCTATGGCCACCACTGTGAAAATAGGGAAACTGAGCCAGAAAGGACAGATGAATTGTGCAATGACATGCAAAATGCCAGAGACAGGACTAGCACGCAGAATTTCCCAGTTCTTGCCTATTATGTCACCCATCAGTCTTCATTCTAGATCCATCCACATTACACCCAGGAAAAGGTCAAACTTATGTACTCAACTCTTGCAGTAACTTGCACTGATAATATCCAGACCTTACAAGATTGCTGAAGATCCAAAGCCATGTGAGAAGAAAGCTGACCCTCAGCAACCCCTAAAATGTCATTCCTCAGTTCCATGACAACAGTTACATTTCAAGACACTTTTTTCCTAGCTTAAAGTTTTCAATTCATTTACAAAGACTAGAAAATATGGGATAAAAAAGTTAAAGGTTGAGTTATACTGGGGCAATGGAAGTGAGCTATTACTTCACTGATTTTCACACTGAACTTACTGCTGGTTTTCAAACTCTGGACTGTTGCTGGTAATCAAATTTGTTGGCTGGTGGCTATAGGTTTTCCAATGCCCACAACAAAACAGTTGCAGACTGATTTTAACTATACTGCTTCGTTTGACATCTCCCGTCCAATAGGCTTATCCCTTTATTAAAAGAATTACGTTTGAAAACCTAAAATTTCAGATGAAGTTGGAATTGCAGACACTGTTTATACAGTGCACATAAGCACAAGTCTGAAACTGGCTGTTTTCTGAGAGGTTCCTGCACCTCTCACAGAAGTTCGCTCCATTGTTCAGAGAGTGGAAGGAAATCCTGACCACTACCTTTGTGGCATATTTAATTGGTTGAGAACTACTAGTTTTGGTAATTTCAAGGAAGGCTGAGCAATTCGTGTAACGAGAGAGGAACTATGAACAAAATGACATCCAAGCTCAAAAACCAGAAATAAGTCTCAAGAGGCCAAAAGAAAGCAGCTGTATTTTTATCATGCTCTCAAGCAAAAAGCTGAATTCCCTACATAGCACGTCGCTTACCTATTTCCAGCTGCTGAAGCTCTTGTTCTGAAATGGTTGTTGCTCTCTCCACATGGCTGCAGCTCTTTAGGGGGAGAGGAGTCGAGGAGAGAGGTGAGGGATCCCAGGTCTCAGATACCTCCTTGCACATGTTCCAAGGGGTTCCCTCAACCTCCTCTGTTTGCTCCAGGGATGGTGGTGGTAGGACTGGGCTCGCACAGGAAACTTTGACTGCCAATTTTGGGTCAGAACCAGTCTCAGAAACTGGGCTCACTGTGGGGGACAGGGACATCTGTGGATTGTTTTCTTTGTTCAAAGATAAATGTCTAGGCTCTCTGTATTCGCCTTTCCAGGGGCTTGTCACACCTCCCACTATAAAAACAAAAAGCATACAAACATTATCAAATAAAGAAAAAAAAGAGATAAAAGTTTTCCTTCACAATAAGAGTTTCTGAACTGTATCTTGCTGTAAAATGCCCAGCTTCTTCAAAAGACAAAAACAGATCACCTCTACAAATTCTTGCTGTATTACAGAACCTTTCAGCAGGATTAAGTTGAGATAAATTATGGATAGTCTTAGAGGCAAGACTGGACCACAAGTATGAGTCACAGTTCAGGATGCGATAAACCTCTGCTTTCAGTTTTGCTGCATACCAGGCTCTAGCTCACTAGATGCAGTTGATACTTCAGCTGAATATGAGCCCAGACACAGCACACACCTTAATAAACCCACATAAAGCACAATATCATCTACTTCAAGCAGAGAAGGAAGAAAGAGCATGTGACAGCACACAGGAAATTTTAATTTATTTGGGTGAGAAACACGCGGCTGCGGGCAAAAGCTATCAACCCAAAAATACACATCAATGCTGAAGCCTGTGCAAACTATATACTGAACAGTAAAACATACTGATATTTCCCACAGGACCACTCTGACGTAACTAGCAACTGGCCACTTTACCAGTGTGGATAAGATGCTTTAGATACAGGACATTTCTACCTTCTTCAAGTGCAACACTGGTCTTAGTTTTCAGTTCAGACGCAGATGCTCTCTGAACAGGCTCTTTCTCCAGACCCATTTTAATAATCTCAGCAGTGAGAGGGTTGCAGGAAGGTGGAATTTCCCTCAGAGGAGGTGGCTCTTTAGCTATCTGTGTAACAAACAGGAAGTGAAAGAGGTTAGTCCAGAGAGGCTTCATTTGATTTCAGAAAGGTTCTTCCCACCCTGAGAGCGTTTCCAACTGAAATTATAGCATGAAACGAAGAGACCTGAGCAGACCTGTGGCTAAAAAGTCACACCCAAGTCACGAGCAGGATATGAAAGAAACAGCCCTAGCATGTGTAATACACAGCAGTCTAAGAGGCATAAGAAATGATCAGCTTCCAAAGCAAGGTTGGCATCATTGTAAATGCCCAGCTGGCTCTCAGCCAGCCTTCCTGAAATGACTGCTCTCTAGCTAGGTATGAGATTTTGCAGGCTTACGTACCTTTTACTGGAGATATGTTTGTTCACTTACTTTTAGACAGAGTGGGTGATTGTAATACTGGGTCCAAGGGTGGCACCCATTAAGCATGTGCAGCATCATACAGCAACTGCTCCAGACATCCACTTTGGAGTCACAACGCTTTCCCATGACCACCTCTGGAGCCATATGAGTCTCCGTGCCAGGCACATAGTTCCCTAAAACCATTCAAATGAAAACTCACTACATGTAAACTAGACGATTGTTTCAGTGCAACTGCTGGGAAGCCTCCTTGTCTTTTCAGTTAAAGTGAGAAACAAGTCACCTTAACCCAAAAAGCAGCATTGTGTGCTCTTATAAGCTGTTCAAAGGCTACATCTCTGTATCAGTCTCATCCCTTATACACAGAATAGGTATTAAGATCCCCTTCCCAGCAAATTTGGGAGGCAAAACATGACATTCCATTGGTGAGCTCAGCATTAGAAAACATATCCTTCTCTTTCAACAGCTGCACTAAGAAACACTGTAAAGTTTAACTGCCCAAAATTCAGTGAGGGATTTTGCTTTGGTGGAGGTCAGGATTCTTCCCCCGCTGTTTAGTGAGGTTACATGACAAGTCAGAGTTAGATTTTTAAGTTTTGATGTGGTTTCTTGCAAGGAAAAAACACTGAATGTAGTATGCTGACATAATCTTACAAAAAATACAATAGCCTTCTAGGCTGGGAGATAAGGACCACCTTCCAACCTTAAATTCATTTTAGCTGTCAGTGGGATACATCACAGTAATATCAATAAATGCGACACTATGAGCAACGTTAAGCCTGGAAAATACAGTTGCTTGCAAATTAGCCATATGTAAAAGTTCAAAAAGAAAGAATGAGTCTATAGGGCAATTCTTTAGAATCGCAGCAGAAAATCCTTACCTGTGACCAAGCACTTTCCCAGGCCATCTGGATGAAGGTGAGCAGAGTGACCAAAGTCACACAGAAGAGCCCTGCTTCCATCATCAGACAAGAGCACATTTTCCGCTGGCAATGAGAAGTTTTTAATTAGTCAGTCTCCTTTGTATTATGGTCACTGAGATGGGAAAAAAGTCAAAAGCCCGCAGAACGACAGTTTTTTGAGCCCAAACCAAGGTCTATTACTCCTATGGAGTGTCACTGGCTTAAGCAAGTACACAACTATAATTATCTCTACTTATAAGCTACCAGTTATCTGCCCTGGAGATTCCTCTATCCCAGTGGTGGGGCAGCCTGGGCAAACAGCCTGTCAGACCCACCGGATGACAGAAAGAAAGAGGTGACAAATATGATACGCCCAGCTGTTTAGAACCAAGTTAAGCTCTAATCTCAAATGCAGAGCTGAAAATCTAGTAAATAACCTTTGCCACTCAGTAACTTAATCTCCAAGCAGTTTGCCTCGTGTAAGAAAAAGGGAAGAACAAGGTACCTTAAGTACCATCCTACCTTTTACATCTCCATGGAGAATGTTTTGAGCGTGAAGATACTCCAAGCCCTCTAATGCCTGGCCCAAATAACTGAGGGCTCTGTCCTCTGGCAGGCAGCCGCTCTGTTTAATTAGCTGACCTAGTGAGCCACCTAGAAAGGAATCCAGAGAGTCCATGTTAGCTTATCTTTAAATTCTTCCTATCATCATCAGTGTTCCTCGTTGTTTCTGAGGAAGAAATGAGAACTGCCAGGTCTGACAGCCCTTATCTTCCACACATGGGTCTGTTCCTTTTGTTTATTCTCAGAGTTCTTACTGCCCACAGAAACTGGCCTCTTTCATGAAGGCTTTTGCTTAGTGTCAGTTTAATGGTGTTGCTTTGTATCAAAAGCAACTACTCTGTGATCAGATCAGACATTTCTAGGTGCTACCGATCACCAGCYGATTCTTCACAGGCTGTGTTTTCCATGGTCCTGGCTGGAAAAAGGAGCATGAGGCAAYGGAAGCATCTAGGTATGCTTATACAGTATCCCCTGTTCCAGTACAAAGTGCTTTATGTGGTGCATGCAAATAAACATGAAAGCAAAAACCAGCATCAGCTGTGTGTTTTAGTGAGAATTTGCAGCTGCTGTTCAAGAGATACACATCTTGAACTCCAGTGAAGCAGGACTGGAAATTATTCCCCCCACAGAAAGACCATTGCTACACACCAGCAGGGGCTACACATACCTATCCCAACCCACTCAGGAATTAACGCTAGGAACACTCTGGATACATCAAAGAATTAACAGATTTAAAATTGGGGCAGCAGGAAGAGGAGATCAATGTCCACTGCATTCAACAGTTACAATGGTGCTTCCATTGTGGTTGTTCCTTCCTCACCCTCCATCAGCTTCATGAAGATGGTCACCCAAGGTCCTTCCTTCACAGCTCCATACAAGGGGACAACTTTAGGACTTGTTATTGCAGCACATGTCGTTAACTCCTCTGCACGGAAGTGTTCAACTTGTACCTAGAGAAACAAAGAGGAAGCACTGAACAAATTTTCTGATGAATCCTGACAGAATTGTCCCTCCCTGATGCTTGGGTCAGAGTGTCCTGCACTGTTTAACAGCTGAGGCACAAGGATGACCTTCGTTAACAGAAATCAGTGGCTACAGCAGTAAGTGGGAACACTCAGAACGATTCTGAACAAGGATGATGAGAGTCCCTAAATCCTCAGTGTCTGCGTAAAGTGAAGATTTGTCAAAAAAGATGCCAGGTTGCAACACCTCTGACTTATGGCTGAGTACTGGTAATCTTCAGGAGGAAGGTAATTTCTGTCTCAGTTAAAAGATAATACTGACAACTTAAGCATTCTGCTTTCACAAAAGAGGAAAAAAAATGAAGGATGGTGCAGTACTTGGAAAAAATAAAACTCCCCCAAAACAGGAGGGAATATGAAATATGGCCACAAGCAGTGATCGACACTATCACCTTTTTAGGTGGTACTCAGCCTGCACAGAAAAATGGTTAAAGAAAAACCCTATTCACTAAGTTCGGCCAAACAAAATAAAACAAGAATTTGCTAAAGACCAGAAGGAAAACATGAGTCATTAAGATTCTGGTGGGAAAAGGATGTATCATGTTTCTTCACCGTCAGCAATCCAGCTATAGCTAGTTTTCTTTAATCTCAAGAATTTGGAGAGCAGGTGCTTACAACACCAGCTATGGTGAAAGAAGGTCAGGTAGTCCCCTTCTAACACAGGCAGACAGCAGTAATTGAAGACAGTTACTGATGTAAAATGAAATACATCATAGTTAAGCGTTCAACTTGCATATTAGAACTCACTGGTTTAAGAGTTTGGTCTGAGAAGATGTATTTCTGATCTACAGAAGTATCCTTTGAAATCCTCCAGTAATTAGGAAAAAAAAAAAAAAATTGACATTTTGAAAGACTTCAGCTTCTCCTACTCTCATGTCTTCCTTTTCAGCACAACCACTCCTCCTTCCTAAAAATATACCCCGCTAGTAACAGCTATTTCTCCTAAGACTGTGTATGTGCAAAATGGATAATAAATTTAAGTAGTTACATACTGTCAGAAAACAAGCTGGTCATGTTGCCACAAAATTCCACATCTAAAATGTGAGGATGCAGAATAGGAAATAATTTTCTACATGCTTTAAATATGTTTGCTTCTATACAGCTGACAAATGAAATGGTTAAAAAACTGGACAAGCTGGCTTAGTCTTGCCACTTACATCTTTCCACAGGCAATACATCAAGTTGAGACCAATGTAAACAAGAAAAAGCAAACATTTAAAATTGAAAAACGCAAGTTCCAATTCTTTTTGCATATAATATTTTTGTACTCAAGACAAAACGCTTCCCACACACTTTTTGAAGTTTTCTATTGGCGTAATGTGAGAAACATCAGTTCACAGAGGTGATAAAACTATTCAAGTGTTAAGTTCAAACAAAATAGTTTACATTCTCATCATCTACTTGCATTATCACTCTGCCTTCACCTCTGAGGCACCCCCATGGCTGCCTACAAATCAATACCCTGATTCAACTTATATTCCACATGCTTCATACATTGTATGACAATGGCATATCTTGGTGTACAATAGATTATTCTGCCAACTTCTGGAAAAACACACATCCTTTGCTGCACCTGTAACAGAATCACCTCATTACAATGTGCCAGTATTGCATATGACACTCGCTGAACAGAAGAAAGCTCTCTCCGTTTTGAGTGCCTACAGACTGCCTTATTTTTTTACTACTTTATTCATTTTTCAACAGAGAAACACCTGCCATGTCACCATTTACACTAAACGTTTTTTAAGATGACAATAGTTAGATAAGCAGACAACTCACACAGCCATTTTTCCCCTGCAGTCACTAGGAACACACTTACAATCTTTCTGAAATCTCTACTTTCTCGGCCTGTCTCAGCACAAAAAMCAAGATCCCTTGCAGCACGCTTTGAAGGCCAAATGAACCTATTTCTGGCTGCTAAGCTTGACCCCCTGTGCACATACAGGTTCTCCATCTGCTTCTTCTCTCCATGCCATCACCTTGAAGTTTTTCCTTGGACATAACCACAGCAGCATTTCACTGTGACTATACAATAAGGTACCTACAGTCCATGGTAGCTGGAAGGAGAAGACTTTTTCTCCGCATGCCTTCTTGTGTCAGGAAACCCCCCCTTTCTCACAAATAATTACCTTTTTGGCAGCACACTGAAATCCTGTCTGTTTGTCCTCTATTTTGTACACTTCTCCAAAAGAGCCAATGCCCAAAGAACCATGACACTTGGTCCAATGAACCTCTTCTCGGTACTCATAATCCACTGGCTTTAGTTTCTGGAAGTTAAAATCAGAAAACAAGATGAAGCAAGGAAAGAAAGACTTAACTGTTGAGCTCCACAGACAGAGACCAACATTTTCAGGAAAAGCACAATAATAGATACCACCGCACCTCTCTAAAAATCCCTGTACAAAATTACTTCTGTCACAGGCTTGAGATGAAACGATACGGGAGGACCTACTTGATATCTGTGGGCTCTGTTTGATGTAAATGAGTGCACCCCATTGTTGTAAAGAAAGGCCACCAGTATTTGGATAGCTTTGGAGCTCCAAACTATTCCCTTCACATGCAGGACATAACTACGAAGCTAAATCCTACAAACAAAACAAGATTCATGTGACTAAATGTAGACATCTATGTATGAGCTAAACCTTTTTTATAGTCAGTAGACTGAGATTGTGCCTTAGGTCTCAGTGTAAACATATTCAGGCAGGTAAGTGACACCCTGAACTCCACCGACAAGACTGACAGGGTCACATTGATTCCAGTGAAGAGTCCTCTAAGAGGAGTTTAAGGTAGCAAGAGAGAACTGAATTCAGAAGAAATGAATCATGCCCCTAAGATTTACATGCATTTGCTATGCCCAAGCCCTGCGTTTGGCAAGGGACAATGGGCGAGCTGCTGGCTTCCTACCAGAGGCTGTAGACATGCTTTTTGCACCTTCACAATCTACATGTCCCTGGTTTCTRTCTGTTACAGTCCAGGTCATCTATAGTCAATAAAATATTGCAGCCTTTTTACCTGAATGGACTGGGTTCTTTCACAGACAAACAGAGAAGACATGTTTGAAGACTGGCTAAGCACAGAAACACTCCTCATAGACAAGCATGCATATTTTGTGAATGAGCAAACAAATTAGAGCCACCAATCTAAGACAGGGCTTTATATCCTTCAAAAAACAAAACCACATCTTTAACTGGCAGTCTTCAACCATATCAAGAACCATTCAGAAAATGCAGTCTTGTTACAGAAGCTAGCACACGGATGCAGATTATCTCTCTTCCGAAGCCCAGGAAAAACTCTGCCTTCCACGACACTAGTGTGTAGGGTCAGAAGATCACCTCATTAAGTAGCACGCCTTCATTTTCATCTGCTTCATGAAATTGTTCCTTCGGGTCCAGACCACCTCCTCTCCACGTCTTGGCTAGGCTGGCTAAATTTTGTGGTTCACCCAGACTCACGCTCCCCTTCAAGGCGTCTACCAAGTATTCTTCCACAGAAATCTTGTCCAAACTGGTTTTCATGGACTGATTGACGCATTTGGGGAAACTATATTCTAAGTTTAGGCTAGATAAGCGATGCTCACTGTCTTGATAGTTGAGATCACCATGGAAGTACGTCTCCAGAGCATTACGTTTCATGGCATGGAGAGGACTGTCCAGATGTGGGAAATGAGGGGGTATTATGTTGTAGGGAAAAGGATGGAGAGTTTCAGGCTGTGGAACACTGTCCCTCTGATAGTGCAGTTTCCAAACATGATTAAGGCACTGAATAGGGCTTATCAACTTGTGCAGTTCTGTTTTGTATTGGCTCCTTGGTGAATGGAGTTTGCCCGTGGACAGAACTTTCTCGGGTTTCTCAAATGGCAGCGGATCATAGACCAAGTCCTTGTTAAGTTCTGAAACCCAAAAATTGTTTCTGTAAAGAGTATTTTGGTGTGATTCATCCTCCTAGAAAATAAAACAAAACAAAACAGCTGAGCAGAAACAACATAGCCACCCAAAATTCAGCCAAGAATTGTTAGGAGTTTGCAGGGGTCCCAACAGTACAAAAGGAAGGTTTAAGGATTCTCACCTGGACGGGAATTGGGGTGCAGCTCTCTTGTTCTGGAGTTCTGGGACCTCGCCTGCCAGCAGCCACTGTTTGTATTTTCAGCTTGGATCTTTTCTTGTGACGTTTCTTTTTCGTCTTACCACGATGCCTCCCTCTCCAACAGGTAGGTGCCATCTTCCCCTCCGTTGCATGGGCCACATTGTTAGGGATTTGATCGAGACTGTCTGACCGGCTATTGGAAACCAAAATGCATGAAGTCTCTTAGATCTAACGGTGCAAGCACACCTCCAGTTAACAATTATGAGCAACAGAACAAGGATGAGAATTAGCAATTCTGCCTTCTGAGATTTAAAGAATAGAGAATGATAACATAACTTCTTGCCTTCTAATATGTAGCATTTGTAACTTCAGTATCAAGGCACAGTAGTATATCTGGCATTGTGAGAAAGAAATGTGGGGGGTGTATGGGGGAAGCAAAGCATTAAGTCTCCCAGTATTTGCAAATTCTGCAAGGAACAGCAAGACTAGATGGCAAAGTAGAGGGAAAAGCACTGAATGTCTCCAGGTTGCTTTGAGGCAGTTTGTGTCTATGATTTATAGTGAACACAGAGATTATGTATAAATGCAATCTATTTTAAAAAATTGTTAAAATTAATAAAAGTGCTCATAATATAAACATCTGCTCTATTTGAAAGAAAAATAGGCTTTGCACCAAAAAAAAGAGATGACTAAGTGAACTCAAATAAAATAGCTTCAAAAAGCCAAAATGTTCTGGCATGTAAAGCTCAATCAATATGATTTCTAGGAATGCATATATATACAAAACAGCACTGGCCAGCACACCAACTGGGGTCTGTACAAATAGATGCAACTCTCAAGAGGAACATTTGCCTGCAGTTATTCAATACCAATCATAGTAGTTAGATTTTTTTAATCAAGTTTTAAGAGAAAACAGGATATTTGATCTTCAAATGAAGAAATCACAATTGTTCTGTTGATCCATGCAGTATATCATCTGCCTTTACTGGACAGCGATGCAGTTCACAGCCAGCATTGCTTTCTCCATTTTTTCCTGCTCTTTCAGTGCACCACTGAGTGCTAAAAGATCCAATAAGTAGAGTTCTAGGTGATGGCATTACCACATTGCCTTGAACCTGAACATATAGCTGGCATGCATGCCACATAAAATCCCTAAGAAATGRTTCACTCTGCATTTCTTTGGTTGGTTCATGGGACAATGTCATAAAGTCAGTGGGCAATGTCAAACCATACACCTCACAAGGCAGATTCAGTGTCTGAAAGCTGCCAGAAAACAGGCAGCACCTAATTCTATATCCCAGTCACCCACTTCAGAGAGCGTTAGAGCTGCTTAATAAAGCTCCAGTGYTTAATAAAGCTCCAGTATGTGCCCTATTCTTCATGAAGAAAAAGTGGCTCACTCCCAGATGACTTCAGAAAAGCAAGTCCCAGGCCCCCATTTTTCCATTGCAACCGTTACTCCCCCTTTACCACTTTCAGCTTCTCTTCATGACTCTGTTTCTGTTGCTGATGCTGTCATTAAGTAAAGTTTCTTCTCTCATCCCCTTTTGTTTATCCTCCCCAGAACAAAGTAGTTCCTTTTTCTCAGGACTACTTCTAGCAGCAGCCTAAGTTTCCCACAACTTTTCAAAGGGGATGGTATAACACGGTTTCAAAAGCATCAGGACAGTTCAGTTAAAGAAGACTGAAAACTTTCCCTTGGATCCTTCTACTTCAAGCCCATGAACCCCAAAAAATGACTCAGTCATTTCAAAACAAATTTTACAACCCAGAAATAGAGGCCGAAGACAATCAGCAGGCATTGACAATAAGACAATGCAAGGTGTTTTGAGTGGTTTGTGCTTAAACTTCTATTTTCTTCTAAAGGTTTTGAGGAAGATGTTTGGGGAAAGACACACTCTTCCCAAACCTCAGACAGAAAAGCTAATTCAAACAGGAGTGCTTTTCGAAAAATTATTGTAAGCACACAGAGCCAGGGTGATTTGGAACAAGTCAGTACACACAACAGTGAAGGTGGGTATTCATGTTAAGGGGTCTCTCACCTGTAACGCTTACTATGAGCAATAAAGGATCTCTCTGATAAAGTGGGGCTGAACTCCTGACTGTTTTCACCTGTGTGAAAGAAAACAGGATCATCACATGTCTTCAGTATCAGGCAAAGTCTCTCCTGGTAACAACTGGACTAAGAAACAACTCTACCAACTTGCTAAACCAAGCAGTGATCCAGACAAATCACCACACAGTTGTGCCACATCACCCACACTATGTTCTTCCTCCCCCAGCATTAGATAGCTTCCCAGCACTGCGATCTCCTGATCCCCCAGCTCTTTCCCACCTGACAGCTTTATTTTGTTTTTCTTCTCTTTCCCCCCCCTCTTTTAAAACACCTTTCAGAAGTCAGCCAAGAACAGATGACCCAGCAGGACACAGATTTATAGTCAAAGCAGCTAGGTGCAATGGCCACATGCTGTTCTGTTATTTATGCTTTATTCAGTGGGTGCTGCCACATTATTAGGAGATTTCATGAGCTTCCTAAATAGAGACTGGGATGTGTCACCAACTCCACCCCACTTGGGATTACAAATAGATTTCAGCTCAGCTCTCCAGGAGTGCAAAGCGAGTGAAATCTCATACCGCATTACACATTCCTTTTTCTCAATGAAGAGCAGACCGCCCTGCTACTTACATTCTGCTTGGGCAATAATAGAAATTGATGCACAGCCTCCTTCTGTTTCTTCTTTTGCTGTTCCTTTGGTGATTACATCATTCAGGATTTTCCACTGACTGTGAAAGATGACCTTCTTTGAATCTTCTACTTTGCAAACACTGCTCTGCTTTTCACTAACTGTCYCGTTCAGCCCCTTGGTAGCTGTGAGCTCCTTCTTGTGTTTGACAGCTGGATCAGGAGCTCCTTGGCATGTAATTCCCATCACTGCCATTTCACAGGTTCAGAGAGTCACTGAGTAAGAGTAAAAAACCAAAGGAAAACACTTGTCAAAATACTTAACTTCACAGGCAGAAGCAGCTTCAAGTTCATGAGAAACAGGAGACTGCTGAACGTATCAGATTACTAAATAATTTAAACCAAATCAAGGTCCTACCCAACCTCAGCATGGAGCTGAAAAAGAACCCAAGACTGCCAGCTCTCCATCCCTGACTTGTACCACTGAAGATCTGAATAATCAATGTTATTCTCAGTACTAAAAATATGAGACCACACAGGTTTCAAAGGGAAATTTATTTCTTGGTATATTCCCTTAGCTTAAATACAAACAGTGAAACCATATAGAAGAGGGAACTCTTGTATCACTAAACAGGAAGAATATTCACCCAAAAAAAAGAAAAAAAGAGAAGACACGAAAGATTTTCTCCTAGAGTGCACCTAGGAGAAATTACATTGTGCTCTCACACCACACCACATAAAATGGCCATAAAATGCTGCTAATTGCTTTCTTCCTTGTACTCAGTCACCCTCAAATCCATTTCTCATTTTTCCTTCCAATGAAACATGGCTAGACAAAAAGCCTACCCATCCATAACTCCTCCCTCGCTCCCCTTCCTTCCCCTTAATCACCAATAACTTTCGAAGTACTTGGTTAAGCCCGACAAAAGTAGAGGTCTTACGGTGTATTGGATTAATGCAAGTTGGTGTTGGATAGAGGACAGTGATGGTGCTGGAAAAGACGATCCCCTCTGCTTGGCAGCAGCTGGCGAGTCAATCAGCACGGGCTGCTAGCTGACCAGTTAGTGTAAATGTAGCTCCAAACAAGTCCCAGCACATGCCAAATCTTGGCCAATTGGCAGCGCAGAGGGAGGTGGAAGGGAGCCAGGGGTGGAAAGGGAGAAGCATAAAGAAGCATGGAAACAAGGCACTGCGGGACAGGACAGGGGTATATTGTGGGGTGGAAGTCAGGAACGTGGAGAGTTAGGGGTTCCCTACAACCACACTGAACACATGCTCGCAGGAAATAATAGCTTTGGTTTAGCCCCTGATCCCCTCACCTTGGATTCTGGAAAAGTTAAAACAGTTGTTTTCTTTTAAACCAGAATACGCTCTATTGTCCCTTAACCATAGAGGTCACTTCCTCGTGCCAGTCCTCTCACAGCTCAAGTGCAAAATCTTAAAATGAACATTTCTGTCATTAAACAACCCATGAAAATTCAGAAACCTTAGCAAACATGTACAGTTGTTAAGTACCATGAACCCAATATAAGACGAAGAGGAGGGACATTTGAACGGAGGCCAGCAAAAACAAGATATCAGAACTATTACAGGAGCACATCTCTGAGGCTCATCAGTTTAAATCTGCACCAGGGATTTTCTTTTCCTTTTTTCTTTCCTTTCCACCCCCCTGAACAGCTGCCTGGGGCAACACGACATTTACTCTAACAGGCTCCTGGCAACACAGAGATCAATCAGGAAAATGACAAAACTCGTGGGTGCTCCATGCCTAAAGGGCCACCAAAGAAAGGGGAAGGGAGCCATTTGGGAGCCAAGTACATGAACCTTGGTGTGATGTGTAAATGAGTCACCTAACAACCTGGCAGGTATACAAGGAAAGTCAACAATGACCACATTCAGCGGCTAAACAGAGAACAGCTGCTGTGCAAAAGAAGTGCTGATGACAGTATCCCACTCATTATGCCCRTCCTGCTCCCTCTCCTCTACAGAAATTATGTCAAATCTCAGTGCTGTAAAATAATCCCTTGGAACAGCAGAAAGAGAGCCTGCCAGATGACTAACCCAAGCCACCAGTGACCAAACTGACAAGTTCAGAGCTATTTTTATACTCACTCTCTCCTGATTTGCATTAACTCTGTCTCTCCTTGTCCTCCCCTCACCTTCAAGGACCTTCAAGGTCTGCAGCGCAAACCCATCCCCATCGCCAAAAAATACATAATTCTACAAGTCACTCCTCAGCTTAGTTACAAGACAACAGAGGGAGAGGAGAAGCAAAATTGCAAGTCCTTGTCGCCCTCTGAAATGGAAAAGAATAACAAGGAAACATTACTGAGATTAAAGTCAACAAAGCGCATACCTCACTTGCCGACTAAGAAAAAAAAAAAATAAGAGGTAGTTATTGTAAGCAACGTCCTCTAACACAGCAGCCGCCAGCGCTCAGACAGTTTAATGTGTGACTCAGGTCTACAAGGCTGTGTAGGCACAGAAGCTGTGAGCCCAGCCCAGTTTAACTGTTGCCACACAATTTTCAGGTCCTTATAAGAATCAAAAACCCAACTATTTTTATGGTACGTACAACGAAGCGTAGTTGGCAGAAGTTGTGATTAAAAAAAAAAATAAAATCAGAACTTTTAAATAACTTTTGACGCATAACTTCTCTTGAAGCTACATATTCAGAACTGAACAGGCTAGACTCATCTCTGTGCGCCTGGAGGGGGCGGCAACCCAGAGAGGCGCAAAGCATTCGTAAGCCCCATTAATTTGGACATAGGCACTTGGTCTCTCAGGCCCAGGYCCCATGCGCAGCCCTTCTCAGGGAAGCTCTAGATAAAAGGGAGCCTTGGGAGCAGTAAATGGGTACCTGAGGTTCCACAGCAAGACCACTAAGAACAGGATTTACCCACATGAGACACGCTGGAGCTGCGGTTTCGGCTGCCTATTTACTTGCCACCGCTCCAGGATGAGCACAGCTTCCTGTACAGACAGAAGTTATGTACGTGCAGCATGAGGAGCTTCAAGTTATTGAGCTGGAGGGTGGTTGTTTCATACCCCAAACTGCTTCTCTGGTTTTCAAAACCTCCTCTCCCTCACCCAAGTCACTTAGATACAACTGCAATTCTTAATTTCAATATGCCTGACTTTCTTCCTTCTGTAGACGTGTGTATGGGCTCATTTTCAAGGAAGAAAGGGGAAGTCGGGTTAATGGTGCAGTAGATAAAAGTGAATACTACTCCCCTAACCCACAACGGGCTTTTGCTAGCAGCGTTAAAGACTACTTGCTCCTTACCTTCACTAAGGTTTTACACTCACCTCTGGTTAACTAATGTTAGTTCTCACTGCTGTAAAAAAGAAAGTGCGTTTTTACAGAATGAAAGCCAAACACAGTATCAGTTGTGCTGTGGAGGCACTGGTCCGATGGCAGCAGCAACTCCTCCCTCAAATAACGTCTGTGCTCCTGTGAGAAACTAATATACTGGATAAGGTCATCTGAGACTTGCAGGGAGTCAGAATTAAGGAGACACTCAAACATTATTAATATAAGAGATAACCATGTGCTTTCTGCTCCTTTAAAACCTCCTCCCTCCACCCTTCTCTAAACAAGTCCCTGTTCACCCTCTTCAGCTCTTCCGTCTCAACTAGAGCTATTTGTAGCAGGGACTTTAAAAGAACATTTCTGTGTTTCATGAAGTTACTATGCATATAGAAAGAGAGACTCATAGCTGGAAAAAAGTAACGCAAATACCTCTCCAGCACTAAAACACCCTGCAGCACACCATAACACGGAGTCCTGCTTGGTCTGCCTGGCTCAAATCTCCCTTGCCAATGGCTTTTTGGAGAATTTCCGTTAACGTTTTGTGGAGTAGCCCATAGATTTTGTTAAAAAAGACTTGGGAAAGAGCTTTAAAATATACATAAGACTTCATAAGTCAGCTTCACAGTATGCAGATTTCTTCTCCTAGTCTGAGTGCGAATGTTCAGCAGCAGTTTCACATTGACATTTCGTTTGAAGAAAAAAAAAAAAAGAAAAAAAGATAATGTTGTCTCAGTGAGGTTTCCCACTTCCTTATTGAGAAGAATTTTATGAACAATGCATTAACTTAGGTTAGCCTTCTCTTTTGCAGCTGCTACTGGTTTATTAAAACAACACAACTAGCATTTTAGCAATGTTGCTTTGCTGACCACTACAACAAAGCAACAGCTGGGAAGAGCCAGGAATTTATGCATCACTAGATCAGGGAATGTCAAACGAAAAGAAGAACATACACCTTTTGGGGACCTTCCAGTCCTAACAACCGTCAGTAGGTATTCGAGAAAGTGCCAAGTCTGCAGCCAAAAGAACCTGTCCAGAGTATTAGCTACGAAGTCATCATACAAAGACATCAAACCTTATCAAAAACCACACGTTTCACCAAAGAAAAAAAAAAGATTACACTTGTTAAAAAAATGAATCACACTAAAGATCTGGTTTGGGGCCCAAGGAGTAGATACATACGTACAACCCTTTCAAACCCCAGCACCACTTCCCTTTGTCCCTGCCTTCTCGCCCTTGTCTTTTTTCTCTGCTTGGATGCTATCGATGAGCTTCCTTGCCTGCCCACGTTTCAGATGGAACTGAAATTAAGACGGTTCCGTTTTCGGCCGTGTCAGTTTAAGGCATATTATTGTAGCATGGGCCTGGGGTGATATTTAAACAAGCTCAGTGCTGCCAGCAAGGAGAAGTTTCAATTTGTGTCAGAAGGGACTTAAAAAAAAAAAAGTTGTAGCACTCAACACGCACCCCTACCTTAAAACACACTTAATGCCATTTTAAGTTAACATGTTTAAGAGAAAAAAAGACTTCCCTTGCGGATCTAAGAGTTCCAAAGTAAAAATAAATAGAATGCCTGACTGATTAAAATACTGGTGAGTCAGATCACCGGTTGCTATTCCAGGATGCTCACAGCCTTCACCTCCTCTTCTTTAACCAGTGTTATCCATCCCTCTGTAGAAGGGGATCCTGTACAATCTCGTCTGGTTCTTCTCGGTCTCTCGCATATTGTCAAGTACTGCTCACGCAGGTTTACCTGAAGATCACCAGGTAAAGCTCAACCTTCTACCTAAACCACCATGGAACTGCCTGTTTGAAGGATTTCACTATCCATCTTATGTTCATGAGTAAGTTATGTTACAAATGATAATAAATATGTAAACATATTCTTTAAAGTGGTTTGATAGTAAATACTTCAAAATCCTGTTTCAGCCATTTGTATTGCTTACTGTAAACATCAGGATAATGAGCTTAAACTGTCTTTTTAGTTGCCAGACATTAGTATATTGCAATAGTTTGGTTACAAAGTCTGTAGGAAAATATTTGACTGGGTTTAACCATCAGCAGAATTTCTAAATGTATCTAAACACACCTATCTTCATTTCCTCAAGTACCAGCTTGAGTACAACTCACCCCTTAACAATTCTTTTCATGTTGTTGAACAAAGATATGAATAACACCATTTGCCCAGAGTTTATAAACATCACCGCAACCCCATTCATTCAAAGGAACGGCTAATTTTTCCAAACTGCTTTGCAACAAGTATAACAGAAAGCATCAGAACAAACTTCAACCTGACAAGGTTTTGCTTTCCAGTCTGGCTTAGCTGCTCCCATGCAGGCTTTCAGGACACTGCTTAACGACATCCTGATTTTTAAGACCCACTTGTGGAGTGAAGCTATTTCCTAAATTATAACAAGATGGTATAATAAAGGACCTAAATGGACAACTTCCAACAATAACCACAAGCACACATTAAAATCAATTCTGTCCAAGCAGGCAGGACCAAGTTTTCACCGGTTATTACTACACATTGCTTTGCAGCTTGAAATTTTCAGTCACATTTATAAAATGCCATGCAAGTCTACAAGGAAGCAGTAAGGCTGAAATGCTAGACAAAAACAAAAGTTTCATTAAATGTAGTATAGATAGAAGTAATCTTAATTTATGATTGGTCCTGCAAATTCAATTATGATGATTTTATACTATAAAGTAGAAATATGAACTGACCAGAGTAGTTTCTAACTGTCCGTCCTGAGCAAACTCTCATGAGACAAACTCCCATGAGACAAACTCCCATACTAATTGCAGAAGAGAACCGCCTTTCAGACAAGATGAGGTCCATATTCTTCAGGGCCCAGGCCCTTGATGTCACTAAACTGTGACCAGCAAAGCCCAGTTTCCTACAGATTAAAGTCCCACATGTCTAGCCCTCATAGGCCTCCTTCTGGTTCCCCCATGCAACCTCTCGGTCTCCCTTCCCCAGCACCTCCAGACCCTTTGCTAGCTCAGGTCTCTTTTACTCCGAGCCAGCTGCTCTTCTTGGAAATTGGAGATTTTTCTGTCTTCCAGACCTCTGTCCCTCTGTTTCCTCTGACAGATTTGACTGAGACTTGCCAGCAAACTTTGAAAGTTGCAGAAGGAAAGTTAAAGAGACAGCATGGTCGCGTTTGTCTCCATCCTCTTAGCAGCCAGAGTAATAATTAGGCACCACATCACTGTTACAACAAAAGCTCAGCTCTACCTTCTCACATTTAACACTGAAATAAGATTCAGGACAGACAGCGGCAAAGTTCATTAACTCCAGCGATGTTGGATCAGGTCCCACAAATCCTTTAGGTTTTTTGGTTGTTACATATTTGTTTGTTACACTCCTTCTTCACAGCATGCTATACAAAGATTCACTCTCTTATAGCAGTTAAAATTTAATAGTTAATAGCAAATGACTCATTCCAAAGGAATCTAGCGGCTGTGCCAGTAACAGATTTTAACTTCGTTAAAATGCAATAAAGCAGCACACTACAGACACATATTTCAAAGCCCGATTCGATTATTCTTATCACTAAAGTTACAGCAAAGAAGGTGTGAGTTATTACTCATAAAAGAGTTCAGGAAGCCAGTTGAAAAAGAAATGTAGATGTTGTTTATGGATGCTAGTTTCAGATTGCTGCTTCTTACATGTGCAAAGCACGGAACACGTTTCTAATGTAACCGATTAAAGTAGACAGGAAGCATCTGAGATCAACCACAGCAGCAACTTATTAATCAGCAAAGAAGCATTTTAACCTTTTGCCAGAAAAAAAAAAAAAAAAAAAAAAAAAGTCGCGTCAAAGAGAAGCGCTACGGCTAAATGCGAGAGGCGAGCGGACAGGCAGTTTAACTGAACTTCAGACCTTATTCAGTCGTATATTTTGATTAGCTGGTCTCAGGCCTGCCTCCTCCTGCCCTCTCCAGGGCCGGGGACCGCTCTGGAAAGCAGCGCCTAGCAACACCCAATGAACACGGCAAAGTCTGCGGCTTCACCTCTTCTCTGCGGCGGGTGCTCCGGGACAGGGGCGGCGGGCAGGGAACCGGGGAGCTCAGGAGCCGAG
Source organism: Phoebastria nigripes (assembly GCA_035582835.1). NCBI lineage: Eukaryota > Metazoa > Chordata > Aves > Procellariiformes > Diomedeidae > Phoebastria > Phoebastria nigripes. The sequence goes on along the minus strand of JAYKAV010002795.1, from coordinate 330,280 downwards.
GAGAGGAGCTTCCGAGCGGAACAGTGACATCTAGGCTTTAAAAAAACACCACAGCGAGAGTCTCAGCGCTCCGTGGAGGTGCCGGCAGTGTCTGCAGGCGAGGGGCTGCGGCTGCAGCGGGCCCCAGGAGGAGCCCGTTAGTCGGTAGGTACCGCGCAAAGCTCGCCGGTACTCCCGGGCGGCCAGGGCCCTTCCCGCGGCGGGCACCGGCCGGGGGCCGGGCTCCCCTCCCGCCGGGGCCGGGCAGCGAGCAGCGGGCTCCCTCACACCCTCCTCCCGGAGGCGGCCGCGGAAGCAGCGGCGGCGCCGGCCGGCAGCGGGCTCCGTCAGGCCCTACCGGACAGAGCGCGCCACGGTTCCCGGCGCGAACGCCGCCCCCCGCCCCCCGGATCCCGCCCCCGCGGCGGTGGCCGGGCGCAGCCCCGCTCCG
>JAYKAV010002795.1:299900-329530 GCA_035582835.1 Phoebastria nigripes | reverse complement strand
GGGCCGGGGAAGGCCGGGGGCGGGCGGCGAGCGGCCGGGGGCGGCCCGGGTTTCCCAGAAGCGGGCGGGGCTTCCTGCCAAGCATTCCCCGCCCCCCCCGCTTCCTCCGGGCGCCGCCGCCGCGCTGCGCATGCGCCTGCGGCCGGAGGGGTGCTTCGAGGGCAGCGGCGCGGAGGCGCCCAGTGCGCAGGCGCCGAGTGACCGTTAAACGGCCGCCGGTCTCCTCATGATCGTCCCTCCCGTTGGCCGCGCTCGGCTTCGCGCCCGGGGCTGGGGCCTCGGCCCCTCGCTCCGCCGCCCACACTGGGCCGCCTGGCCGGCAGCGCTGCTGGCTGCCTCCCCAGGCCTCGCCTCTGCTCTCGGGTCCCCGCCGCCTCAGCCTCAGGAAGGGAGGCGGGAATCGGAGCGAAGCGGCGCTGGCCAGGCCCTTGGGTTCGTAGCGTGGCTGCCCACCGCCTCGGCAGCCGCCTCTCCCTGTTGTGCTTCAGGAAGGGCGCTGGTGTAAAGCTGTAGCGGCTGTACAAGTTTTGCCAAGAAAACTTAGTAAGTGGGATTTGCCTGTACGGCTGCTACAGGAATGTATAGCTTTAAATGAGGAGACCAGAGCTGCATTATGTCTGCAAGCTGCCTCTTTTGAGACTTACTTGATTTACAAATTAAGCTGCTTTGGGCTCAAGAAGCTGAGACTTTCTGTTGACTTTTGTTTTTTCTTTCCCTGTTCGAAGACCCTGTTACCTTTCACCAGTTAAATGCTAAAAGGCTGCAAGAAGGGATGTCTGCATCTGATGTGAGAGCTGCATCAAGGCCATGGGAGAGATGAGGATGAGCCTTCATCCCCATAGTGACATGCAGGTGATTGGAAGGGTTTCAGTCCTGCTGTGGAGATAATACTTTTGAGTAGTGTAAGTTTGTGATAACTTTGATAGGTTTTTTCCCCTCATTTAGTCTCTGATGCTCCCCAGTAAGTGACAGTTTATTCTTCAGATTCTAATTTGCCCAAGTAGCATTATTCTTAGCTTTGACACTAAAGGAGGGGGTCAGTTTGGGTTACTCCTGGTCCTTGCCTCAGAGAGGTGGTGGCCATGGAAAATAAATAATTTCAGAGGTGATAACTTCAGAGCTCTCAAGAAAGGACTCTGATATACTTGCTTAGTCCCTCTGGATTTGGACTCCTCGTGTGGTGTACAGTATGCGTTGCCTCATGCAGGAGGATGACTCGCAGTTGTGGCAAAGAGTCTGTATGATAACCACTGTGATGGTGCTCTGAGCAGTCTTAAAATTGGCAGTAGTAAGATCCCATATCCCTCACCTTCAGTATAGACTGGCTTCGTACAGGTGCCTCTCTTGCTCAGACTCTTCACATAGTTTGGAGAGAACTTTTCAGTCCTGAGAGCTCTTTCCTAAGAGAATAGAGCTGTATTGTGTTGCAGAATAATCCCCTGCTGCCCAGTTATAGTACAAAACCAGAGTTAAATGAACCTGTCATAGTAGGTCACTATCATACCTGGTATGTTATGGTCAACAGGCTATTCTGCAGGTTACTCCCAATACTTTTGGAAATGATTAAAGTGGAAATAGAAAATGCTGGGAGTGGGGTTGCTATCATCAGGTCAGCTCTTGCAAAGAGGTAGCCAGTAATTAATTACAGGTAGTTTTCAGTCCTTCCTKGAGGAACTGAGCTGTGGTCAACTCTGAGTGGGGCGTATGGAGAGAATTGAGCTTTAGGGATGGGTTCATGTTCTATGTGCTCCTATACTTAGGCAGCACGTGTTACGGTCACAGAACCTGAGATCCACCCAATCTCTAATGTCCCCTGAGTTAAGAGTCATCCTTGCATTCAAGCAGTAGGAAAACCTCAAGCGAGGAAGGAGTTGCAAAGAGTTGTGCTAATGACTGGTCACATCTTTTTCAACCTTTCTTGCTATCTTACCATAGAATGGTTTGGGTTGGAAGAGACCTTTAAAGGTCATCTAGTCCAATTCCCCTGCCGTGGGCAGGGACATCTTCTAGATCAGGTTGCTCAGAGCCCCGTCTTATGCTCGTTTAAAGGATGTGGGAAGTCTGCTGGTCGAGATAAAGAACAATTAGAGAAATCTTTACAAGGCAATGCCTTTCAGAAGTTGCAATAATTTGACAACAGTTCTGCCTTTAAAAATCTGAGGGGGTATTTGTTGGGTTATTTTTGCCAGAGTAGTTGAGGTGATCATAATGTTGCATTTAGAGGTATTTATGACCTTGACATTTTTACCACAGTGGAAAGAAGATCAAACAAAGCTTTTGACAGAATATAATGGACCTTAATACTCATTTTGTGGGTTTTGAACAAGCCACACTTTCCATTGAAATTACATTCTGTAATTGTCTGAAGAGGGAGGACAGGAGGTATACAGGGCTGAGAGTTTGAGGAGCACACATAGAACTTGTTACAAGCCCAGGTTCAATACCGAAATCCAGAATACTCTGCTTTGCTTTTGTGGTTAAGTTATGTGAAATGAATCAATGGTCTCAGTCAGCTTACTGGTAGAGAAGTTTGTCACTCTTGAAGCTGTAAAGAATGTCTTGAAAGCACAAATGAAGTATAAATAATGTAATAATGACTGCTCCAGTAAGCAAGCAGTATTCATGGCGTACAGTAATAGCTCAAAGATGTAAGGAGTCCATTACTTGGAAATAATAGGAGCACGTACTGATCTGTCAGAGCGCTTCTGACCCCTCTCCAGCAGAAAAAGCGTGTTTGGAGGAGGGTGAGAACACAGCGTGTCCGACCCACCGAGGCAGAAGCTACCCGGCTGGTGAAGGCAGGGCTGGGACGGGCACTGGCTGCCTGACCTCTGCTCTGCCCCTTCTTTGTAGTTACAGGGTCACGTACAGCCAAGCTCCGCTTTCTATTGCAGCAATAAAACCCACAAGTAGTTATCAATGCGAGTACAAATGGAGCGAATGCAAATATAACTGTGTTCCTATTTATGTAAATTGCACAGGGTGTATCAGTTACTCAATTTGGAGAGTTAACACAAATAGCTGCATTAATAATTGTTGCAAAATATGCATAGCCCTTCCTTTGGGTGACCCAATAATGTCAAGTCTTACTTCTCAGAATATGTGCTGTGATTATAGTTACAGCTCAGAGAGCACAGTTAGTCTCACAAAAGGCCTTTTGTTCCTGCCTGGCTTGATTATGGTGATCTACTCTGGGACCACTGATCAAAAAAAGCTTTCAACTTGGAGTTTTCAATCTGTTATTCCATGTTTGGTGCTTGCTGCATATGTGTGAGCCAAGAGCAGCGTGTTACAAATAGGGAGTTGTATAAGAATTTGAACCAGGCGGGCCTGGCAATGCGAGCTTCAGCCCGGATCTAGAGATGGGGACAGCTTGTACCACCTTGGCTGATCTTCAACCTCATCCCACCAGCCCAGCTTCAGCCCCTGTGGCTTGTCACCATCTTCACAAAGGAGAGTTCTGACTGCTTTACCTCCCCCCGCCACCCCTGCCTTTATGCGGCTACAGCCTGTGTTCTCTCATCCTAATCCCTTTCCTAGAAGCCTAGGTCCAGCCCTCGTGTGCGCCGCTGAGCTTGCAGCACAAGAGGTGTGGGAGTCACTGGTTGTTACTGCTGGCTTTCCCAGAGTCGCTGTTCTTGGCTCAAGGTCTCCCCTTGAAAAGAGGGTCACCTACTTCAGTTTGTGGTGAAGTTTGGTGTCTGGCCATGGGCAGCTACACTGGAGAACCTGTGTGGAGGAACTCGAGGGTTTGGGCGTGCTCAGCCAGCCGGATTGCCAGAAGGACRGCATCCCCCAGGAGCTGCATGCCTGTCTGAGGGTGACCCTTACGGGGACTGCGGTGTACCTTGTGCATGGGAAGAGCTCCTCCACCAGGTAGCGTGGGTAACGATGACAAAGCAGCTCTCTGTCCTCCGGCGGGGACACAGGACTGATGTGTCTGCTGCAGAAACACTCCTTCAGTGTGGAGACTGGAGCTTTTAAACCCGAGGTAACCGGACTCAGACCCCGCTTGTTTTGCTGTAACATTCAGAGCTGACTAGAGCCAGAAAGTGTAAAACGGGGTTCTCGGCTGTTTCATTCTTCAGAACGTAAACCTGAAGCAACTGGTTGAGAACTTCACCATTAAAAAGTTTCACTTCCCAAATAGTGCTGTTCTATAAATACTCTGTGCAGTGGGATATGACATTTACTCCCACACATGAGACACAGCATGCTTTGTAACTTGCATACTCCAGGCCTTAACCCTTGAGCTGTCTTTGAGTAAACACAAGGCAAGGAACCCACCTYTTCTGCGGGATAGACTCGCGTTGCAGCCTGCGAGCTGGTGCGGGTTGCTGTAGAGTAAGTAGGAGTAGAACTGCACCCAGAATTATTGCACTTAGTATGGAAAACCTCACTTCTTCARGCTCTTTGGATATCACATAGCTAAAGATGTTGCCTTAGGAATAACAGTGCACTGTTATATGCACTCTTATCGACAGATCTCGGAGTACTTTCCTGCCCAAAGCAGAAGTAGTACTTAAGGTAGTTCGCTTTAATTTCCGATTCTGCTACTGATTTACGATCCTTGACAAATTTCTTAGCTCCTTAGTTTCAGTCCCATGTAAAACAGATGGTACTGCTTTTCTCTCATTCTTTACAAGTTGTGTATGTTGTGTATACATACTAGAAACTTAAACAGTAGGCTCTGTCCTTTGTAGGGTGCAGTGAAGTGCTCAGGTGTGTATATATATATATATATATATAWAAAAATATCCTCTCTCTATGTATGTATCTCAGTGGGAGTAAGTTTGTCATATCCCTTTCTTATTGAGAAAGAGATGAAGACACCTAGATTGGTAGATTTAAAAATTAATGGGTCATCGTATTTCATCCTCTTGCATAACAACTTCAAGCAAGCTGTGTATCACAGCCAGACTTGAACTTGAGCAAGGTTAGCAAAGCAGTCTAGGGCTGCAGCCGCACTCTGAGGGGAATGGAGCCCAAGATTTTAAGAGCCCTTACTTGTATGATGTTGGCACATGGCTGTTTCTCTGRTGTTAAAAGACTGTGCAGAAGAGGTCCACAGAAATTAATCCTACTATTGGAAATAGTCTGGTTTTGTTATCTCACTGGGGTGGGAGATATGAAAACAGACAAATTTAGGCCTTTGTGGAATGGGTCTGATTCTGATCTTGGTTACACAACGTTGATGCAATTCCTTTCAACTGAATGGCATATTCATGGCTTGTGCCAGTGAAAAATAAGAAACAGCCTCAATGGCTTGCAAAAGTTTTTCATCAGCTCTTTTGAATACCAAGCAGTTCCAATTAATCGGAGTTTGGCCCCTGCAGGGAATACGCTTCTGTACAGCTTCCTCTTATCTGTGCCAAAATATGATCAAATTGCTTGTCTTTCTGAGCAAGTTCTGCTTTTGGCTCTGGTCTATCATCAGGAAACACATGTCAGCGTTTTAACAGCTGTGTGTCCTGTTCAGAACGAGCTCTCGATCTGAGTTAGGTGCATATGGAACAGGGCTAGGGCTAGCTATCGTTTGCTCATTTATGGTTAGGAGTATCGAGTAAAYGTTGATTTTGCCTCTCTGCTGTGGAGGTCATCTGAGGATTTCAGCACTTACCAACCAACTTTCGTGAAGCTGAATCTTCATCAGATTCTTCTGCAGAGGCACCAGCACTAGCRTATAAAAAGAGGAAATGAGCACTGGAAAGATAAAGCCAAGATTATTAAAAGCAGCCTCTGATTTTGGGTCTTGGCTGCTCAGTTCAAGGAGATTTGAGTGTTCTCTTTCTTGTAGATTACAGGACTGCTCTTGTAGTGATGACTTTTGGGAGGGGGCTTAAAGGGTTTCCAGACTCAGCTCCCTAAAAATCACTTTTCTGAGAGTCACAGATTGCATCAGAAGCAGAGCTGCCACTCACATAAACCTTAGAGCATCTCAGATATTGAAGGACATACTAGAAAATAAGCACAAAATCCTTGCCAGAATATTACAACATCTGTGTGTTGTTTTTTTTTTTTAAGCCCCAGCTCTGAGAGTTAAGCAGTAAATGAAAAATTCAGATGTTGCTTTTTTTTTAAAAGAAATTCTTTATATATAGTGTGGAGGGATCAAGCTCATGAATTCTAAGAAGTTGAGAGGTTGACAGTACTGCTTTGATTGAATATTCCTTGCTTTAATCGGTAACTCCTTAACCCAAAATGAGCAACAACTTCCTCTGAGGGAGCTGGCTGTAATTCAACTTATTGTAGCCATTTGTCAAAAATACATCCCAGCTACAACTTTTATTTGTTAGCACTTAGATCTACATATCCACTACTTTTGTGGGGGAAAAGTTGTRCTGGATTTTCGGATTAGCTCCTAGAGGGACTTCGTCTTCACTGATGTGAAGAGATCAGTAACCGAGAAGTCAAAGGAGACGCCTGTGCATAGCAGCTAACACAGATCAGGACTGAAGTGTTTCAGCAGAAGGAGGAGCCAGAGTTGATATTCGCTCTGCAGGTTTTGTTTTGTGTATAAAGAGGACTTTGTTCTTAGATAGCCGGTCTTGTCACATCCCACTGTAATTTCACTATGTGACACAATGCTGATAAAGTGTTAGTAATTATTATTAGATCCCTGGCAGTTAATGTTATACACTCCCAAGCTAACAAGTGGCAGCCAGAGTCCAAAAGCCACGGTGACTTGCTGGGTTTCTGAGCTGTGGTGTGCAGGACATTCCAAAATAATACGTGGCTTGTTGCAAGCATGACGCCTGGCAAAAAGAATCTGGCTTTACGTTTCAGCCAAGCGACCTGGTGGCTTACCTTTCACTGCAGCGTTGCTCCTCACATTTGAAAGCGTTGGTTTTATTCCAGTATATTTGCTGGCTTGCTCTTTCCATGGCAGAACGCATGCAGACACAGGGCAGTCTGGGTAATAGCGCATTCATTTACAAGAATTAATCTAGTTAGCAATTTTTAAAGTCCATAGGATGTGGACAAAAACTGATTGGCTTACTCGGGCTTCAAAGTTTCCCCCTCCCCAAATTGCAAGTCTATAAATGAGCATTTTTGTGTGCATTGCCCTCTCTCCTCAGTACGTGGGGAGGGTAGGAAGGTGCACAACATCGCATCTGTACTCCTACATCTCAGACAAGATTTTGTCAGCATACTGGGACTGATCTCTGCTGGGCAATGAAGCCAAATGAGGGACTGAGGGAGGCAGAGGTGGGCAGCACGGCCAGGTGAATCGGGCATCAGACCCAGGCTGTCTCTAGCAGGCAGGGCGGGTGTGTGCTGCAATGTGTGGTGTCTTCAGGTGCCATGACTAGAGGACACCGTCCCTCTTCTCTCATCGTGCACTGCATCAGCAGTTTATTTCCCTGGCAGGCTGAACACAGCCATTACCCCCAGGTCTTGCCTTGGTGAAGAAGAAGGGCTTGCTCTGGGTCCAGGGGCTTGGAAGCACTTCTGCTCCCAACACTACAGATGTAGGCTTTGGAACAAACGCTCAAATGGACAAATAGCGTGGGCCTGACCCCGAAATTCTGCTTCAGGCATTTCAACTCTGTAATCGCTGTTGAATGCCATAATTTGGAATCTTGTTACGAAACATCCTGAGGTCCGTGTCTGCGAGGCAGTCAGGATTCCCCCTGCCTCTGCAGTCTCTTACCATGTTGGGAAGACCTCCAACTTCCTGCGAGGCTGAAACGTTCAGAGCCATCACACCAACTAACAGTGGGTAGCGTGGACACGCTGCCTGCGACAGGAACAGATCCAGCGATGTGGTACGAGAGCAGAGAGGAAATCCTGAGAGCATCGGGACAGGGAGCCCTCGAGGAGACTCAGCTCTCGGCAGCTGCTGTTGTGCAGCCTCCCTTCTGGAATGTCCTCTTTCATCCCAGCCCTTGTCCTCTGCTTGAACCTTCAGAAATCCCGAGCAGTCGATAAGCTCTCTCCTCTTACAGGCATTCAGATGGTCTGAATTAAAAACCAGCAGCTGCTGCCTGCTGTGTTGCACTTCCACCTCGTTTCTGCAAAGTGGCTGTCCCCCTGCCTTCCGAGAAGGTCGGCATAGCTCCATGTTCACACCTCCTCCCACCCCTACCGGGAGGTGCAGCAGCAGCGGGGAGCTGCCATGCTGTGTATCCTTTTAGCAGATTTCTTTACTCTGCTGCTACATCCTGGTCCCCCACTGAGGTTCTTGTACTGCTCCAGGCTGTCATCCTGCCCAAACACCTCTGCCACCCATCCTGGGAACTCCACGGGCTGCTTTCAGCGCTGCTCTAGCACAAATGAACAAAGTGACTATGTGCAATTCTAATGCGAGTTACTAATTTTCTCAGATTGGAAATATGATAAAATGTTGGAAATATTCACATATTTTCTCCTATTTCTCATATGTGGTGGGAAGGGCTACCGAGAACAGAAAAACAGAAAAGCAAAGGCAGTCAACCACAGCCCAGCTACAGACATCTCTTCTCCAGTGCTTTATTCAGTTTTTACTCTGGGTATCCTCTCTCTCTCCTGATGCCCCCAGCCTCCCACCCAGCTCCTCAGTCCAGTACCACCTCCATTGGCATCCATGCTCTCCCCCACAACTCTGCTGATCTCCTACTTTCAAAGTCTGACTTCCATCCATCCACCCATCCATTCAGCCCTTTATTTCCCAGAGAAAAACCCTGCCCATAAGATAAGATAACCCTCACAAACCTCAGAGCTTTGACTCCCTCTTTGTGATACCTCTTATTTTTAACTTTCCAGGAGAAGGATGATCTTGGTGGAGGGAGCTGAGCTTGGCATGGTCCTCGTCCCTACTGTCATGTGTGAAGAGAGCTGGAAGGAAATACATACAGGGTTCCTTCTGCATGGCTTGTCCCCAGGGGTGAGCAGGCACAACTGCAGGGTGAACAACCGGGGCCCAGAGCTGAACATGAAACAAGGTACAGGCATGTCCAAAGTCTACAAGACTACATCTACAAGACCGTACAAGAAGACGACATTCCTCCTCCTGAAACAAAATACCTAAAAAGGAGAGAGATTTCTTTCACCAGGCTTGACAGCTAGATGGGGGGGTCACTAGCTAAATATTTACAGACAGATCAATCAGGGTTTATTGTAGGCAGGCAAACCGCAGCTAATATTAGGACCTGGCAAAACATGCAAAAAACAACACCCAGAGTATCTTTGCTTTCCTAATGCAGAAAGTGCCCTTTACAAAATAAACTGAGAGCATACAGGCACCATTTATCTGTGCTGATAAATGCAGAGCCCATGGTTTTGCTCTCTGTGAGGATCCTTTAGCTTCTGTACCAGTAAATGGGACTTCTTCAATGTACCCACAGGAGGAAACAGGCAGTGCCTCTTGCCTCTGCTCTTCGCTCCAGCCTTGGGAATTCTGGTAGCAGCAATTAGGCGGAATCCTCATTAGACAGACCACAGGATGGAGCAGGGGCACAACACAAAGTAGGTCTTTACAGAGATCCCGCCCTTTCTTCCTTAAAGCAATAGTGCTCCAGCAAAAGCAGCTGGCTCAGTCTTTGCTTGTGAAATTAATTATGATAAATCAAAAGTGTCAGGGACTGGAATTTCTAATCAAATTAAACCAGGCTGTAAGAAAACTATAAATGGAAATGGGTTAAAAATCCAATCAGACATTTGGTATTAATCTTACAGAAAAATGCATGCAATGCTTTAAAGTTAATTATGTAGTAATCTGTTGCAAAATAACAAAAGCCCTTAAAGCATGCTGTAGGACAGAGATTTTGTCTTCAGGTACGATCCATCCACTAGATAAAAAGAGAATTCATACCAGCTAAATGGCAAAGGCAACATCAAGCCATCTCCCCCCATGCTTCCTCCTCCAGGACTGCCTGCCCCACACCTGAGATCCCACAGCCTTTCAGCCGCGTGTGGGGCAGCAGCAGAGCACAGTGAGAGATGTGACACCCCATCGCCTCATGCTCCTGCGTTGAGGCCAGTCGCTCAAACTTCTGCAGCGCAGCCTCGCTGCCTCTGCCCGTGAAGGGAGGTGGCACAGGCTGTGGTCTGGCTCACTTGTCCCCTGGGATCAGGCTGTCCAGCACCCTTTCGCCTGGCACTGTAAGTCGTGGGTTGAGATAAGGACAGGGAGATCACTCAGCAATTACCGTCATGGGCAGAACAGGCTCGACTTGGGGAAATTAGTTTAATTTATTACCAATCAAATCAGAGTAGGATAATGAGAAATAAAAACCTAAATCTTAAACACCTTCCCCCCACCCCTCCCTTCTTCCCGGGCTCAACTTTACTCCTGAGTTCTCTACCTCCTCCCCCCCATCAGTGCAGGGGGACAGGGAATGGGGGTTGCGGTCAGTTCATCACGCGTCTCTGCTGCTCCTTCCTCCTCAGGGAGAGGACTCCTCACACTCTTCCCTTGCTCCAGCATGGGGTCCCTCCCACGGGAGTCAGTCCTCCACGAACTTCTCCAACTGCAGTTCTTCACGAACTGATCCAGCGTGGGCCCCTTCCACGGGGTGCAGGCCTTCAGGAACAGACTGCTCCAGCATGGGTCCCCCCCAGGGTCACAAGTCCTGCCAGCAAACCTGCTCCAGCACGGGCTCCTCTCTCCATGGGTCCACAGGTCCTGCCAGGAGCCTGCTCCAGTGTGGGCATCCCCCTGCTCCGGCAGGGGGACAGCCTGCCCCACCATGGTCTTCACCACAGGCTGCAGGGGAATCTCTGCTCCGGCGCCTGGAGCACCACCTCCCCTCCTTCTTCACTGACCTTGGTGTCTGCAGGGTTGTTTCACTCACATATTCTCACTCCTCTCTCTGGCTGTTGTTCTGCAGGGTTTTTTTCCCCCCTTCTCACAGAGGCGCTACCGCTGTCGCCGATGGGCTCAGCCTTGGCCAGCAGTGGGTCTGTCTTGGAGATGGCTGGCATTGGCTCTATAGGACATGGGGGAAGCTTCTAACGGCTTCTCACAGAAGCCACCTCTGTAGCCCCCTGGGCTACCAAAACCTTGCCATGCAAATCCAATACAATGACCTTTAAAGGTCCCTTCCAACCCAAACTATTTTATGATTCTATGATATAGCCCGGGCACATTTCAGCACAATGAATAGCTGTGAGGTRGGTGCAATGTCTCAGCCTTTGCAAACCTTTTACATTCCTCCACGTGCTCTTTGGAGCACTGCTCAACATGTGCCTAACCATTCTTTTCATTGATGTTAATAGTGCAGGTTAGAGTTGGTGGTGAGATCAAAATGTGCTTGCTGCGAGATTGCACCAGAGAGGTGGTTCCATGACCTGTTTTTTCTGGAGGAAGCTCGGGGCTGGTCATGCCTGCAGAGAACAGCCTAAAGGGTTAAAGCTACAGCATTCCAGCCCACACCAAACACCCAGCCTCTAAGACTTTAACCAAAGGAGCAGTTGTTGGTTTCCCACAGCACACATACACCGATGAAGTTGCACATTACTGTCTGTCGCTGGGTTTTGCAAAGCCAAGGTGCTCATGTTCATGGGGCATGCTATTCACTCGAGGAATCCAGTAGCAAGAGCAACAAAACAGTAACAGGTTTGAAAAATACAAAAAGAAACCCCGTGGTGAGTCTGCTGGATCTCCAGACAAACAAATTCACACTCTTCAGAGGACACAGTATTAGCTCTAGGGCTAAACCAACCTATCCCCACAGTGTTTCTATTGTCCTAAACCCATGTCCTTCTGATTAGACTAACCTCTCCTCCCCAGGGGGTTCTTTTGTCATAAAAATGGTTCCCCATAGGGCCATCTGTCATCTGGAGGCTGTCTGAATTTGCTGGTCACTTAATAAATTGAGAAATGAGTCAGCTCAGACTGTTACAAATCAGAAGCCTTCGAGTAGTCCTAGTCATTTGTTATTGCCACACAGTTTTCTTTGGGAGTCCTTTTTCCAAGACCAATATTTGAAAAGAGGGTGAAGCCCTCACAGCAAACATTGCTGGTCTGTAGCACGGAGAAGTGAAGTAGTAGTGCTAGATTAAATTCCCTCAATCTCAGTGAAAGTGCCCAGGACTTATCCATGCAATTCTCCAGGCAAAGTTTGGGAGCAGCATTTGTATTATTTGATTCATTCCTGTTATAAGCTGGACTTACGAAGATTCAAGCTGAGCTTTAGGGAACCTCTCTGGAGGTCACCATAACTTCAAATTTTCCATCCAGTCCTTTGCAGTGTTTGGTGAGACGTATCTACTGGGTGCAAAATCCTACYGTGCAGGCAAGGAGGGGAACAGAAACCCCTGCTGGGGTCTGGCTGGTAGAGCTGGTCCTTTTCTGCCAGATGTATACTTTTCTGTTGATCAAATCAGAAGGAAGTTTTGGAGGAAAAGGAAATGGAGTCAACAAGGGCTTTCCGGACGGYGGCATGCACGTGGCCCGAGCTCCCTTCTTGTCTTGCTGTCCCTACACTGTTTGGATATAGAAAGGGAGGTTGTTCTTCCAGGTGGACTCAGGACCAAGAAAGAGGCCAGGGTATGTTCAGTAATGACCTTCTGTTACTGCCAGATGCTTAAAACGGCTTGAGCCTCACTCTTGAATATAAGCAGAAGGGACCTATCCAGACCTGGTAGCAGGGTTATTGGGATGAGGGTGCAGGTCTCGTGCTGCCACTGCAAAAGACAAATTGGGAAGGGTCCAAAAAGACTTAGAAGAATGAYTGGAGGTTGGACAAACCCACCTAACAGACTAAAACAACTCTATATTGAGTTTGTTTAACTAAGAAAAGGTTAAGGAGTGACAGTCTCCAATGAAGATTCTGATGTTAGAGGGTATTTATTTTAACAAATAAAAGAATAACAAGTGCCAACAGCCAGGAAGAGAAAGGAGGCGAATTCAGGCTAGCATGAGGAGCAGGAAAGGCTCATTGGAACCACTTTAACAGTTCTCCATCAGTGAAGTCCTGAAATCAAATCAAGTGTCTGTCTAAGCTGCAGGCTTGACCATCTCCCGCAGTAATTCCTGCATTAAAATAAATGGGTCTTGCCACAACATGGAATTGCAGCAAAAGATAAACTAATTGTTATATGCTATCCCTGTCTTGTGTCATGTTACACTGTAAATGATTTGACTCAGAGACAAACTCTTTTTTTTGGCTCATATAATACCAGATATGAAAAGAGCCCTATTCATCCACAGGATCCCAAGATGCTCTTGCAACAGACATCACGGGGAAAAGTTGTTGCATTGCCAAGTTTAGGTGGGAGCCTAATTCTGTTCTCCGTATRCACAGGCTTAGACATGTCTTAACTGATCAAAGAATTATTATAGATAAGAGCAACAACTCTTGTATTAGATAGAAAGCAGCTTCTACCCTGTGAAGATAACTTTAAAAAATCACTTCTAAAGAAAAAGAAACCAATGTCTTTCTTAAGAAAAACAGGTCTAAGGAGAATATAAATAATCTTTCGCCCCCTCCTACCCACAGGACACTCATTCTCCCCCACTGCCACCTGCATTCTCAGACTTCTGGATAAAGGAGCCTGTGCTGCCAGCCAGGACAGGGCTGCATCACCTGGAACCACACATATTCTCCCACATTCCTCGAGCAGAAAGCAGCATTTCTCTGCCTGTTTCACCAAAGGGCTGCATAGGCTATTTTAAAAAATCCAAAGATCACTTTTGCCAGTGATCCCATTTTTAGGACTGATTCCTCTGCTCCTGGGCTTTGGGAACAGCATCTCTGTTATCTGCTCTGTATTTATCCAGTTAAGAGTGCAGAGTCCACCACGCACGTGCAAACGAGCGACAGCCAGTGGGATGTATTTGCTTACCCACCACAAACGGAGCATCGCTCACCTGGATTCATTCAGTCCACGAGCCGGTCTGGGAGCCTGACACTTGAATTGCGTAGGCAGCATCTGTCCCAGCCTGCATGCACATGGCACAAGGACTTGTTCCAAGGTTGCCTTGAGTTTTTCTCAGAGAACTGTAGAGGATCTACCTTTCAGGGAAAACGTAAGGAAGCTTTGGGCAGGATGGTGCCAGAAAGTCAGACGAGCTTCTGAGCTGTGCTCACTCCAGCACTCAACTACAGGTCTGCTGGAGCAGGCAGGGTTAATTCAGCTATTGCAGGGTTCATTTTGTGGCCTGGATATTTAGTTTCTGGACACTGCAATGGCTCCAGGCTGGGGCAGAGAGGGGGTGAACAGTGGCAGATGGCTGGCCAGGCCACTTTACATCTCAAGCAGTTGAGGACAAACCCATGCAATACCCCTGGGGAACTGCGGGCAGAGGTGGATGGGAGGTTGCACCCCAGTTCATGTTCTTGGCCGTTACAAATAAAATGTTCCATTAATGAGGCAGATAGAAGATCCATCTGCCAAGGCACCTTGTCACCAACTGGCATCAGAGGGAGGACTCTCCAGCAGTGCCTTCTGGAGTTGAAGGATGGGTTTGCTACAACCGCTCTATGTGTAACCTCTGGTAGTGCTGCGCTGGGGGGAAAACCCTAAGCAGCTAACAAGGTACATGGGAAGGAGCCCAAGGATGAGTCCTTTCCCAGCAAACCCTCCTGGTTTCCAGTGATCTGCAGCTTCGGGACTTTCTGAACTGGATGTTGTCTCTGGACTGGTGCTTATCAGCCCTCGTGGTAGCTCCCACTTTTGGAGACAAGCGCACAGGAGGAATCATAGAATCATAGAATCATTAAGGTTGGAAAAGACCTCTAAGATCATTGAGTCCAACTGTCAACCCAACACCACCATGCCCACTAAACCATGTCCCTAAGCGCCTCATCTACACGTCTTTTAAATACTTCCAGGGATGGTGACTCAACCACTTCCCTGGGCAGCCTGTTCCAATGTTTAACCACTCTTTCAGTAAAGAAATTTTTCCTAATGTCCAATCTAAACCTCCCCTGGTGCAACTTGAGGCCATTTCCTCTCATCCTATCAGGAGACTGAAAGGTCTCTGTGACCCACACCGAGGCATTCTCCAGTGTCACTGCATGCACCAGCTGCTCTCGGCAGTTTCCTCTCTGCAGGAATTATTAATGCTGAACATCAGCACTTGCATGTTTTCAGCGGTGCAGCAGGGTCACCCGGCTCTGCCGGGAGTGCCAGGAGGGGAGGCCAGGCTGGTCACGGTCACACCACCTGCCCCTTCCCAGCGTCGGTGTGTGCCCGAAAAACAAGCAAACCCAACCAGCGCTCAGGTCTCTTCCAAAAACAATTACATCATGTTGAAGCCATCAAGCATGTGATTTCCCAGCCCTGAAACTGAAAGGAGCCTCTCTCCAGGAGAGGGAGAGAAGCTGTGCAAGAGCCAGCTGGGATTCAGGAGGAAAGGCTTTATCCACTCTCCAAGGAGGTTGTGTTCAAGCAGGACCCCTGCCACAAGAGATGGGACCTCTGAAGCACCATGCAGGAAGACAGGCTGCAGCCTTCGGAGAAGGAAAACACTTAAAACTTTTGATCTGTCTTTAGATTTTGAGCCCGTTTCCTGGGAAATTGGCTTATTTCTTCAGAGCCATGAAAGTATTGATGCATGTTTCCAAAGAGGGAGTTTGAATCGGAGCAGAGTGGATGCACCTGCCTGGTTTAGTGTGTTAAGACAAGGGGATGCAAGGACATCTCAGCTTGCTTAACCCCATACACCATATAGCACATAGCACCTAGCTCCTACGGCAATATGGGGCATACAGTGCCGCAGGACGAGGCTTTCTCCCACGCCCATGTTCTCGCCAGCACTGCCGTTCCTTGTCCCATTTTCCTGCAGCCTCGTGATTCAGGGAAGGGAAGCGCAGGGGGTGGAGAGCAGCTCTGCTCAGGCATTGAGTGCCTGGCCTGACTCGGGTCCCACGTGGACATCTCACAAGGATCCCCTTTGATCCGTGCACAGCGAGGAGGCTGCAGAAACAAGGACAGAGGCCACAAACGCTGCAGAATAACTAATGCAAGTGAGGAAACCTACTGGGAACTGTTGTCTGAGACAAATCCCAGTCTCGGGAGACTCAGGTGTGCTTCCCCAGGCGGGACAGGCAAGTTTGCAACTCACAGAGCCTGGCTGGGAGTGAGGTTTCCTGAAACCTTTAAGCTTCTCTTTCCTGAAAGCTCAGTTCTGCAGATTAGCAGACGTCTTTGTTGAAACCCTGGGTACCTGCCAAGGATTACTGTAAACACTTGGCAAGGTGCAGCCTCTTGGCACCAACCCTCAGTGTTGGAGAGGGGAGCCGCAGTTCACCTCGCCGAGTGGCAGTTTTGATGTCCACACTCACAGATAAGCTGTTAACTGGAAACATGCTGGGCAGGGGTAATGCATCTGCAGCAAAAACTCTCATCCCTGAAACATCAGGTATATTTTGTTTTTCCCACCTTTCTGACCAAGGAGTGGTAAAGGGGTTACTTGCCCACTTACTGGGAACGGAGATGGCTGTTCCCAGACCTGTGAAGTCCCGTGCGGTTGGACACAGTCCCACATGATGGCCAGCGTAAAGACAGCATCTGCGTGGTGCCAGGTGTCAAAAACAAGAAAAGAGCATGATAGAAATTGATACATGATCTAGAGTCTAATCCAGGCCTGAGTGGCTGTGGCCAAGAGTTACTGCCATGGTATTGTGAACAGCACACGCTATGTAGCACCAGGTAAATACTATGAGAGAAGACTTAACGGATGCCTCTGCTGTCACTCGGTGAGGATCTTGCGTGCTTGCACCACAGCAGGACTGAGTGAGAGCACAAGACGACTCCCCCACTTCGGGATGGAGTAAAGACCTGTGCACTGCATTTGTCCCCATGTCATCACCAGAGGATGCTGTGCTTTCAGGCATAATGCCTGCAGGAGCATCACGTTCAGCTGTGACTCCTGAACACCGAAGGCTACCCTTAAACCCAGTGTTTAAACCCAGAAGGACTGACTCTGAAGAAGACATCTGGGTGATGCAGGACAGCCCTGAGTTAACTCATGTTTGAAGAAAAACATTTTATAGAAAAGGTATGCAACCCTATTTCAGACTGTCAGTGACTGAGCTTGCCAATACCTTAATGAGTGGCTCCAACAATTAATTACCTCCCCTGTTAAAAATGTGTGCTGTGTTTCCCGTTTCAATATGCCTCAGTCGGCCAACAGTGCTGGCTTGCATTTTTCTTTTCTCTGCCAGACGGAAGAACCCTCCAGTGTCAAACTTCTGTTCCCCCATGGGAACTGCCAGAGATCAAGTCTTTCCTGAGCCATGGGTAGCACCACGCGTGTGGGATTCCAGTCCCACTCCAGATTCCCCAGCCTGCTGACATGAGCTCCCAGGCAGCCTGTGGTCCCTCATCCCACCTTCTAGATCCCAGTTTCCCCATCCTACATTGCATTTACACAGTAACCCCCCATCCTATACATAGGAACTGTGTGCAGTTCTGGGCCCCACCACTTGAGAAGGATGTGAAGGTCCTCGAATGTGTCCAGAGGAGGGCAACAGAGCTGGTGACGGGGCTGGAAGGAATGTCCTGTAAGGAGCAGCTGAGGACTCTGGGTTGGTCTAGTTTGGAGAAAAGGAAGCTGAAGGGTGAGCTCATTGCCTTCTGCAGCTTCCTGAGGAGGGGACGTGGAGAGGGAGGTGCTGAGCTCTTCTCCCTAGGATCCAGGGACAGGACGTGTGGGAATGGTTCAAAGCTGCGCCAGGGGAGGTTCAGATGGGACATTAGGAAGCATTTCTTTACAGAGAGGGTGGTCAAACACTGAACAGGCTTCCTAGAGAGGTGGTCGATGCCCCATGCCTGTCAGTGTTTAAGAAGCATTTGGACAATGCCCTTAATAACACGCTTTAACTTTTGGTCAGCCCTGAAGTGGTCAGGCAGTTGGACCAGGTGATCGTTGCAGGTCCCTTCCAACTGAAATATTCTATTCTATTCTATTCTATTCTATTCTATTCTATTCTATTCTATTCGGCCTTCATTTGTTCTTCTGAGCTATACAAACTTACATATGACCCTCTTAAACACTTTCTCTTCATTTGCATCCAGCTCCCTAAGTGATGGAGGTGGCACTGGCCTCATTTACAACCTCCAGCCTCCGGCTGCTGCGTAGCATGGATCCAAACAGGGTCCCTGGCATCCCCATCCCCAGGTGCCCTTATTCCCGGGCCTGTCCTAGGCTGCAGCCCCCTTGCTCGGGGCCGGGTTGGGTGTGCAGGGGCTGGAGGGGGATGCTGCTGGCAGGAGCGGAGCCTGGTTTCCCGATTGCGTGGCTCCATCTAGTGCTTGTCCCCAGCCCAGTGGGACAGAGCAACCCCGGCCCCAGCTCGGTGCTGGTGTCGAGGTGGGGTGGCCAAGCCAAGGACCTGGGCCAGGCCAGGACATGTTCAGCAGCTCGGCTYCTGGGTGTTATCCCCTTGAAAAGTGCAAGTTCAGCTATCCGTGATTTATATCCCTGCAGGCATCATGGGGTGGCAGAGAGAGCTGGTGCCGAGGAAGAGGCTGCGTAAGTTTCTCCTGACTCTTTTAGTGAAAATGAAGGCTACCAGCCATGCGACATGCTCCCCTGGACTCCCTGAATATGGGAGGAGTGTCAGGAGGAGAGACCAGAGTGCTGGGGAGCAGTGGAGGGATCTGGGTCTCTTCTGGTCACTGCTGCATGGTGGCTGGACTGGTACTGGGAGAAAGGAGACGGGAGGAAGAAAGAAGTGTGGGGAGAAGCTCTTACTGTGCAGTTTATATTAGGAATATTTTATATTCCTAAGCACTTTGGGTGGCCTTGCTCTGATCAGAGCATGGTTGTAGGAGAAGAGCAGGTCCCCGAGTAGCAGGCAATCAACAGGGATGGGGACACTGGGCAGCAGACGCCTGTGGCAGGACTGAGCGCAGTGCGGCATCAGCTGCCTGTCTGGCCTGTCCTGCCAGCACAGCTCGACAGTTCCCAACCCTGTAACCCCAAAGAGAAGTGGGAGTTGTGGTGGGGAGGCTGTAGGAGTCGCTGGCTGAGCAATGGTAAGACTCATTCACTGACCATTCAGATGGTTCTGGCTTTTTTTGGAGCACAGCAACCCTGTACCCTCTTCTTGACTTCTACTATCTTAAACATTTTCCTCCTGCTCTTCCCTAGAGCTTCCTGCAGAGAAAATATCTTCATTAGTGATCTGGATGATGGGGCACAGTGTTTACCGACGACACAAAACTGGGCGAGTGGCTGATACACCAGAGGGTCGGGGGACCTGGGGAAATGGGCTGGCAGGAACTTCATGCAGTTCAACGTCTCTCTTCTCTTTTGCTTTCCCACTGGCCCTTGGGTTCTTCTAGATCAAACTCACCATCCTTGCATCCTTTCTGTACCACACTTCATGTCCTTGCTTTATCTTACGGCGGCAAGCTGTGGCTGCCTCACTCATGTACGCAGAGACAATCAAGGAGGTGGGCAGGTGGGCCTGGTGAGCTGAGCCCAGCTCCCTTTCAAAGGGGCTTGCTGTGACTTGGGCTAACGACATGCCCTCAATCATTTCACTTCTTTAAATCCACAAAACCCTTCTCTGTCTGAGCCCATCACAGATTTGCTGATCACAAATTCTGGTAGCCAGAAGTAAAGTCAGACAAGTCCAGAGCTCCAGGGTCCAGGGAAAACTTTCATGCCAACCTAGTTGGAAACCACTGAGGTGCACATCCAGGACTCGTCTTTGGCTGTTGCATTTCTTTTGAATCTCTGCTAAGCTACACCCAGCTCTAGTCCTTGATTTTGGGGGTTTTTTTTTGGTTCTTCCACATTGCCATTCATAGCTTTCCCAGGAACTGGAGCACAGAGGAACTGAAGGTCATCGCTAGCAGACTCTGCTGAGCTTGGCCATGTTTGACTCATGTCTGGGACTGTTCTCCCGTAGCCAGGAGAGCTCCAGGCTGGTGGCTGCTGTGCTTGCAGTAGTTGGGAGGAAGCTTGTTAACAGTTGCAACACATTTTTTAATGACTGATTGGGAAAGTTCATGCCCTCAGGAGTCCTTTTGCTAGAATGCCATGATGTTTGATGACGAATGGATGATTGTCATATTGAGTTACGCTGATACCATGCAGCTGAAGTCACTGTGCCAGTTTTTTTAAGATAAAGGGATTTTAAAGATTTTGAGATAAAGGGAAATACCTATGCAGATTTTTTACATTCTTTTGGCATTGGGAGCCCAGGTATCTATGAGGGATCTTCCTAGGCATTTTGCTGCATCTTAGATATTTGGAAACCTGCCCCTTAAACTAGAATTCTCACTTGGAAACTGTGTCCCATTGCAGCTGGGTTAACTTTAGAATAGAATAGAATAGAATAGAATAGAATAGAATAGAATAGAATAACTTCCAGGAAGAAAACAATATAGGGAGATTGTAATGCCTTCAAAGCCTTTTTTGATAGGTAAATTGGGAGCTGCTTTTTCTTAGGCTCAGGATGAGCAGCCCCAAATCAGGGAACCACTGTGTGGTCTGGGCACCTTCTCCCTTTGCAAAGAGGAGGGCAGGGAAAGCGGCTGCCGCTGCGGGTGAAGGTGCTCTGTTTTATCGCTGGAGACATCTGCAGGAAGCGGGAGAGCTGATGGATAGAGAAGACCCGATATATCACCTATTTTAATGAAAGCAACCAAGTTCAGGATCTTTTAGGTCACATCAGTAGGGAGGAGAAATTCTGATGGAGCTGGATATTTATTTGGTGCAACCCTTTTGGTTTCTGAAGACTGGACAAAGGCAGTTGGTCCTTCCAAAGCTCCTGCTTTGCTGCCTTTGCTTGACATACTGCTGGCTTCTCTCCAAGCCCCACGCTCTTGCAATGCTCACACGGTGACAGGTGAGTTGGCAATCCCTCGGCAGATCCCACAGCGAATCCACTAAACAAACCACAGCTCACGCCGTGTAACCCGGCAGGGTTTCCTCACCTCCAAGGACGGGGGACTTGCTCCTTCCTTACTATGACTGGTCCTGAAAAACCTTCCCTTTTTTGCTAGCAGCAAGGATTAGCGGAAGTCTAGAAAATATGATCTATGAGGGAAGAATGAAAGAATTGGGTTGTTTGGTCCAGAGAAGCGAAGCCTGGGGGAAGATGAGACAGCTGTGGACTAGCTGACCTCCAGACTCTCTTTCAGCAGCTGCGTTTCCTGCACTGCTGTGATCACAGTCCTCCAATAAATAAAAGGCTGCCACGAAGAGGAAGGGAATAAACTCTTCTCTGTGTCTGCCTGGAGAGGATGAGAAATCATGGGATGAAGCTGCGGTAAGAGAGCTTTAGTTAGACGTTTGGGGACTGACTAAATGTAAATAGAGCAATGCACCAGAACAGATTGCCTGATGTCAAGTCTCCATTAGTGAAAGTTTCAGGGGAAAAAAAAAGAAAAATCACAGATTAGACAAACATCCATCAGGAAGGGTTTAAGTTGCGCTTACCCTGCGTTGGAACAGGGGGATTAGACAATTTGTCAAGGCACCCCTCCAGCTCTGTTTTCTCTGCTTCTCTACTGTTTTCAACAGCCTCACAGCTTCAGGCAGTCACTTCGCTGCAGTCAGCCTTGAACCAGATCCTCCGCTCTAAGAGCGGATTTTTGGACGAGGTGTTCACTCCCATCAATGTGAAAATCCAGCTGCCTCGCTGCAGGGGAAGCGGTGCTATGCCATGCTGCCGCAGGCCCATGGTGGAGAGGGGGAAGGATGGAGAATTGCCCTGGGAACATCGCGGAGGGACCATGGAGCCGGCTGAGCTTTGTCAAAGATCTCCAGACTCCAAAAAGCTTCCTTTTTTTTTTTTTTTTAAAGAGTTTTAATGAAAACCATTTGGATGTCATACAATGGGGTAACAGGATGACTAACCGCCCCAACACTGTGCTGTGAAGCCAGAGTACAGGAGCTCGGGGTTTCGATGGTCAGCCTGGGGTTCCATCAATTTTGAGCTTGTAAGGGCTAGTTCAGGCTCAGCACCTTGTCTCCAGGCAAGGAGGGATGACATTTTTCTCCAGGCTGCTGCAAAATCCACTGCAGTCATAACTGGTGAACATCTCAAGATGTTTCCCTTCTCTTCAGAGGAGTCTGGTGGTTTTGGCTGGATTCCCACCTCTTGTCAGCTTGGGGAATCACAAGCACATATGTAGATACGGAGTGGCTCATAGCAAAGCTTTTGCCATAGGGCAAGTTCCTTCCTTTCCAGGAAGGAGAAAATAAAAATGATGGATTCTGCTGAGGGACAAGGCAGTCCCATAACCCATCATGCTGCCTCCAGGTCCTCTGGCTCCTCCACCCTCTCCTCCCAGGAAGAAAAACATCCTCAAGAGGATTCTCAGGAGCAGGTTTGGGAAAGATTTCCTCCTATTAGAAGCAAAGGTGTTACGGACTCTACTTTATCTGCTTTCTTTTACAGGATGTCTTGCTCTGTTGCACTCTATCCTGAAAGGGGATGTTAATAAACACCTGTATGAATAATGTTCTCCCAGTATAAATCGCTATGTTTTTGTGCAACAGTCATGTTAGAGACTTGGGAAGTCTCATTTCTGTCTTCATAATGTTTCCTGGAAAACTCCATAAAAGAAAACACAGTATCCACTTTATATAATTACAAAAAGCCTGGGAACTCAATATTTAGTTTTGTTTACAGTTTAACACCCCCCCTTGTTGGCTAGAGACCATAACATTATTGTGTATGTGATAGACTGGAAATTTTGAGGTGATGTGTAATTTTCTTTTCTACTTCCCTTTTTGAAAAAATAGAGAAGAGGGAACGGCGTACATTACCCACTCACAAATGGTTAATGCTGGGGAGGCCCATGGTAGCCATTTACCAGCAGTGAAATTATAGAAAGGAGGAAGGTGACCTGACTAATGAAATAGAAGAAGAAATATCACAGGATAAGAAAGAAGAAATGAAGTATCAATATCATTTATCAAAAGCAAAACTCAGGCTTTTAAAGGGAAACCAGGCAGATGATTAGTTAAGGCATCAGAGAACATCTTTCAGAAAAATCTCTGTATTTAAGTAATCTGTTTTGTCCTCAATTCCATCCTTCCATCTCGGGGAGAAGTCAGGTTTCAGGGACGTCTCTGCCTAGTCTCCGGTGTGCTCCAGAGATATGATTCTGATGTGTCCAGACCCACCTGGGTGGACTTTAAGGCTGACGTCCTGGCTGAACTCAAATACACACTGGCACAGAGCTGCCATCATGTGCACTAGAAGCGCACGTCCCTGCGCCGGGCAGAGCTGCACGGCCCGAGCTCACCCCCACTGGTACCCAAGCCAGCTGGGTTCGGGGTGGATTTAAGCAAGCGGGGGCAGGCAGGGATGCTGGAGCCCCCACGACCCCTCATCTGGGCACCACAGTGATGGGGGACGTGGGTGCCCTGGCTTCTCCTGCCTCCCGTCATTTTTGCATGGGCAGAGTGGCATCAAGCCACATCCCTTTTGCTGTCCCCAGCAACCTGCCGGCCACGGCACGGCTCTTTGCCAGTGCCTGGAGCAGGCACACAACTGACACGAACCTCCCACACCGACTCGCTCCTGGAGCCCAAAGGAACCACAGCCCCAATCCTGCCCCACTTTGTCTCTGTGATTAGCTTAAATGCAGTTGAATAGCTAAAGGCAAACCATCAGATGGCTTTGATTCCCTGGCAGGTTTCCTGCTCAGGCACAGGGATGTACTCCGAAGCTGATTTTTGGTTCATCGCCTTGCAGCACCCCGGCGAGGGGAAGCGTGCTTGTCCGTCCTGACGCGTGGGACAAGAAGAAGCAACTTTTAATGGCTTTTCCCCATCCTTTCACACTGTGCTACGCTGGAGTGCAAAGCAACCCCATTGCTTGTTTTTCAAAAGCTGTTTGCTGCCGAATTTAGGATCGTCTACTTCAAAGTCTCCAGCCAGAGCTGTAAAACCCACAGCTGTGTTTTGCAGATGAGAGACTTGGGTTGGTTTCAGATCTTGTTTTTGGAAAGGC
This sequence comes from Phoebastria nigripes, assembly GCA_035582835.1. Classification (NCBI taxonomy): domain Eukaryota; kingdom Metazoa; phylum Chordata; class Aves; order Procellariiformes; family Diomedeidae; genus Phoebastria; species Phoebastria nigripes. Next base: position 305,675 of record JAYKAV010002795.1, on the reverse strand, counting down.
CGCCGCGATCCTGAGCAAAGGCAACACAAATGGCACGAGTYCATCCTTTAGAGTAGCAAACCGTGAGAGCCGTGGTCCTCCTTCAGAGCTCTTGAAGGACAGAAGTCTTCCTCTGTTAATTTTGGATCTACAGACTGAAAAAAGCATCTCTTAATGTTTAACCCTTCCATTTCTTCAGTCTGTCTAGGTTTCTATCACCAACATAGTTTTTAAAAAAAAAAAAAAAAAAAAGATGACACTATCAGAAAAACCATCCTGAAAAGTCCTTTCAGGCCCAATTACTTGGGGGTTCATCCTCCTGCTTCTACTGAAGCTGCTTTTTGGGATGACAGAGAGGATTTTTAAAGGGTGTCCATGTGGTGCATGCAGCCTCAACAGGCAGGAATAAATCATTGCTTTCAATTTTTGAATCAAGGCTCTACATCCGGATGTTTCCCCATTAATAGGTTGGAGGGAGGAAGTTGAAATTGAGAACAGAGTGCAATTGCAGAAGAAATAACAAATACAGACTTTTATGTGTAGCTGGTGGGGTCTGGTACAGGGGGACCATGCTGGTGCTTGGGGGTGAACGTGTGCCAGGGGCTGCCCATACATGAGAGACTGCTGCTGCCACTGGCTCGGTGGAGCACGTTTCACTCTTCCCTGAAACCAGACCCTGTACAAGATTTTTTGGGAAGTCACTTGATTCACCCTGTGCTTCAGGTCCCTATTTCTAACACAAGAACTCTCCATTCCAAAAGCAGGGTGGACTATAAGGAGAAAAATAAATGGAAAATAAGGAGGAAAAATAAATGGAAAATAAGGAGGAAATAAAGAGACTGAAGCATGGATCCTAGGGAACTGAGGATCCACTAAGTCAGTGGTGAGGCTGAGTAAGATCAAGCACTAGATGCAGAGCCACACTGCAGGCACCATCCTGGTGCCGAGCTCCTCACGCTGCTCTGGCTCTCCCCAGGATGAAGCTGCCTTGATACCAGCATCTTGTAGCTGTATCTGCAYCAGGGGACAACATAGCTGCATCGGTGTGAATGACCTCGCTGGAGATGGGTCCAAGTTTCTATAGATTGGGCCCAAAAAGAAATGAGATGAGCAGGGCACCCAAGCACTAAACAGCAAAGGTGATGGAAACTAGGGGCCTGGGCAATGAATCATTAGCTCTAGCTGCTCAAGATTCTAGTAATTTTATTATATCTGCTCCCAGATCACACTGGAGCACAGCTCCACATGGGAGAGCCTGTGCTTGAGAGATTTGGAAGGACATTTGCTCCAAGGACAAAGCAATTTCAGCAGGGATTTGCACAGGGATTTGAGCACCACTGTGGCAAATGCTGACCTTAATGCAACAGCCAGAGATGCTGGTAGCACATCTGAAAAATTTCCAAGGGCAATTAAAGTTTTGCAATAATTTCCTATCTTCAGTCCACCTCTTGCACGAAGTCCTCACAGAGGTACAGCAGCTGAGCTGCTTTGGCCTCGGGTGTATTCACACTGGGTCACATTTTGGCTCTCCAGAGCCCAGGTGAGCAGGAAAAGACAACATTGATAACATCTGCTCTCCTGACCTGCCCTGGCCAGGAACCTCCCCTGGTGATTTCTACTAGTAGCTCCTCTGCTCCAGCTGCTTTCTTTTAGAGAGCTGGCAATGGCTCTAGGCTCAGTTTTACTTCTAGGCAGGAGTGATCATCTGCACAATTACTGGAGGGGTTAAAAAAGTTAAACAGCAGTGCTGCAGAAGAGTGGCTCCATGTGTCAACATCACACTGACTGCAGTCTGCAAGACAGCAGAAACTCTTCAGCAACAGCCAGGGCTCCAGACACATAAATAAAGCAGAAGAGAAGAAAGAGAGCAAGTGGTTTGGGCTGTCTGCAGGGACAAGAAGCAGTAAGTGAACGTTCAGCTCGGTTTTTCCTCACCGTAACACAAGAGAAACATCCTAACAGGGGAKGATGAAGCTCTGAACCAGGTGGTATCACAAGGGTGTGGAACCCTCCTCATCCTTCTCTGTTGAGCTTCTGGGGCAGATTGAATAGACCTTGGCCAGGAACACGGTAGGTAAAGTCAGCATTGCCTGGGGCTGTGGGACAGCCTGGGTGTTTTCTCATGGTCACCTGCAGCTCTTACTTCTACAAGACCTAGGACTTTCCTATAGGAGTTGACCCCAGATCCATGAATTGGAGCAAACCGTATTCAACCAAAAGAGTCAGGGCTGCTAGAACAAGGGTTGAGACAAGCTGAAGCCTCTCAGCATGGGGATGATAAGGCAGTGCATCATATGCAGCAGACACAGCAGTTGGGGCATCAAAACTCAACCTTCTCCTGGGCAGCAGCTCTTGAACTCTCAGTCCTTGGGCAGGACTTGCTCCTTGAAGGCAACCGTTACAGTCCATCATGCTACACAGGTCTAGATACACACAGGAGAATGGAGAGAGCAAATAGGAGCAGCTTGGGGACCCAGCCAGAGCTACCATCAGCCATAACCATGAGCTGCTTTACATCAGTGACACCCGCTACCGTGTCTGCCACCACATGGTCCAGCAAGTCCCCCCAAACACCGACGGTGGCCCACCAGCTGAGGCAGCYGTAGGTGGTGGCTCAGAGGCAGGCAGACCTGTCACTACCTCCTACTGCAAACCCACTGAAGAGGCATTTCACAACTTTCAGCTCATGCCAGCATCATGAGGTGATGAGGGCCAGATCCCTCTGGAAGGATCTGTCCCTTTTCCAGCCTTCTGCCCATGCTTCTGGGAGGAGAAGCTCAACAGCTGGAAAGGGTGATGCAGGGAGGCTGTTCCAGTACTGCCAGGAGCTGGTGGCACTTAGCTGGGACTGAGAACCCCTTCATGGGAAGGCAGGTGGCTGGGCACTCCCAGGTACCCCAACCATCCCCATGGCTGGATTTGAAGCTGCGGGCAGGAGGCTGGAGAACCTGGAGACATCCCTGTGCACAGGGGGGACCGGCATGTGAAGGGGCTAAATGGAGAACCTGGAAACAAGTCACTCGGTGCCACCACCTTAACACAGCATCACCAGAGGATGCTGCTGCTCTCCAAGCTTGACATTTCCCCAGGACTTGGAGTAACAACCACCTTTCCTCCTCTCCCCTTTCTCGCCAAATCTGGTGCAAAAAGGCGTCCAGTTGCCCAACAGCCCCCGGGCAGCCTGGGCTGTCAGAGCAAAGAGGCTTCTCTGGCCGGGCAGTGCCCTTTGGACCTCCAGGGACCATTCGCCCACCGGCAGGGCTGCTCCACAAGTATCTATCAAGGTGGGTGTGTGCGAGTACCCTCCCTCCTGCACCCCTTCCTGGGGCACACAGGTAACCAGACCCACGGTGGTCCAAGCCCAGCTGCTGCTCTCAGTGCTGGCAGCTGCCAGCCCAGGTAGGAGGCTCTGTTTAAACAATGCTAATAAATACTTTATTTACCAAAACCACATTAAAATACTCCTAAGACTGTCCCATCTTGCCAGGTCCCTTCAGTAGCGGCTCACAGCTTGAGGATCCTGGAGGAGGCTTGGAGAGCTCACGCAGCAGCACCAGCTTCATGGCCAGCAGGACCTCCCGGTGGCCAAGGTGGCTTCTTCTGCCGCAGCGGGACAGCCGGGCGGCCTCCAGCGCCACGTCCCCGAGCAGCCGGGGGCTGCCCAGCCAGGCAAGGGCAGCAGCCGCCAGGCAGGAGGCTCCAGTGGACCACGTCTGCAGGGAGAGCAACCATCAAAGCATCAGCACAGCCATCCATGGGGTGGCATGGCTCGAGGAGCTACCTGCAGGCACAGGTCAGGCAGAGCTCCCCCAGCCCCATCCACCACACCTTCATTTTAAGTCAAAAACTTCCAGATTCAGCTAACACATGAGCATCCAGGCTTAGATACGTGGATGAGCAAGCTGAGCTTGGAAAGCAGGTGGTTGCACCCAAGCCCAGTCAGGACATACCTGGTTTAGAACCTTGTGGATGTAGGTGGAATAAGCCACCTTCTTCTTCTGCCTGCGGGGACGGAGGCAGAGGAGGCTCTGCCAGGCACACCCGGCCGCTACCTTCTTCCTCAGGAGGGCAGGGGGGCCAGGCTCCATCGCTGCTGCCCGCACACGGCGCTGGTTTAACACATGCTTGCTGCAGCCCTGACACCTCTGCTGAGGGAGAGCAGAGTGCGAGCCCCAGCAGCAGGAYGCTGCCTTTGCACCAGGCACCTCCACCTTGCCCTGGATTTCCCAGGGCATTTGCAGGCATTTAATTAGCATCATGCAAATTAGGCACTTGTAATAACACAAAAAAATATTCAGCATGTTGCATAAAACAAGACCAGAAAACATCCCCCCCGTGGAGCCAAACACACCAGAAAAGCAAAGCTTTTTTTAAGATAGGGTATTTTAGGGTATTTTTTTTCCTCTGCTCACCTCCAAGAGCTCTCCCAGCCCCATCCTCCCCCAGGAGCAGGCAGGGAGCCAGGAACCACTGCCTATAACCAGGGGGGTTCATTGCTTTCAGCTGGGGGCTGCAGCCCATCAGGACCCACCGGGCTGCAGGGATGGGGACAAGGACAAGGACAAGGACAGCGATGGCCACACACCTTGCACCCGGCTCCTGCACCCAAACCAGCAATTCTTGCCCAAAATGCTCTTTTGGGTGAGGCTGTGCCTGCTCCCAGGTTCACCCCCTGCCCTTGTTGCCCTAATTAGTATCATTAATCAAATTAGCCAGAGGTGGCTGGTTCTGGGGTGGTACCAGACCTCGGGGCGCCCGGGTGTTCCTGTGGGATTTTTTGCATGGTTTTATTCCGTATTTATTTGGGGGGTTTCTGTGGGCTCTGTAAGTGCCGGAGTGAGCAGGGTCTGGGAGGGCACYCCGGGGGTGCTGGGGCAGGATCTGGCCCTGCACGGTGGGGCCCTGGCATGGGTGTCCCCTGGGTGGAGGATCTGGCCCTGCCTGTGGGACCCTGGGATGGGGGGGGGTTCCCAGGTGCAGGATCTGGCCCTGCCTGGTGGGGTCCTGGGGTGGATGGGTGTCCCCTGGTTTGCAGGATCTGGCCCTGCCCACTGGGATCCTGGAGCGGGGTTTCCCCTGGGTGCAGGATCTGGCCCTGCACTTTGGGGTCTTGGGGTGGGGGGGTTCCCCTGGGTGCAGGATCTGGCCCTGCCCCGTGGCACCCTACGGTGGGGGGGTCTCTGGGTGCAGGACCATGTTCTGCGGTGCAAGGCGTTGGGGTACAGCAAAAGGGGGCCAATGGGTGCAGGATCTGGCCCCATCCTGCGGGGGATGAGCGTGGGGGGTGTTCCCTGGGGTGCAGCACCCCACCCTGCAGAGTGTTTTTGTGGGGGTGCTTGGGTGCAGCATCTGGCCCTGCAGGATACGGGGTGGGGGTGGGTGCAGGACACTGTGTGTGTGTGTGGGGGGGTTCCTCGGGTGCAGGATCTGGCCCTGCTGCACCCTGGGGTGGGTTTGTGGGTCCCCCTTGGTGSAGGATGCACCCCTGAAGCACCCTGAGGCGGGGGGGGGGGGTGTCTTCCCAGGTGCAGGATGTGACCCCGCAGCACCCTGGCGTGGAGGTTCCCGCAGGTGCAGGATGCGGCCCTGCAGCCCCCCGTCCTGGGGGTGTGTGTGTGTGTGTGTGTGTCCCGTGGGTGCAGGATGCGGCCCCCCCGTCCTGGGAGGGGGGTCCCCGGGTGCAGTACGCGTCTCTCCCCGGCAGAGGGCGCTCTTGCTCCCTCCCGCGCTGGGCGAGGGGCGGGGCCGGCGCCGGCGGAGCGGGGGACGCTGCGTCCTCTCCGCGGGCCGCCAGGG
>JAYKAV010002795.1:137190-299560 GCA_035582835.1 Phoebastria nigripes | reverse complement strand
CCCCCCCCCCCGCCGCCTCAGGGTGCGTGAGGGGTTGTGAGGCCTCGTCCTCCCGCTTCTCTCCCTCCCCCCGCCTCAGGTTGGCTACCGGGTGTGGGGAGCGGGGTGCGCTGTGCCGGGTCAGTGAGCTGAACCGGCCCCGCGCTGAGGGAGGTGTCGCGGCCCCTGCCTGCCTGCCCCGCCGTGAGGTGACCGAGCTCCATAGTGGAGCAAACCCAGCACAAAATAGGGGAATTTTCTATGAAATGGGGATACTTGGGAGAGCCAKGTCAGTATGAGGGTGCCCAGGGTGCAGGCAGGGAGACCAAGCCTTTGGGTCTGGGGGGCTTTCTGTCACCCCTTTGGAAAACCTCCCTCTTCTCCCGCTCATCAGACCTCATCTGCTTCAGTCTCCACCTCGTACGCCTCCCCTCTGACAGGTATCTCACCTGTGCTGACATGCGTGCAAAGTTGAGACGGGGAAAAAAAACAGCAATGAAAGTCACCAAGTCCAAGGTTGCTCCAGCCCCGTAGGAGCGTTACAGCCGTTCACCGGCGCAGACTCGCTGCGTTAACATTTCGTGATCTTTACGGTTTTATTTCCCTTCTAGACGTGATGCGCTTCGGGAGGATCTGCATTTTCATCCCTGTTTCCTCTGTTAAGTACAACTAAATCCTGAGCAGCACTGATACAGCCAGTGGGGACCCTAAGTCTGTGGCTGTCTTTCTCTTCCCGTTATAAAAGATTCATGTGAGCTCTTCCTGATAAACTCTTATGCCCCTGCTTGTGCAAGGATTTGATAATTACCAAAGGGAAGCCTTTGGGATAAAAATGTGACTTATTGGCTGCCCCCCCTCCCCAGTGTTGCTCAGGCTTTAGAGACCATTCCTCTCCTGCCGCTTGCATTCTGGAGAAGATGGTTGAAATCAGTAACTTGTCAGGCCCGTGCAGTTGTTCGATGCACCTGAGAGTGGCTCTGGCAATAGCCAAGGGAAGAGAGGTGGGCTAAGCTTCCTCAGCTGGCATAAAACTACTGAGGAAAGAGAAAATTAAGCTCTTTCAGGCAATTGTGATGTCTCCTCTGGATGAAATCTGTAGATTTTGAGGTCTGGCTGCATCAGCCCCTGAGTGCTCGGGAATCTGTGCAACGCAACTGGCTACCGGGGTGTACCTGTCTTCTGTGGTGCTGCGAGGTTAGGGCTCAGATCCTGGCACTGTGAGATATAGTAACAACCAGCATATTTTGGATTTTTTTTTATTTTATATTTTGGATTTCTGTTTGGGTAGGATGGGCATTTGTGTTTAAACACTATGAAAACCATAATGTGAACAGTTGAGCTTTGAGCATGAGGAAATGTCAGATTTAAATAAATTTTGTGGTGCCTCTAAAAGCTCAGATTTGTTTCTCATTTGTGCATGCCATGACACTCTGTATTAGAAAGGGTTTACAAACAAAGTCATTGTAATTAGCAGGAAACTTGCATGTAACAGTTTGTTCTTGGGGTTTTTTTTTCTTTGGTTAATGTGTACTAGAAATCTGAATAAAGTATTGGAAAACGATTGTTAGATAACTTAAAAATCAACGTAGCATGTTGGTTGCATTTAGGAATCTAATTAATTGAGAGGTGCCTTGCACTGGTAGACTTTGCTAATTTTGTATGGAAGAGGATGAGTAGAAGCTAGCAATTCTGCATCCTTACAATTGATATATAGTTTGATTTTTTTTTTTTCTCTCCTGTCCTGTTGCATGCTGATTGTGCCTAAGGATGTTGTTTGGACATCCCTGCGGTATCTAATACACCATCAGGTGTCCCTTTAACTCCAATACCTTGGTCACTGGTACTCAAAACCAGGCTTTTCCTTGTGACACCAATTCAAACCCTGGTTTCTTTTGCATGAGAACRCTTGCGTTACTTTGGCCGTAATCTGCAGTTTGCAGGCAGAGTTCTGCTGCACTTCAAGGTTGTCTTGTGTCTGTGCTGTGGGCAGAATAATCTTTTGTTAAAAAAAAATTAATACTGTTAATTTTTCTAACCTTGGTGCTATCATGCCCTGACTTTAGGCTTGTCTGCACTGGGACATTTGGGAAAGTTAATCTGAATTTACCAAAAGTGTGGCTTTTCAGTAAAATTGCTAAACTCTGCTAAGCCCTGACTGACGCTGCCGGTAGAGCTGTGGCCCTGGCCTGCAGACCCAGCTTCGCTGCTGGTGTTATTACAATTCTCAAGCAACATTTGCTTCTCTTATTTTTACCGCTTTGGAGACGGTAATTAACACTTGCTGCTGATACATTTTAAATTGTGTCAGATCCAAATTACACCCGAGATTCTGACCTGTTTAAGGGTTGATTATGTCGTGTTGTGTTTTGTCACATTGCGTAGATGGCACGAGTCGCCTTTGTGCTTGTCATGTGCTGAACAGAATGGAGAAATTGTTGCTTCTCCATCATTAACTTCAAGTGGCGGGTTTGTTCGGTTTACACTTGGATGGGCTCCACCCTATTCCATAAATCCAGCTTTCTGCCAGAGCTATTTTTGTTCAGGGTCACTGGCTGACCCAAGACGGGTTGTGCTGGATTTAGTTCCCAAGTGAGCCCAGATGTGGGTGGAATTGAAATCATACCAGTTTCGGTGCATGCAAGGATATTTCCCCAAGGATGTCTCTAGTGGGAAAAAGAGAAATGGTGAAGTTGCACTTTTTATTACTTTAATATTTGAATTTAGTGGTGTTGACATGGGCTGGATTAGTGTGGCTGATTTGTTTGTCGATGGTGAGTACCTGCCTGGCTAGGTGGATGGATGCAATGTGAATTTACTACCTCATTTCCCAATCCCTACGTGTCATGCCCTGTTGTTTGTAGGTTCGTGTAGTGATTCAGCAAGGATATCACAGTGTTAGTATTTTTTCACGGCCATGTCTTACAACTACTTAATAAACTGGCCATTTCATGTGGACACTCAAGCAGTCACTGCGTGTTACACATTAATTGTAAATCAGTCATCCAGTCCTTGAATTCCTTAGTTCTGAGTGGGCTTCGTACCAGTGTCTGGTTGTGATTCTTAGTCATCAGAATAATTAAAAAAAAAAAAAAAAGCAGGAGTATTGGAACAGTTAGTGTGGACTCTAGCTAGCTTTGTTTCTTTATAGAAAACCTCCAAAGCTTTAACAGATAATTGTTTCTTAAGTGCTCGTAAGTGTGAATTATTATAAACAGCCATATTTGAGCAGTTTGCACTTCAGCAGATAGTCTGGCATTCCCTTGAATCAGTTCCCTGTTGACCTTTGTGGGCAGGTTGATTACTGCAGTATTAGTTGGCATTTCAATTCCTATCAGAGGACGTAAGATTAATTGAAAGACTCCTTAAAACAGGGAATCTTAATGTCAAACAGCTCTCAGGTCCTCTCACTGGCATTCAAGGGCTAGTATTTAGCTGTACTCTGAGTGTTACTCGCCTGTAATCTAAGGGAGAACGTCCTGCTCTGGGCTTGTTAAAACACTTTCATATCAGTGGGTGGTTTTGATTTAACGTGACACTGACTATTGCACGGCAGGTGGAGCGAGACAGTGCTTGCGGAAAGGGAGCAGCGGTCTCGCAGGAGTTGCTAACATTTTGCAGAAATTGTGGCATAGATGAAACTTGGGATGTGAACTTTTGAGTAAGAGGAACATGAAACTGTACATCACCTTATTTTTCATCACACCATAATGAAAATTTCAAGTGATAAAAGTTATTTTTCATTTACTTCCTTGTAAGGAAGAGGGCAAGAAGGTTATTTTTTCACAAGTATGAAATACTCTGTTTTATGTATGATTTCTTGTATTATCCTGCAAAGACCACTCATTGTACTATCCTGTACAACTAGCATTTATCTTGATAAACAAATCAAAACTTAGAGCTTTAAAAATGGTATCTATGGCATGCAAAGAGGTAGCTTGATTTCTTGAATTATCTGTTCTGCAGTCTTAGTGATAACTTCAGGAATAACTTCAGACTAGCTTCTCCTCACAAGGTCTCAAATGCTTTGCAGGAGAGTAAGATGTGATCCCTGCCGTGCCGGGCGGTGAGAAGATGTGGGGGCCCCACTGTGGATAAACCCAATGCCCTGAATCACAGCTGAGGGCTGTAAGTGGGAAGCCACTTTGAAATGCAGGAAGAAAGTAGACAATTACATATCGCAGTGGCAGGGTAGCATTCGGGGTAGTCCTGTGTGAGCTGTGTGTTCAAGGTCTTTCTGCTCTCACATCTAATTCGTGAGCAGGTGYTACTTGACTCATCTTTTCCTGATTTCTAGTGAGTTGCTTGTTTTTCATAAGCATTGTGCAAATCCCCTCCTGGGAACATAATAGATCTTTGTCGCAGTTATTAAAGAATTCAAGGATGCATGAAAGGAGGACTGTGAAAACACATGGTAAGGTGTAATGATTAATGATCGTAAAATGAATTTTGGGTAGTTTTCCTTTTTTTTNTTTTTTTTTTTTTTTTTTTTTTTTTTAACTAGTTCCAGCATGAAACCCAATGTGGAAGGCTGTACTTGCTGCTCAGATAGTTCCCGGTCATCCCAGCCTGCCTGAGCCTGAGGATGTGGTGCGAAGAACTACAGTTTAATAGTCCTTGTAGTTGTCTCCCTGCACATGTTGTGTTTTCTGACCTCTTAAAGCAACACTTAACAAAAACACAGCTCTGCTACACATAGTTAAAAATATGCAAAAGTGTTTTTTCTACTGTTTCTCAACTATTTCTTACAGTGCAAACCCCCGCATTTTCAAAGCTATCCTAAATTAAGGCAACAGTTCTAAATTCATATTTATTGCAGAAACTTTTGCAAGACAGATAATATTTGTTATGATTAATAATATTTTTGGTATCAAGAATCTGTAAAGAAAATCTGGTTCTCCTCTGAGAATTTTCTGTAACTGTTTGCTGCTGAGGCAAGTGTTTGCTGTGCGGGCAAGGGTGAGGCGTAGGCTGTAGTCCTATAAAAAGGTTGTAGCAAACTGAAACAGGGAATTGGGCTTCAAATGCTGAAGAGGGATATCTTGAAGGAATTTTCTTGAGAGAGTTGTGTGTAGGCTATACCTTTTGGGCCTCTCAAAAAAAAGACATCTTTTTCTTCTGGATGATGTAGTTGGTTGAGTCTGTAGTATCTGTCAGTCTTAAAAATTATCTGCTTGGTGTTTTGAACGACTCTGGTGTGAATAGCTGTTAGCCTCTTGGGTTTACAGCACTCTCCTGTGGAGGCAGTTTTGGATACAAGAAGCTGAAGACGGTGCCGAAAATGTATAGACTTCGTAATTGCCTGAGTGACCTGAAAAGAAGCTATAATGCAGTTGTTAGCAGCCCCTTTCAGTAGGTGATACTAAAGGGCGTTTTTTTGTGTAAATACACAGATGTTCACTCGTCTTGCAGTTCTGAAAAGCCAAACTCTTGTTCTGCTATTTAGTGTCCTCTAGATCTGGAGACTGTGTTATTTTCCTTTTGTCTGTCCTCAACAGGTCTGGCAAAACATGCACAAGTYCTGGGGTTGACCAAACACTTTAATTTGTTCCCGTCTTCAGAGAATCAGAGTCCCCATAAATACATTAGGAACAATTCTTTCTCAGCAGGGATGTGGATCATTGATAGCATTTGATTCTTCATCTGTATAGCACCCTTTCTGCTCTTCCGTTGACTTAATCTTACTTAAAGTGTTGGAGCGAAGGGGTGCTGTCTATATTGTATTGATGTTTTTATACCGGCTTTCTTATCTTTCAAGCACCATCTTAAACATTCATATTTTTGGTTGAAGTTGTGGTGGGAGAGGTTCGGCTTCACACTAGGTAGTAAAGTATCTTGAATCCTGGCAGAGGAAGTATTATGTGAATGCTTGGTTTCATTTGTGCTTTTGGTAATGAAATACTCATGCTTAATAAACAAGCTTTTCATGCCTTTAAGCCATTTTAATTTCCTCATTTTAAATAGATATGAATATTTGAATTGTTTATGTGGTGTTGAATTAAAAAGCTGCTGGGAAGAGTCTACTTTCTTCCCGGAGAGGGGTGCCCGCCACCACGGATGCTGCAGGACACTCCTCACTGCTGCTCGGATGGCCAGCAGTTAAGTCTCGTCAGCTCTTCTTGGCTTCTTCGCAATTGCTCAGCTTGCAGAGAGCTGTCTTGTGTCAGAATTCGGAATGAATGGAATGAAAATTCCCCTTAGTCCATCAAAATTTGACTTACGAGCTTGGACAGGGTCCAGCTTGATCTTCGCAGATGGAAAAGGCCATTGATCTCACTTAAAAAGCAAATCCTAACTACAYTAGTAGCAAAAGGGAGGATCAAGGCCAGCTTTCTGATTTCTGCAGGGACTTACCGTTCAGCTTACGGAAACCAACCTGCTACAGGTGGGCTCTGTGTTTCCTGACAGCATTCGTATGAACGAAGCATTGAATGAGATGATGTCCCACGTGGAATTTGTTTTGCCTCCATATGTGCTGAATTTATATAGTTTCACTGAATCGTCTTTTGCACATCTGTCCTCCCCTGACTTATGAATACCTTCTTTTCTCAGAGTGAAATATTACAGCAGTCTTTTTATAGCAGTGTGGGTGAGGTAGTGTTTAGTAATTTTAACACATGGGTGTTGAATAATATACGAGGTCAAATTTATGAATGAGATTAGTCTTTCAGGGTACCTTACAGTTTTAAATTCTTACGCTGGTAATGCTGTGCACCAGACCTGCTGGTCCTGGCTTGCCAGCTGACGCCAAGCTGCATTTATGGTACTTGTCAGAGCACAGATAACAAAATTTAATTGTAGGTAGCTAGCTAGCAGCAAGCTGGGGAGGGACATTCATGTCACATGGCATCAGGTATGAAGAAAAAGCCCTACAGAATCAGTTCTGTAACCAGAACTATTGTGAATTAGCTCAATAGGAGATGCTCCTTATTGCATCTTTTTAAAATAGATTTTTTTTTTTCTGCTATTTACACAAAGGATATCTACAAAAAGTCAGCTGCTAATTTAGGAATTCCTCAGCAGCCTTTTTGCTTTCATCCTTGCCTCTTCTCTGCAATTATTTTGTAGATTCTGATGAAGTAATATGGGTCCTGAAGTTCCTCAGAGTAGGCAGTGCATCTGTTTGTGATACTGTAAAGTAGAATCCTGTTCTTGTTTTTGACTACCACAGGTTTGAGATGGCTTTTATAACCTGCATCATCTTAACTGAAGTTATCATCACCTTCTGAATTTCACTAGCTAAAGGTTGGCTTTAAGATCTGCCAAATCCTTATAGTAAATATTAGGTAATATTTCCAATGAGTCTCGTGGTGTCCTTTAGTCAAGAGTCCTTTGTATTGACTTCTGTTCAAAAATCTACCTCTTCAGATGGTTTTACTGATCTACCGCCCCACTGACTCTTGCATTTCTTTCGGGCTGAGCAAGCTTTTACGCTACCTGAACATTTCCCCTTTAGTCATACTTACTCAAATTCCTTTTGTAGATGCAGATCTCGCTAGATATTTGACTGTTACATCATCACTCTTCTTTCTCAGTCCCTGGGTCAAGATGGCATCTTTTTATGGAATGAAGAAATTCTGAGAGGGGGGAGAAGAAAACAGATGTCTGAACACAGGTTTGCCTGTTGTCTCTAAGTGTTAAATAAGGGAGCTGTGTGTCCCTTTGTAGCAAATGCTCGTTTCCAGTTCTCAGAAGCAGAAATACCATTTCTAGAAGATTTCTGTTCCTTTCAGGGCTTTTCAGTTAGATCCGATGAGATCTCAGCTCACACTGCTGCTATCATGTACTGATGTTTCTGTCTCTGTTAAAAAAAAACAGGAGGGGAAGTAAGTTTTCATTGTGGTGCTTTCAAATGCTAAGAGAACAGCTTGGATATGAGGCTGTTCTGTCTTTGGGAGTGAAAAAGGGGCATTAGATAGATTTAACCTGTTGAAAAGACTTCTTTTCTTCAGATGTAAACCATTAAACTGTTCCTCAGAGAACCTCTATCTAGCAAAGCTAGGAATGAGGTTTTTCTCGTTCCTGGGATTTGTTTCAGCTAGTGGTGTTCTCACCTGGCCTGCGCGGGGCCCAGCTGCTGCAAGCTGACACGGGACAGCGGACCGGTTCTGTTTGTGAGTAGTGGTTTAGATAAACAACAGATAACATACTGTCAGAGCCCAGTAATGAGAAGCTGAGGTAGGAGGAGGCGGGTATCATGTAAAGAGCTTTTAAATAAAACAGTTGTTAATGATAAGCCGGAGGACCCACCCCCATCATCATAGATGGTCTTGCAGTGCTCTACTKMTSRGSCYSAKMAGTAGAAGTATGACTAGTGCTGGGGCATAACAAGTCTGTTCTTTCTTTAACTCTTGATGGTGACAGTACTTGCCATTCTGCCTCCCCCGACTTCAAAGTATTTATCCGTGCAAACTTTGAGTTTTCTCCCTGAACAGTGTTGGAATATTTGTGTCTCTCACCACTATTGTGTTCTGCCCTACCTGTCTGCTGAAGCATTTTGCAGCACACTTTTCCTGGTTGCTGTGATGTTGCTAGCCATCCCTTCTTGATTTAGAAGTTGGCAGTGGTCTGCCCTGTTGCTGCCATTTGCCTGCTTTGACCTGCCAGCCTTGAGATACGTGAAACTTCAGAGAACGGTTAGTGTGTGACTGTTGGGCTGGTCTGATCCAGAGCATTCTTTCCAGAAAAATGTACTGTTATGTGAAAATATGGCATTAAACCAGTTACGTGGTCACTAGACAGCTGCTTACCTGCCATGATGTCATTTCTCATCCTTGGCTGTTTCTTGCTGTACTCTAGGGTGCCAGTTGTTGACTCTCGCAGTCCCTCTGAGAAGTGTTGTCCCACCTGACCCTTCCTTTCTCCTCTTGCTGACTTCCTGGCTATATTTTTATAACTGTAGTATCCTCTTGGTCATCCTTGGTGACTTCTCTCTCTCCTCTTGCCTTCAGTACCTTCTTTATACAGGTGGACACCTCTGCCCAACTTTCCCCCTTGCTGAAGTGTCTGTTCATGTGCATTCCGCTCTCCCAACGGCAGAGATGTCTTCTCTGATCTCGGTGGGATCTTTTCAGCCTTGCCCAGTGAGTCAGTTGGAGTTCTCTTGGGCTATAGCAAGTGAGCTCTTCTGGACAGCAATGCACTTGTTCTGCCTGTACCATCTGACTCGGTCTTTTCTAGGCCTCTGCATTCAAAGTCAAATCTTGTTATTTCCCCTATAATATATCAGACCCAAGTCTGAGCTATACGCAGAGCTAAGTCTCTTGCCTAGAGTCACCTTCACACTGATTACTGTGCTCACTTCTTGCCTTACGCCTTGGCAAACCCCCCTTTCCCACATATGCTTGTTCAAAGYGTATCTACAGAGATTGTTTTTGCTTCCTGTTTTATCTGCTTCACCTATCTCTTTGCCTCTTTCCTGTTCGACCTCAGAAACACAGCTTATCTCCTTCCAATGTTTATCAGTTTCTCCCACAGCACTGATCTGTTAACATGTCTGTCTGAGAACTTTCTGACAAACATTTGTGTACTTTTCCCTCAGCTGCTCCTTTTGGCATATAAATTTCAACAAAGACACTGCCTCCTCCTTAAATGTCTAATTTATGAAGCCTACACAAGCTTTGTCATGGTAGGAGGTTTGGTATGCTGTAACTGCTGATTATCGTGTTGATCTGTTCAAGTAGTTTCCTGGTTCCATACTGGATCCACGCCTGGGGGAGTTCATGTGCTCTTGGATTTGGACAGAGCCTGGCCTGACGCTATCCTATCTGAAGTTGTTCAGGTAGAGAATAATTTGCTTATAGTATCATGATCTGTTCCCATTTAAGGTTGATGTAACTTAATTTGGGAAGCCTGAAGGCTCGCTACATCTTTCTGGGAAGTAAAAATTGGAGAAGATTCGTGGCAGGACTCTGTGCAACATGTGGTATATGATGTGCTGCAAGAGGTGAATGTTTAGTTTAGGGTAGTGTGTTTGACTCCATCTCCAAACATAATGTTTTAAGTTTGTATTTTTGTGCTTGCCCCTGTACACATGCAATCTTGCATGCTTTATTTAGATCAAGCCAACTTAAGCAGTGTTCCACCTTTGAATAAGTCTTCTTATTATGGGGCTCCTGACGAAAAGGTTTTCAGTCTCGTTCTGATGTAGAGCAGGTGTACATTGCTACCCCTCAAATGAATTATACTTTGGGGCACCAGATGGAACTTTCTGAAAAGGTTCCCTTTTACTATCTGGCTTCCATTATAAGCATCAGACTGGTCAGTGCCTTCATCATTGTACTGGGTTTTATTTATGGTGCCCAGGACAAGCTCACAGTAGGGAAACTAAAGGGGGCTCAAGCAATTTACTGCATCGTTCTGTCCAGGAAGCAAAACAGCCAAGGAGTAATGAGAACCCATATTTTAACAGCTTACTGGATGGCAGCAAAGGCTGTCTCACGATGAATAGCGAAGAAAAACAAACTAAAACAAAAAATTCTCTTTTCCCACTGTATGAACAGCACAGCTTTCTTTCAGGAGAGCTCTTCTATGGTATATCGAGGTGGTAAAATCTGGCGTGTCGGCCTGCAAAAAATGCGGTGGTTGTAAAAGCCTTTACATCACGGTTATCAAAAGCACAATGAAGCTTTCATGTGGCTAGACATCTTTTAGATGTTTACAGTAAAACTTTTGCTTTTATTCATATTGCTAAACTTCAACTAAATAGGTTATTTTGTTCACAAGAATGAATGATAAAGTAAGTTTCACCTTCAAAGGAAAAATCCAGCTACCGTTGTTTGAAGGCCTCTCTTCCCGTGCACTGTTTATAAAGCAACTGGATATTGAGTTTATAAACTTCCGAGGCTAGAAATAGTGTTTTCCACTTCTTGTAATACCAGCTTATTTGGTGTTTTGTTCCTTCTTGATCCTGGGTGTAAAGACCAGGGGAACAAATGAAAGAAGACTCAAAGAGCTCCAAGTATAATTTAGGCCTCCAGAAAAATCCCAGAATACCAGACCCTGAGCACTGGGAGTCTTTAAGTGAACTTGCTTAGAAAAATTGTTGCCCCTGCATACTGCAGAGAATATACTCTCTTTTGTTTGCTTCTCAAAATATCGGAAAGACGCCGAGCTGCTTTTCCTTTTGCTTGCAGAGACATAAGTACCCCACTATTCTTTTAAAGCTGGATGTAAACAGCTCCTTGGAACAGTAGCTATTAAACTTTGTTGAAAAGTGCTTAGCAATGACAAAAAAATGTTATTTCCGAAAGGATTTCTGTAGCACTGAGGGTTTTTTTTTGCAAATGAAAGTCCAAATTTACCACAAAAATGTCCCTGTAACCTCTTATAATTCAAAACATATTACTTGCTTTTCAAAAGCACAGGCAAATTACCAGGGAGACTTTCTAAAATAAGACTGAGGGTTAGATGTATAACTTTGTGGACAATGCTTCTTGATAATAAAGTGTTTCCTTTTGAGTTTCATCTGTGTCGCAGTAAGAAAGTAACTTTGCTTTATGTGGTTTATGTACTGATCTCTTTTAGGTGAAGAGAATGCTAACAACATTTGTGTATGCCTGCAGGCATCGGTATATAAAAAGGAGTATATTCATTTCCCTTTTTTTCCTATTAAATGTAGCATTTATGTCTCTAGCAAAACAAACAATAGAAATCTTGTCTTTGTTTGTTCTTAACTTGTTTTTTGGGCCGTAGTGCATCCTGGCTTTCAAGGATGCAGACATTCCTAAGCTAGACATCTCCAGTCTCTGGCAGCTAATTCTCTGAATCTTTATTAGTTACACAGAACTTAAACCCCTTTGAGGAAACGCCAATAAAAAGTAGATACGTGTAAACCTTTCTAAGCCTGGTATAAAACTATACAAGCTGGGCTTGATAGAAAACTGAAGGCAAGTTGAACAATTTTGAAATAATTGGGAATATTCCGCTTAATTTTTCCAATCAGTTGATAGAAAACATGTTTTCCATTAAGGGCTTACATTTTTGGAGACTTAAAGGGGGGCTGCTTATTGTCAAAATGAGTCTTGTTTTTAACCAAAACATTTTGGCTGCCTTCTTTCTTTTTAGGTACTGTCACTCCATTCCTGCGGGTAGTGGAGGGGTGGCCGGTGCCAGTCAGTTACCCCGAATGCCTGAAGCGATGAGTGTTGTGGGGTTTGGATGCTGAGTGCTCCTGCCCTGAGGAGCAGAGAAGTGCTAGACTTCCAGCTGGTAGGTAGAAGTATGAAAGCCAGGAAAGCGTGATGGTGGATGCTCATCTTTTAAAAGATGCTATGTGTATCATCCCCCATCATGCAGGAAACAAGTAGCTATGTAAATCTCAACGTTTTCATTTACTTAAAGAATGCCTGATTATTTTTTTCCTGCTTTTCTGTTGGGTTTCTGGATCTTTGACCCTCTCATCGAGGAGCCAAGGTGGCACCTGCTGCTTGCTGTACGAAGGAACAATTGAAGCAGCTGGCTTAGTGCAGATAGATCTTCACTGTTTCCATGACTTCTCTGAGGTGATGACGTTGTTTTGGGACTTTGGTGACACACCATAGGCCATGATTAACTTTAGAGGCCAGTCCAGATTTGTTGCTACTGAATTTGGGGAGAAAACTCTTTAGTCAATCTTGGTCTCCTCCCGGGAGTTTTTTTCCGTAGTTGATTCATAACTGGCAATTCAGCTGCTTTGCTGAGAGGCTGTTTACTAAAGTTAGTCAGTAGACCCTGTACAGATAGACAGATCAGAGTAATTTCTCTTGTTTTATTGTACAAACTAGCTTGGGAGCAGTAAAAATGTGTTGTGTAGCAAACATTGTAGTTGACTCATGGAAGCTGTTGAATTGGGTCATAATCGTTAAACTCCATCTGAAATGACATTTTAACCTTCTGCCTTTCCTGTATTGTCCTTGTACCTAGAGAAATTTAACATAAGTTAAATACAGTAAACTTAGTGAATTTTGAAGACATTTTGTACCACCTTGACTAAATTAAAGGAAAAGTTTGCTAGGGCTACCTTTACTAATGTACGCTATTAAACCAAAATAAATTGCAGGATGGAACAAATTAACAGGTTCTTGCAGAAAGACTGGCTTGGTCAGTAGGTCTGGTTTATGTTGTGCTAGGGATGTGGGAAGACTTTGGAGAGCTCAAACATTTAAGTAGTCAGGATCGGTATTGTGGGTTATTTTTATCAAGACACTTTTGCTGCCTTTTTGAAGGCTCCTCCATACATGTACGTCGGTTATGTCAGAAATCTTGTTCTAATAGTAATTCCCACACCACTTTCACATCCTTTGTGCAGTGCCAAAGTATTTTTCACCTCAAGTGCCAAATTCTCGGCTGTCTTGATGAGCATGGTAAGCCCCATAACCAATCTGGGAAAGCTTTCGGGGGGGGGGGGGGGGGGAACCAACCCTCTAACCTTTCATATGTAGATGTATTGGCTTGTCTTAGCCCAAAACAGTTTAAGATAAATGGGCAGCCTCTGTTTATCTTAATGAGGCATTTGATGTAGAAGCTGATAGCACTAATGGCCAGATCCCAAGCAATTTGCTGTGTAACAGCGTGTAGGAAAATTGCATAATTGTGCCCACCCATCTGGTCATCACTGGGTGTCCACATGGATAGTGGGAGCCTTTGATACTCTCTCATTTTATCATTCTCTGAGTAATAGAGTGCAATGGATACTTTGCAAACTAAAAATTCCTATCACTGAAGACGGCAATTTCTTTGTAGTTTTGACCTAGGTTTTGGTACTCTTTGTACACTCCAGTGCTATGAGTGCCAAATAGTCCCCCCTTTTTTAATGTGGGGAAGAAATAACATGAAAAAAACATCCTATCCCATATCATGTACAAACCGTCCATCCATCAGTAAGGACACTCGCTGTGTGTAAGCAGTGAATGAGCAGCACTGACAAATTCAACCATTCACAGATTTTGTTTTCTGCTTTCTGACATTTAAGCCTTTGGGATATGCTGTGGTTGCTTTCAAACTTTTCTTTACAGTGATGAAAGCTAAAAACCTCTCTTAATAAGAGTGAAGACTGTTACATTCATTTTACTCTAGGAGGATGTATTTAAAGAAAACAATAGTTATCATGAGACCCATGAAATAAATCCTAAGTGCCAGTGGTGAATATTGTTTCTCAGTCTGTAATCTTCCCTTCTGTTTATCTCCCTGCTCAGTGCTGCTGTCACTGGCACCGACCCCTTAGGTTGTCTGGTATTAACTTGTATTAACTTGTCCTGCCATAGAGTTTTCGCACCAAGGATTTTGCCTTTGAAATCACATCTTTCACTCAGAGTGGATTAGTTTTCAGTCTCACAGAAATTTTGAGTGAACACAGAGAAGGTATCGGCAACAGAAGGATTTTGTGGAGCAGGTCGTATCAGAGTTCCCTTTCACAGGAACTTTAAYGTGATGCGAGAACTGAGGGCTTTCGGGAGGGATGTCCCGGCCCTTAGGTGCTTTCAGGTGCTGATGCCTGGGAACTGATTTGGCTGGAAAAAAGATCTGTTGCTTCTCTGCTCAGGATCCCCAAGAGCCTTCCAGRGTGGGAACTGGTAGCACAAGGTGATGCTGGGGGTCCTGGGACTCCTGCTTACTGGGGGTGACAGACCTCCTTCCTCCCTTACCCCTTCCTCAGCACTTGATTCCCACCGTCTGCCCACTGACTTCCCCTGCTCCAGCCTGTCCCACCAGAGAGCTCATAGAAGGCGTCAACTGAAACGCTCTTTTCTGAGCGTATTTGTGTTAAGTTTTTCTTTCTGGCATCTCACATGTCAGTCTTCAGAAATATTCTTAAGGGCCTTGCTGTTTAGCCAGCACTTGACCCTCTGGAAGCCACAGAAGCATCGTTTGTGTTACCGTGGTGCAAGTCTTTGTTTTGCTGTTACATTCCATAATTATGCACGCTATTAATAATTTTCTGGTGCCTCTGGATCCCACTGCAGTGTTTGTCACTCTTTTGCTTTTGGATTTCACATTTGCAGAGTGTAACTAGCCATTCTCCATGTGGCTTGGATTTTTCATGCTAGATTTGCCTTGAATTACATCATAGAGAAGAAGTTGAAATAGTAATAATAAATCACCTTCCTATTAAGTAGATAGCATCTACTTGTCTCGGTTTGTCTTGCTTTCTTACCAAGTGTATTTTGGGATCTCATGAAAACTTATTTATTAGATCATACTTGTGAAGATAGTATATGAGATTGTTCCTCTTATTCCAAATATAACCATCCTGTGATCTTAATCAACATTTGCTTTAAAATTGTCCAGCTGGCAATTCCCTGACAAATTTGGCCAACACCATTGTTAATGTGAAGGTGGCTTTTTTTTGTTATGGACTTAGTTCCTTCTTTTCTATCTACAGATAYGACTGTACTAGTTTGGGATTTCCTCCAAAGATGACTCATATTTGCCAGAKCCACGTATAGCAAAAATAGGGCATGCCATTACAATGTGTATTATTTAGGCTACTTAATATTTTGTCCAATAGTCACTGAACTTTAACTGGTAGCCTTTAGCTGCAAGCTTGCTTTTTCTTCCCCCATTTGTCCACCTAAAGACAAACAAAAACTCCAGGTGAAGTTGGAGTGTGTCTCCATTAATGTTTTTGCTGCTACCCTGCCCTCCTGTCTGCCTTGATTTTATAACTGGGAGTGGAAATTGCCTAAGGTCATCTTTCAGAAAGCAATAACGTGTTATTCCTGCYATTGACTCTACCTCTTGGCTGGTTTCTGTAGACCTTGGACTCCTGCTTGCAGCAGCCTGTGGGAGTATTGGTGGTTAATTAGTGTGAGCCACACCAGTCCCAGTTTTTAATTTCCTAGATAGTCCCTGGGTAATCTCCATTTCAATTATAGTTTCGCCRTTGCAGAACGACAGCTGCAGCAAGGACCTGGTTTTGTATTGGTGAACTGTYGTGTAGTTGCATTTCTCAGGGGCTGTGCAGGTCTTGGAGCTGATGGGATGGGGCATGAAGAGTACTGGGGGAGAACACTTAATCTGGAAACCGTGCTGTGCACATTCCCCCAAGAGCAAGCAACTGGTCTGATCAGGTACAGAAAACAGTACCCCAGCTACGAGCATTGTGATCTCTTCTGAGAGCATCATCTACTAAAACATCCTGAAGGAAGGTAAAATTTCCTAATGCTTTATCCAAAGCAAGATCTTCCTGCCAGAAAATTCATCACCAATAGCAGCGTCTGCAGTTGGGTCTTGTGCGGCAGTTCTCAAATACTGGTGTGATGAACACACAACTGGAACAGAAGTAGTTGAAAAGATTTGTAGTTTCAGGTTTTTTGTCTGCTCAAGACACTCCTTCCCGTTCTTTTCCGTTCCCCACTCCTTCCCATTCTTTTCTGTTCCCCAGCATTTTTTTTGTTGCTAACATCTTTGACCTCTGGCCTGTCTTGCCCTTTATAAACGGTTTGTTTGGAGCCAGGAGCAGTCCTCTTTGCTGTATGTGTATCAGACAGGTGTTTAAAGAAGAATTGCCTTTGAAATTAATGAGAAGGTTAAATGGGAGGCAATTGTCTCCACTTATGGATTAAATGAGTGAAGCTAAACACTAGGGCCTAAAAAAAAGTGTGAGCTATATATTTCCAGGATGAAGTTAGCCTTGTTAGGATGCTTCTTTTGGGGTTCCGTAATTTACAGAATTACTTCCTAATATTTACAGATATTACTTCCTAAAAGGAGATTGTTACCAATGCTTTAGTGCTCCCTCAGGGCTTCAACAACAGGGTGACCTGTAGGAAACCTAAACGCGTTCATTCTTCTCAATTTAAATTCCTTCTGTCAAAATGGGAATAACTCTTTGGATAGGGAAATGTTTTTAGCAGGATCCTGTCTGCTCAGYGGTGGTCCAGCTTCACTGGATTCAGGTTGGTTGTGTCACGGGGAGGGATGGTGCTTTTCAGCCCTGTGATTATTAGACATACTCCACCCTTGAAAGCTTCCACTCCTTTTGCTGCTCTTCCCTTCGTGGCTGGCACAGACTAACGTTACGCCAGAGCGTCGGCATGGCCTGCAGTTGCATAACGTTCTGCAGTGGGCTAACCAGCTTTAGCAAAACAGTCATCTTGGACAGATGTTGCAGTGAAGCAATGATTAATCGGGGAAAAATTTTAACAACCTTAAATGGCAGTAAATTTATTTTGGCAGGTGGAGACTGAGAAAGTCATTGCTGCCATGTAGTGGAGTGTTACTCTGAAGCGTT
The DNA here is from genome assembly GCA_035582835.1 of Phoebastria nigripes. NCBI lineage: Eukaryota > Metazoa > Chordata > Aves > Procellariiformes > Diomedeidae > Phoebastria > Phoebastria nigripes. The sequence goes on along the minus strand of JAYKAV010002795.1, from coordinate 282,372 downwards.
AGAATCGCATTTTATCTGCCGTAACACTTACTTATGCTGTCTCCTGTCTCAAACTTTTACCAGAGCGAGAGCTTCAGTACTGAAATCTCCTTTCTACAGATATCTTTCTAACATGTTTGCCGTCCATGTGAGAATGTGGAATGACGTTTCTTCAGACCCTCACTAAACATCRGAAGTGCCATTGCTTCTTTCTTCAGAGAATGCAATGCACGTACTTATGGATAAGGAATAAAATATCCTTCTGAATTGACAAGGTGACAGCTATAGCTTTATTCTAAAGTTTGTCTTTTCAAGACATATGGACTGGCATTGCAAATAACTCTGAATATCTTCTGTGAGACTGTACAGGAGAAAGTGATGTATCAGCCTGCCAGACTGAATTTTTTGAATATTCTTGTAATAATCTTTCTGAAAGTGAAAAAGTAACTGGGTTTATCGGAGAGATTTCTTTAATAGTGTTCTGGATTAAGATTTGAGCTTTTTAGATTTAGTGAGACAGTAACACACATTTAAAAGATCCTCRAGAAGCAAGTGATAAGGGAGAATTGATTACTGCGATAATTTTAGCAACATTTGAGACATGAATTATTTTTGACTGAAAAGCTCTGAATTCTCAGCAGCTCTACTGTTGTATTTTATTTTGAACAGGAATTTAGTTCTGACTTCAGGAGTAGGTTGTTGGCATTTGTCTTTTTTAATCTGTCCTTGTTGGCCAACAAGAGTTATTGTTGGTGCATCCATAAATTTCATGGAAGTTTGTTTATTTTACTGAGGCTCTGTTCAGGGCACAAAGCACTTACCTGAACCTAAATTTTATATGCTCTAGAAAACTTTCAGCCTCTCTCTCTCAGATTGTATTGGTTAGGTAGGAGGACTAAAAATGACTGTTGAATGTTTATATAATGTTGTAATTGCCCGAGATGCAAGATGTATACAACCTGCAGTCACAGTGACACAGTGTTTGGTTATGGCGTTGTCCCGTGTTCTTAATTCTTTCTTTAACSAGCAAAAGTGGTGACATGTATGCTGTTTTCTTACCAATGCTGTACTGAAAGTAAACGTAGTCAGTGAACAGGGAACAGCCACTGAAGACTGTGTGTTAGAGTAAGTGTTTTCCTTGTAAAAAAATAATAGCATATATTTCATACAGTCAATCTTTCTGCAAACAGACGAGTTGTTAGTCTGGCAGGATGTAATTCCATTTTCCTCAGTAGTTTGGTTTCCTTTTGGCTTGTGTGTGCTTAAGCTCGTCACTAGTCTTGTGCTGGATTGATGTTGACTCTAAGGTACTTTTTTGAGTAATTCAAAGGAAGGATATTTGTGAAAAGATTGTGATTTGCTTTTTATCTACAGTAAATGCAGGCTATCAAGAGAACTTAAAAATACTAAAAGTGTAGGCCCATCTGTACATAATTTTCAAAGTCACATTTTATGGCCGCATATGATAGTTGTAGTTCTAGTGCAAAGAACCAGCTGGCAGATGCTTTTACTTGTTTTTTCTTTTTTTTTTAATAAGGTATTAAGGCATATAATACATCTGAAACAGCTGAGAGATTGGTTGTGGCTTAAAGAGTTTATTAAGTTTACTTAAAATCTTAAAGCAACTCTAATTTAAGGCATGTTGATTTCTTCAGAAAGCTTTTGTTAGTTTGGATAGAGGCCATATTATGTAAGATATAATTATTTGGCATCAAAGTAGTTATTTTAACAATGAAACAGTTTAAAGCTTGGTGTGGTCTCTGTTGTGGCAGTAACATTCAAAGTGTCAGTGCATACAGGAATAAGACACAGGTGAGGTATGTTTATAAAGGCACAGTTTCCTTATTTACTATATCACAATAGCTGTGTCTCATTTCCCTCCAGTTACCTTGCTGATCAGTGACTATCCTGAGTGCCAACAGTCAGGAAAATGAGAAAACAATCAGAAAAGCCTTCTGTTTTCAAGTTATCCAAAGTGCTTTGAGGCTGCAGCTTGCAACTCCCAYGTGCATGTTCTTGTGGAAAAACTCCCAAGAGGTGCCACACAGTCAGCGTGGACCCTGCTGAGCAGTGCTGCAGCCCGAGAGGAATGTTTTGTGTGGCTTTACCCAGGATGAGAAGGGGTCAAGCCTGCTATCAGAGGTGTGTTCAGAGGATCAAGAGGTCTAGTACTGCTGGCTCAGTAGCCACAGCTGAGGTGCTTTTAAATCCTTTTCCCTGATACTGAAAAGAATTGTTAAGAACCTCCTTAAATTCCCTTTGACCAGCTACTTAATTTTCCTTGTTTTTTGTCTTTGCCCTAAATGGAGTCAAGGCAGTCTGGAATAATGTGTGTGGAATCGACAGGCCATTTTTTGTTGCATACAGTTTTCCTTTGAGATGACCTTTAAGCCTTGTGTTAGTTGCATTTCCATTTAGGGAATCCTTAAACTATTTGATATTATTGGGGGGGAGGCTTAGGTAGAATCAGAATTTTGAATGTTTGTTTGCTGATAGTAAATTGCCTTCTTGTGTTTCCTCCAAAACTTTACACAGAAAATGCTATAAACTAGACTGCTTTCAGAGAGGTGGCAGCAGAGACGGCAGCAGAAGCAGCTCTTGGGTGAGAAGGTCCGTGGGACAGAGCGGGCATGTACCGAGCACAGCGGCAGGTGATTGCTAAGGGCTAATGCCCTGCTCATCTCCTGCTCAGCTGCAGCAGGAGAGAAGAGAAAAGGTCTGGCGCTGAAAATGTTCCRTGTTCCCTGAAGTATGCTGGAGACACAGGATTTCTCAAGATCCTGGACACATTTTAAGTTTTGGAGAAACTGTGCCTTAGTGGAGCACCAGGGGAGGTTCTGGAGAGCAGCTCCTCGTTGGGTCATTCTTGACCCTTTCCTCGCACATTAAAATTCTGGGAAAGCAAAGCTTGACGAGAACTAGGTTGTATCAGGAGCAGCTAAGGCTTTTGCCCGTGATCGTCAACGCATCTTGGAATTTCACATTAGTGTCTAATCCTGTTTTGGAAACTTACTTCCTTTTCCTCCTCTTAACTCATTTTATGATTTGTACTAAGTGTTCATATGATGTTTCACTACTGCCTTGAACATAAACTTTGGTTTCCTCCGTGTTCTCCAGCGTTCATGTCCATATCGGTGAACAGGGATTGAAGGCGGTCCTGGGGCTCAGTTGCTGCTCTCTTTGCAGCTGTGGGCATCTGCATAGGAGGCACAAACCTTGGACAAACTGGCTGAGGGGCTGATTTTCAAAGTTATGCCTGTTTTACTGAAAGTACCAGCCTGGCACAGACTTACTTTGCTGTGGAGAAAGGTACAGGTCTTTCTGCTGGAGGGTTTTGTGGTCCACAGGTCACTGGAACTAGTTTACAGCTCTTTTTATTGTATTCGTTTCCTTCATATCTATACAGGATGCTTGTTCTTTTAATGTCCTACTTTTTATTATGATTATAGGTTGTGAGTGCCAGCTGTGAAGGAGGCAATGCCTGTAATTGCAATTCTGCCTGGGAGTGCCTGGCAGCATGTGTCCTTCTATAGTGTCAGACTTTTTTATTTGAAACAGACTTTTGTTTGGATGCCTCACTGAATAATCTGTCAATAGCTGAAATAATACCTTGGTCCTAGAGTAAGTGGTGCTGCCAGAAATCCCGCTTGCTTGTCTGGCTAGTTCCATGGTCACAGCTAATAAACTGTCTTTGCTCACTCTGCAGCTCATTTTGCTCCTGAATTGCCCTTTCTGGTATAGATCTGCGCATGCTGGCCGAATAGGGTTAGTTACCAATTAATGTAAYGTATACAAATAACTGCTTGCTGTGCTGTTCTGAGCCCAAGTCTGTCTACGCTTGGGGTTATCTCATTCCTCCAATGCTCCTTGTGAACCTGTGAACTTCCTTGGTGGGGTTTAACGATGGGAACCCCAACACAGACCACCTGCCTGACTTTTGGCTGACCATGGCTAAAAATCAAAGCCTAGCTGGACTTCTCTCTTCGTTGCTTGYGGTTGTGGTGTGAAGACAGTTGTGTCTCACAATATTCCTTCTCCTTTTTTTTTATTAAGGATGGGTACAATGTGAGGGAGAGAGAGGAACATGAGGGGGCTGTGAACCAATTCCAGGGTTCATGAAGCAGCAATAAAGGTGCTATTATAAATGAGCAATGGCTTGTAAAGGGTTGCAATCTGCTAATGTAGGTTACTGGGTTGATACCTGTCTAGGTATCTGTTTAGATATTTTGACAGTCCTTTCAGTTTGAATATGAGGARTTGGGCCCTTGTGAATTTTTGATTATTTCTCTGGGTCATTTTAATAGTTGCAAAACCTGTCAAATAACAGGCAGCTGCACAGCACACTGCTCTTTCTGATCAAACTATGAAGATAACAGCCTCAATAATTGCAGTGGTGTTGAAGTAATTGTCATCCAACAAACTGTAATTTGAAAATGGGTACCACTGCTTGGCCAATGTGGTGGTATAGTTTGGAAGCTTTTAAAATACTACCTTCTGATACCTTTGTTTTGTTATATACTGCTTATATCTGATTAGCATGTGATGAAACCATCACACGTGCCCATCTTCTTAGCCTTTGCATTATAATTACACATTTACAAAGCAATCAATGCTGTGGAGAAACTGAGAAGTGCAGCAAGAGCCTGTGTTTAAATAACCAGTCGCATACTTCTGTGCAGTCTTTGAACATGCCGTATGGTGCATGATATATGTTAGTTTGTGTATTAACAGTTGGTCAGTGTATTATGAAGCCTATGGTATCATATGATTGTGTTAGTTTACCCTGCAGAGGCTGCTGTTAACAAGAAGAAAGAACCATCTGTTTACAAACCTTTGAAGAAAGAAGTGTGTTACGCAGTCAGTGCAGTTTCACCTTGCTGCCCATACCAGTGGAGCTTAGTTATGTATTCTCCTTTGAGATCTCTCTGGAAACAGAGTTAAAGCAGATGATCAAGGAGGGCCTTCAGGAGCAAAGCAATCTGAACCAACCCAGTTAAAACAGGAATATGAATACTGCCCTCGTTTGGGAGGGGGTGATCAGTAAGTAAGGAGGCCAGCAATAAATGATCAAAAAGAATCCCAAATTTCTGAAAGTCTCTCTAGTTTGTGGAGGTAACGTTTTATATTATATATACTGTTACACTGTTTGAAACGGAAATGGTGCTTTACGTTGTCAGTAACACCTGGGTGTTAGCACCATCTTCTTTCCCTACTTAACGAGGGAGATGGGGGGGCTTAAAAACAAGATAGTCAAGGAGCAGTAAGTTAATGTTTAGTTTTAGTAATATCTGTTTTATTTCCTGTACATTTAATCCTCAGTTGCCCTGGAGTGGATGATCTGGTTGCAAATTAACCACACCAGTGATAAAGGTGTATGTGAGCTCCATTCAGAAGCAGCTCCATCCTGGCAGAGCACAGCAGCCTAAGCGTGCTGCTGGGAGAATGCGCCCGTGCTGCTTTCAGGCTGGGGAGTCGTATCACTGTTTTCTCACCCCATGGAGCTCCAGCTAACAAAGCTGCAGAGCTGAGGTGGCTTTACGCAGAGCTGACTTTTGCCTTTCGCCACCTTATTCTCAGAGCAGGGATCCCAGGGAAGAAGCTGCAGAGATCTCCTAGCAGGAGGTGAACCCCACTTATGCAACGTGGACACCATACAGGACCTAGTGATGTTAAGATCTCTATATCGTCAGTGGAAACCTGGTCAATGCAGTTGATGAATCAACCCCACAAGTTCACCTGCCTGAATGCAGGTATCTAGCCAGAATCAGATGAGCTGCAGCCCAGAGGAGATATTTTCAGGGTGAACCGATGCTTCAAGTGGTGTGGAACTGTTTTGGATCCCTGGTCTGTCTTGCTTGAGGTTACATCACCACCTTCCTTCTGGCTTGTGGCAGTGTGCTGGTTAACCCAGATGCAGGGCTGGCAGGCTGAAARTGCAAGTGCTGCTCTCTGCAGGGGTTTGGCAAGCTGGCTTTGTCCTGCAGGGCTACTCAAATTAAAAAAATGTAACATGGCCTACGTTAAGGTGCCCTGTGGGAGCAGCCATGGTGTGTGGTGCAGAACGTGGTCTGTTGGAGAGCCCTGGGAGTGTATGTGCAAAGACCTGTTGAGAAAGATCCCTCTCCCAGGACTGCTGCAGGTGCTAGGCAGTGTGGCTGGTGAAACGTCTGCTTGACAAGGAGCTAGCAAGGATGCTGTGCTTGTGAGCTGCTTTGCATCAACTGGCCTGTGGAACAAGAATCTCCCTGCAGTGGATCACAAAGATGATACAGATATTGCTGAGGTCGCCTTTGTGTAAAAGGAAGATTCATAACATTAGTGATGGCACGAATAGGGGAGGTGGTGYTCCTCCTGAAGACGCCTGGATCACCTCGTGGATGAAATCCAATTATACAAAACGCTGAGCCATTCATTTACAGATGAGTAATGTGCTGTAAATTGCAAGGTCATGGATCGGCAGCAGAGGAGGATTAGAGAACACTACATGCGCTGCGTGATACCAGCCACCAGTTCAGTGTGCTTCTAGAAAACGTTCATGAGGCTCAAGGATGCAGTAGGAGGAGATGCAGTCATTAAAGACAAGGAAGTGTTGGTATGAGTTCATAAAACAGTAGCAGGCTTTTGTTTTAATAACTATAAACAGTTTTGTTTCTCTGTATTTAAAATAGGAAAAATTAAAAGAAATAGAGATGGTTATTGTGATGAAGAGTTACTAGTGGTTTGTGGAAGGACAGTAAATAAAGTTTGACTTGTTTAAACTAAAAGTGGAAACAAGCCCCTAAACCTGAGCTGATGGAATTACACTTTTCCTGTTAATCTCCTCTCCCTCCAGCCTTCCTTCTCTCCTTGCTTCTCCTCACTCCCCGTTATCCCCACCGAAAAAAGGCAAAAGAGAATTTAAGGAATAACACTGGTAAAGCAGCACTAAGTGGTAGAGGGGAAATCGTGAGTTATCGTTGCTGGCTGGTTGCACAGGTCTGTTTGTTTGTTTACGTATTGATCCTGTGCTTTAAGGCTTCCACTTAGTGTTTGTGGAGCAGGAATCCTTGGTCCTGGCACGCTGCTTTGGCTAGTGGGTATCTATTGTTCTCTCCTCCAGAATCAGATGAGCCGCAGCCCAGAGGAGATATTTTCAGGGTGAACTGATGCTTCAAGTGGTGTTGAACTGTTTTGGATCCCTGGTCTGTCTTGCTTGAGGTTACATCAACAGATTTGGACTAAGGAAAGGATTTTTCTTGTATCAGGTTACTGGACAGTTTAGAAGGGTTTTGCGTGGCCCATTTCCTAGAACTGTTGGCATTTTCACTGCTGAACTGTAATTCTTTCAGGACTGAGACAGAATTTCACTATGCAAGCAAGTAGCTTCAAAAGACGAAGTTTGCTTGCATGAGAGAGAAGAAGAAAAAATAATTAGCTGGTTTTTATCTACTCTGACCTGGTACTTTGAGAGAAGTGAAGATATGGTGTTAATGACTGTCCTTATTTTCTGGCGTTTGCTTATCAGCATTAATGACCTGCGCACCATAGCAGYAAGTTATCAAAGCTTGTGATTTTTCTATAGGTAGGACTATTTCCTTAACCGTTAACACAAGTCTGTACTCCAGTTAAAAGGCCAAGGAATGGGTGCTCAAGATGAGTGTAGATATGAAGTGTCAAATTCCTTTGTTCTCTTTCTCAAAGGACAAAGATGTGAACAGGAAATAACTAAGCTTTATTTCTTTTCCTGTAAGTCTCTCTTGAATATATTTAGGAGGAAAAGAGTAATTTCATAAATACATTCCACTCTCCTTTTGACAAAACCAGGATTTGTAGTAATTTTGTTGGCACTGCATGAAAGTGCTGTGAATGAAACACTTGAACCCCGTCCTTATCTGCAAGTCCATCAAACCATTTCATTGTATCCCAAAGCTATAGATGCATTTTCTTACTGGATTGTATAAGTGATTATTTTATTAATCAGATTCAGTAGGCCAGAAGAATGTGTGCAATATTTGCTAGGAGGAGCCTTGTGTAAATATAAACCTTAATGGTTAGTTTTTATATATTTTTTTATATATATATATATATATATATATAAAGACCACGAAAATACTATACTCAGTGTGTATGCTATATGTACACACAGAGTAATGTAGTAGTGACTGTTGCATCACAATATATTACATATTTAAAATGCAAGTAATAAGGGTTGTATGTGTTGTGGGTTTAAATTCTTTCATTATTAGGTGTGGAAAACAGTGTTATGCTTGAGCCAGATCTGAACAGAATTTCATTAGATAAGAAAAGGCCACTTTGGGGTGAGGATGTCAGCTTTGCTGCTGCTTCTCATCGGATAAGTGTGCATTTTATGTGGGTTTTACAGAACTGAAGTCATGATGTGTGTGTACTGATATATAATGGTTGACAGTTGTATTCCACTATGGATTGCTAGCAGACACCTAAATGTATGGATTGCTAATGCTTTCCAAATAAGAAAGCAAAATATTTTGAGAAACTTGAAGCACTCCGTTGTATTCAGAAGTCCTTGGAAAACTGGCAATAGATCCATTTCCCTCATTTGTTATTGCTTGCTGGAAGATGATCGCTAAGTGTGTTGGGGAGCTGATATGTGAACATTTCTAAGTTTCTAATTATTAGTAATTTAGTACGATCTATGTTATTCCAACTGTACAAGTATTGATGAGATATCCCTGCTGCAGAAGAGACGATTGGATGAATGTGGGAAGGATAATACAAAGCTCTTCACTTAAAAAACATAGGAAAAATAATACAGAAAAGAATTTGTCCATCTAATAGATGATTTCATATATATTTTTAAAAGGTTTAAAGAGATTCACAGTTTGTGACTGCCAGACTTCTTGATTCAAAGTGTATTTCTTTGTATTTCATTGCAGTATGTTGCCGTTTTGCAAGGGCTTAGCAGCTGATTGCTCACAGGAGGAAGAGAGAAACAGAGCTGCATTTGGAGGAGGAGGTGTTATAGCTCTGAACTGTTAATTAAACCGATTTCTAAAAAAAAAGATTAATCTAAATAAGGCCAATAGCAAAATTAATTTGAAAACCTGTGCTGCTATTATTGGAAATAACAATTACTTTTGGCCATTATTTGAAGCTGCAACATGTATGTCATAGCCGTGGAGCAATATTGTTTGGAAGGGACCCGTGGAGGTCATTTCATCTAACACCCTGCTTTAAACTGGGCCAACTGCTTTGTTACACGTGTCAAAAATGAATGTGATAATCCTGGAAATAAACAGCGGTGCAGGTTTACTCAGTGCTGSTAGTTTTGAGTGTGTAATTAGGTCTGCCAAAGCTGAGAGTATGCACTTGACCACCACTCTAGGCTAAAATTGTGCTTTCAGTAAATAATTAGTAGCTGAAAACTTTGTTATTAAACTTTTTGATAAACAGTATAGCATTGCTCTGACTTTCGGTGATTGTCACTAACTAATGCTCRTTACCTAACAAATCATACTTTACAGAAGTAGGAGCCTGCCTGAATTCTTGGGCTGATACATCGTCTTAAAAGATCCTGTTTTAAATCATTTCGTGAGCTCTGAATTCCACTGGCCTAGAATTAAAAATGCGACGGCGTGGCCAAAGTCATCTTGGCTTGTGGAAGATGAGTTGTAGATATTTTACAGGTTATCTGCGTATTAATTCTGAGTGGTATTTGTGCTGTCTTACAATATTATTTGAATAGTCTTTCAGCTTCTGAGTGGGAGCTATCTTGACAGAAAAAATATGTAAAATCTAAAGGAAGTAAATGAACACAATCTTTCCGGTGATAATGTAAAACGATAAAACAAGCAGCATGTAAATCAAGTAATCTGCTTTAATAATCAAACCATTTAAGTCCTTTTCCATATTGCTAATGTTCCCCTTGCATTATCATTGTTTGACAACTCAGTACAGTTGGCATTTAGAAATTCACTCCTTTTGCAATGAATAATGAATGCATAAATAACAGCTCTCCTACTGCTCAGATGTTTTTCCATTCAAAGAATGTAAAGTGAAGTACTTAAGACTGTTGTGCAAATTCCTTTGCTTATCTTGCCTATCCTACCCTGTGCTTCCATATCCACAAGGATGTTTGAAGAGTTCCCTGTATCCTTCCTTCTCGTCTTCCCTTTTTGAAGTTGTCCTTTCAGTGAGAGGGAGAAAGATCCTGATGTTGAATCTGCCAGGTCAGTCACACTCATGGCTTTGACTGAAAGCGCTACACTTGCTTGTAGTAAAAAAAAWCCTTTATTTCTAAACCAAACTTTCTGTAAAATATTAGTTGCTCTTTAATTGGAAGAACAAACCTTGTGTATTTACCAGGCCTTTTCAGCACTGATATGCATGCTTAATCTTGTTTCTATAGGGCTTGAGGGCACCTGCTGCTCGATTCTTGCTAATGGGGGAGAGACTGAAAGATGAAGAGGGGGTTTCACTGCAATTCTGGTTCAGATTGCCATTAGGTGACATTAAGTTTTTCCAATACAAAACAGAAAATACAAGAAAAAAAATCCAACAACAAACCTGAGCCAAATCTACGACCAAGAAGTGGGAAGCTTTTCCTGACTAGACATGCTTGCAAGGAAGCACRAGGAAAAGTCCTTTCTTTCAACCTGAATAGTTAGTTAATGGACATACTGTGGTGAAATGTATTTGCTTTGTGATYTGCAAACTTAGTTTTCCCCTCCATTGCTTATGGCTCTGTCTTTACGTTAGCTGGCTGAAGTTGTTGGTATCTGTCCCTCAGGGAATGGTGTCAATGATAATCTGAACATGGGGTGGCTGAGATCACGGCTGTCCCTCACTGTCCTTTCAGCAGACGTGGCAGAAAGGAATCTTTGGCAAAGGAGCTGGATGGGCAGCTGTAGGTGGAGTATCTTCATCTGCTGCTTTGAGACTCAGCAGTTTGTCTGCCGAAGCCCTTAGTTGGTAATCTAATGTGCTGCTAGGACAGTTTACGAGCCAAAACCACAAGAGCCTGTGTTAAGTCACAATATGCTCTAAAACACATAAATGCCTAAAGAAGTCTGCCTGGTTTCATGGCCAGAAAACAAACAGTCCTGTTTAAGGACTACATACTCAGTATTTGTGTTTAGGTGAGATGGTGCAGATCACTGTATCAACTCTAAAAGAAACCCTAATTACGCATAAGTCATATTTGTGCATTATTTGCATATTTTACATTATTATTTTTGCATTATTTGCATGGCCTGTGTTAGTATAAATAAGGCATCTAATTTTATTTTAGATCTAACATTACCAAAGGAATAAGCAAGCCTTTTGGAGTGCTTGCAGATGGTGTACTGTATCTTAATACTGCAAGATGATTCGTAGGTTTTTTGAGCCCTGTATCAAAACAATGCTGTATTCAGGAGACTCCAGCAGCATTCACAGATCAGCACTGGGCGTGAGCTTAACGAATGCAGAATATTCCTTTACAGCAGAACAATGAAGCATCTGAACATCAGCATCTCATGGCCAGCTGACTGCAAAAGGAGTCTCCAAGCATCATCTACAAAGAAAACCTGTGAAATACTGTGATTGTACCTTGGCACCTAGGCTTGTGGAATAAATAGAGGTGTAGTTAGACATTTGTACAAAGTTCTGTTAATTGTGCAGTGTATACAGAAAATTGGGAAGGTGGTAAAGTATAAGAAAGAGATGGCTTAGAAAATAAGTTTGAAAGTCATCATCAGTACAGTTGCTGATGTGGCTTCAGGTTATGTTTGTTTGTACAAGGATGCTGCTATATCAGGGTCATCAACAGCGACGTGAATGGTTTTTGATTCCTGAAGTTACTGGAGAACTTAGGAGGAAGTAACAGGGTATCAGTCATGGTCTCTGTTTTTCTGCATATTTCTTGATCTTTCTGTTGGGTTGCAGGTTTTTATAGTTCCTTCAGCATCCCTTGAAAGAAAGGTTGCTATTCAGAAGTATGAGCTAGTCCATGCCTGGACACTATTCAGACAAACCGACCATTGCAGAATGCATGCACCACTGAACCAGAGAGATGAAATCAGACGGTATCTTCCGCATGATGCAAATCTGTCCAGCCACCAGTTGTTGGTCTGGTTTTTGCCTTTTGTGCTGCAATTTTGTCCACTGATAGATTTGAAGGTAGCATACCCTTTAACACAGTGGTGCATAATCTGATGAACAAAGCTGAATTCCCAAAATTGAAGGCTGAGATAATTGTGGTGTGGCAGGTTACAGTTAATGTGGACACGGGGTTTGGAAAGGGGAGGAGGTGAATGAAGGTAAAGTGTCTTTTTTGAAGTACCTGAATGCTGTAACATCAGAGTGGAAGGAACGTAATGGATCATGAAATCAGTTGCTGGTCAGTGCAGRAAGCCAAATCTTCTAAACGCATATATAAAGTAAGTTCTGCAATATCCAGCAGGGCTCATTAGTCCTTTCTGCCTCTATTGAAATGCTCTTCCCGGACTTTGCTCCCTTGACAGAAAGCTTTCCGTTTCAAGCCTACGTTGGCCAGGGTAAGACCATTCCCTTTTATATTTTTTTTGTAYGGGCCTTTGTAGTTTTTTGTTTAATTAGTTCTTCTGGCTACCTGGCAAGATGATATTCATCTACTGATGTATTTATAGAGTGATTGCTTCCACCTTTCCTACTCCTCAGTAGTTTTATGAGTCTTACGCATTTAAGTTAGTTCTCTTACAAGACAAGCTCTAGGCTCTTCTGCACATGTGCTCCAGTTGACTTTACGTGTGATGGGAGCAGATAAAAGAACCTACCTGACTTTTGAACTTTCTTTTTCTTTTTACTATCCTGTTATAGCTTGTGTGCTTTTATTTGACARATTAAAAAGTTAGAGATTATGGGTAGATGGCAGTCTCTTGTTGGTTGGTATCCCAAGCCTGTTCTACTCTTTCCTGGTTAGATATAGGATCATAGGATAATTCAGCCTCAGGAGGTCATTCAGGGCAACCTCCTGCTTAAAGCAGAGTAATATGATTACTGCATTAGGATTGTACAGCGTTCCAGCCGGACTTTTCACATGGGAAGTGGGAGTGTGTTGCACTGCTCTACGCAGAGAAATCAGGAGCAAGCTTCTTTCCTCTACCTGTGCTCGATAGCAACTTTCTCTTGTGTGGATTGGAATAAAACCGCAAAGCATTATGTTGTCCCTGGAAGCTTTTCAAAAGAACTTCCTTTTGTCTCATTATCTATTTAAAGTCTGCTTGTGCCTTCTGCTATGCTTCTAGAAACATAAAAAGAGTATGCAGTGCTTCCCTGCTGTAGGAGAAACAGCTCAGTCTGTCTGACGCAAATAGAAATGAAAGTTCAGTGACTCCTGTGTTTAGTGGTTTGGCATTTTTTCAGTGCAAGGTTCGTACTTTAACTTCATGTTTAAGGAGAGGGATTTTAATGTTATTCCAGTTTCTAGCTAGCCAGCTACATTTCACAGTTTTAGCCTTTATTCAGCGTTCATTAGAGCTAGATTAGCATCCATGTTCCATTTTCCTTTCCCCTGACCTTACCCAGTGGGTTTGCAAAGCTGTATAGATGACTCAAGGGTCAGCTGTGTTGGAGCGGAATCAGCCTTGTCAAATTACAGTCAGTTTGCTTAAATGTTGGTTTGTTGGGGAAGATGTGGCACCAGTCACTCATAGTTTACTATTTTCTTTTGAAAAAAATTACATCATTACAAAGGACTCTTTTAACCTTATTTCCAAAGCTGACTGTGAAAATTGCAGATGAATGAAGTATTCCTCACCCTGCCCTTTCTGCTCCCTCTGTACAGGAAAGGAGTGGTGCAGAACGCGCGCTGAATGGCATTTCCTATTTTGTTAAACTGGCAACATCTGAAAACTGAATCCATGCAGGACAACTGCAAGCAAAAATTTCACTTGCACATTAAATGAACTTAAATTCCAGTTTTTCTGGCTCTTAGGATGGATCAAAACGTTGTAGACGTGCATATTCAGAATCGTGACGGACTTGGATTGTTTTCCTAGCGCAGGGAGGTAATACTGACTGGACAGTTTTTTGGTCTGTTTTTCCAAGCACAGCAAGAATATTTTAGCTATACTTCTGCCAACGCAAATCCTGTTTATCTGAGTTGTCTTGTGATGAGGATGATTTGCTATAATACAGTTTATGAGCAATTTACTGAAAGACTTGAAAGTCATTCTTCCCTGCTTGACAGCCGAGTTTATTTCAAGATTTACCTAAAATAAAGTCTTTAAGTAGCACCGAATACTCAGTAGAGAGACCTGGTATCACATATAAAAGGCACAATTGTCTGACACACACAGGGTGAAGCGTGCTTAAGCAAAGTCATCTTACTTCCCAAAGCATGAGAAGAATAGTTGTTCTTTTGCGTCAGTGCAGCTGGCTATACATTCTTGCATTTAAAAACAGGTAAATACGATTTCAGGGCTAGAAGTCTACTTTTAAATTCCCTTCCTTAGTGAACACATCCTAAAGGCCCATCCTTGACTATCCATGTACAAGTTTTAATTAATGTTTTCATGTGTGTTTGCAATGAGAATGGAGTCAAAGCCTGCAGTAATGGATTTTTAATGTATATATTTGGTGAGAAGAACTAACTAAGAACTGTGACTCCCTTTGGGGGAATACCCAAATCACACGGGGTGTTTGCAACAGGAAAAGGAATTGTCCCTCTTCTGCATGCCAGAGAGGTGTGCAGCTGCTAGATCATTCTTCTTCCCATGCACAAAAGAGGAAGGAAGAAAAAAAATATGCTCATACTAAATATTTCGGTTTGATTTGTGCTTTGGAGCTAATGAGTAAGTCGGAAATAGATAATAGTTTGAAACGATCAGCTTTTATTCTTTTAACCTTCAGTGGTACTAGGTTAGCTGTTGACTATCTAGCGCAGGCTGATGCATCTGTAGCACTCCTGTATCTGTCCTGAATTATTTGCTTTTGCTTTTTCTGTTAGCGTTTCCTTTACTTTAAGCCAGTGCTGTACAGTGAAACTGAAAGTCCATCTTCAGTTGATGGCTGTGTTGTGACTTCTTGTTGTGAAGACGTTCTGTTTCTGGAGCATCTGTGTAGCATCAGGGAGCAGGAAGGAGTGAGACCAAGGAGCAGTTACTGAGCACCTGCTAACGTGGGAAAGCTTTAGTGTGTCTGCATGTATGTAAAGCAGAATATGATGTCAATCTGTGATCAATGGTGAGAAAGGAGTAGTTCCAGGTGAGAGAAGGTCTTTTCCCAGGAGAAAATGATCCATAATACCAATAGCTACACTTCAGCTCTCTTAAAGTAACAGAAAATGAGATGACTGGTGACTTGACGTGATTTTTCCAGCTGTTGCTCTGCTCCTCAGATATTAGACAGATGGAGGGAAAGACTGGCAAAGTGTGTTTCTGAGGAGCTGTTTCACACCCCAGCGAAGCCCAGCCTGTGATCTCACTGCAAACGATCCCTGGTAGCTGGCATAGATTATCTCAGAAGGTATGCTGAATTCTAGAAATAGCAATAAGCCTGCAGAGTGCTGCCTGCTGTCTGTGATCCTGACAAGTTTCTGTTTATCTTTTGGTACAGAGGAATTACCATGTAAATGATTAATTAGAAATTCCCTTTATAATTTGAATTGCAGCATTTGGAGTGGAGATTGCATGGTAGGGTGCCTTTGTTTAACGGTCTGCGTTCTGCAGATGTTGTTTTGGAGTATGGGTTCCAAGTCTTGCCAACTAACTCTTTTCTTTATTTGTACTGAGTGCATTTGAAGTTGCATCATTTCCTCGGTAAGAACAGTTTTATTTTTGACTGGAGTGTTTGTCAGGTGGGAGAAATCCTAAATGTGAGTGCTCTCTGGTGGCGAAGATTTCTGCTTCAGCTTTCTGATTTCTGCAGTGTATTTTCCAATGGCAATTGGATGTGAACATAGGATGTCTGGACTTAAGGATGTATTTTTTTTTTTTCAACTCCCTAAAAATAAAAACTACAAAACAAAGTCTTGGCTGTCTTCTTTTCTAGACAATCATTTCTATCCCTTTAAATGATTTATATTCTGTGACGTACTGGTTTATATTTTCCCACTATCAATCCATGTTTTAACAAGGTAATAAGAACTAGTATAAAAACTTCTCATGAAAGAGCTGATGTTCCTCATCAAACTAACACACAAGGATTAAATACTGTGACTTTCTTTTTGGCTGCTGAGCTAGATTTCGGATGCCAAAGTAATAAGTGGAAAATTCAGAAGACAGTGATACAGAAATTATTCAAATAGCATCATTACAGGGAAATCTTTTCTCCTCAAAGTTACAGCACAAGATGATGTGATTTTCATGATAACGTACGAACCGAGGTTTGACTGTGGGGGTGTTGACCCCCAGGAGTAGGTACAGGGGTTCCTTTTATCAAGTGTGCTGTAGATTGCTTTTAGTAACAAAAATCCACTCCTACATGTTATACGCTCGGTACTGAAATGATGACACCATCATCTTCTGTTGATGAGCTTTCCCTTGATGGAATGCGTGCCCCGATTGATGAGCCTTTCCGAAAAGCGCTGGATAGCTTCATCGTCTGGTTTTGTGACCTTACCTTGCAGAAAAATAGCGAATTTAACACTACTTGTACCTCCCAGTTTGGACTGCTGTCGTTGGTTGTTTTCTTAAGTTTTCATGAGTTCTTCTTGGGCAAGGAAAACCAAGAATCTCACACCGAAGCAATGCAGCTAGGAAAACAGCCACTGCTGTTCTTGGCCTGCTGCTGTGCTGAGCTGCGCTGTCTGATGAAAAGAGGCTTTATCAGCAAGGAGGGGTGAGGAGCGACGGCTCCTTTTAGGAACATCTAAGCACAGCTCTGGAATTTTAACTCCGATGCTAAGAAATAAAGAAAAATGAACAGAGAGGTAAACGGGGATGTCAGTTGTTCATAAACTCTGTATCCTTAAAGCCAAGCTTGAGAGATGCCCATTTGTCAAGCCCGGAGATGGACCCTTCTCCCTTGTCTCCATCTGCCTTTTGCACAGAGATTGAAGACACAGCTCATCAGAGTCTAGTACAACCTTTTAAAACTTGACTTGGAGGCCAAACGTGAGATCTGTTGTCTAAGCCCGGAGCTGTCGGGGAAGCGAGCAGGCAGTATGTCAAACTGCTGTATGTGACTGTCGCAGCTGTAACACCTCCAGAGCCGAGCTGTGCCCTGGTCAAGGGGGCTCCTCCGGAGCGGTGAGCTCTGAACGGCTGCCGGTGGGGGAGGCTGGCAGAGGCAAATCTGTAGGTTCTGCGTACGAGGCAGTCGGGGACACTGAACTGTCAAGGGAGGAAACTTAAACTGTGCTCTGCTACTGAAAGTTTACATAATTCATTACTTAAGGAAGAGGTCAGAGTATTGGGTATGGTGATGGTGGCTTGGCACCACGCTTCAGTAGGGATGACCCTTTTTTTTTTTTTTCTTTTTTCTTCTTGGCAGCTAAAAGAAACCCCCTTAACCTCTCTGTGCTGACCCTGAACCCTCCGGCCGTGCATCTGGCAGTACGGTGGGGCTTAAAACCTCCTCCAGAAACTGCCGTATCTTTATTTTTATCATTAATAGTGCCTTCAGCGGTGGTTGTGTGCCTGCTGTGCAGTGACTTTTGGAGCAGTCTATATGTTCTCCATGGGGCAACTGGCCTTTTTTGGATAGCCCATCTCCAAAAAGATGGGAAGGATTCTGCTGATTCTGATGTCCTTTCCGTTACATATGTATGTCCCAGTGTGATTTGATCTCCTTAATAGAAACAGTGTTGTGGGTGTTTGGTTTTTCTTAAGCTCTCCTATGTAGATGTAGAGTCCCCCATGTGCTCCTGAGAGGGCAGAAGACGAGCAGCCTGGTGGTATACAATCTCTTTGCACCCTCGTGTGTCTTGCATGTTTAATACCTTCCAAATACCACAATTCCCAGCTGCTTTGTGCTTCAAAGAATTAAAATTAGGGATGGCAAATGACAAGGACTGAGTGAGTGAGACTTCCTGTGTACCCAAGTCTGTCTTCTGGTTTCCTAGTGAATAAACAGTTTCTTTAAGAATTAGGCTGTGATTTCCGTATTTCATACCAGACTTGTGTGCCCGTTGCTTAGTGTTGTTGCCTATGCATTATCCATCGTTTTTGTTGCAACAGTTAGCTGCTGAGCTGCGGTTGGTATTGCTAATTATAATGGCTTTATCTTTCTAAAACATTTTTGGTAGCTTTCAAACAGCATATGTCTCTCAAATATAAAATATCTTTGCATTTTAAGCTTACTGTTGTTTTGGGAAATGCATGTCAGGACTACCTTCAGTTAAAACTGAATGCAGGAACAAAAAGACGTTTTGCAATTCTTGTGTCTTTTTTAGTGAAGTATTTCTGGAGGAAGCTGGAATTAGAAGCAAAATGGCTTTTAGAAAGTGGAATGCTGGTAGCTAGATTATATTTCTTGAGTTTTATTACACCTGCTAAAAACTAACACTGCCAAGATGCTGCAGGAAATTCTCAAATGAACAATAGAAAATGTCAAGCCTGTCACCACATGGGGGTGGTAATAAATTCAATAAAGTAATGCTAGAATTTGTGCTGTAGTCCATCAAGGATTAGGAAGGCCCTTGTACTCTATAGAGGTGTTATGGTGCCATCTAATGTTGTAAGATTTAAATACAGGGTGCAGACAGGTATTTAATGGTAGAAATGCCATAGTTTGCATGTTGATCTCTAAATCTGCTGTCATCCTTTCTCCTCCTGAGAAGCAAATGCTGTATGAATTCTTCAGCTGTTAATCTGAAATTCCATCTGTGCTCTTCTGCTAGATCGCTTTCCATAAAATGTGAATTTCTTTGGAAACAACTTTTAACTTAAACACTTTTTTTTTTTTTTTTAAGCAAACGTCAAGTTATTTTCTGTCTTGTTTGCAGAAGGAATACTAAGGACCAGGTAGGGTTTAGGAAAGGTGTAGTTTAGGGTTGTTTTCACATGTTCTTAAAAGGCTTTCACTTCTGGTTTAACAGCARTGATGATATCAAAGTGCCTTCTAGTGAAAAGGATAGAGTGGAAGCTAATTGCTACAGCTGAAAGGCTGTAATTTGCTTCTTGGCTTGTATCTTTGTTTACTTTCTTGCAAATGTGATTAGACCTCTAAGTGAGTGGCTTCAAAACGTCTGCTTCTCTGGCCTGAGCTGGGCTATGGACAACTGTAGAATGTGAAAAAAGAATTTGCCTTTAAATCCCCTTTATGAAGCAGATTACATAAGCTCATCACAAACTCATGTTTACTTATTGTCAATTGTAGAAACAGTAAATTATATTAACTTAAATCTTGCTAAAGAATTTCTTAGAAACATTTGTTTCTGGCAGCATGTTAGTGGCAACAGAAATACCTGAATATGCAGAAAGCTGGCTTGATTGCATCAGCAAAGCAAAAGTTTGCTATACTCAGAAATACAGTCGGTGTTTGTACCTCAGTAATCTGATTGGTCATGCATCTGTAAGTGAAATAGCAGTAGAAATTTCCTTTGTAGGTGGTAAGATTCAAAGCTAGCCCTAGTTCTTAGTCCTTGTAACATCAGCTCTCTACGTAATATGCTAACATGCCATCCGGGCCACACTGGTCAGACAATGTCTGTAGTCAATGTTTTATTATAATGTTTCAGTACGATGATTGAGTTCACCTGATGAAATGGGCAACTTGCGTGGAAGACATATTCTGAATCTCTATGTTTGACTAATTCCCTTTCTCCCTTTTGTCTCATCCCGGGTAGGTTTGAAAAAGGACGGATTTATACGTTTATTGGGGAAGTGGTCGTTTCCATGAATCCTTACAAAAACTTGAACATCTATGGGCGTGACATGATTGAGCAGTACAAAGGAAGGGAATTGTACGAGAGGCCTCCTCACCTCTTTGCAATTGCTGATGCCGCTTACAAAGCGATGAAGAGGCGATCAAAAGACACCTGTATTGTAATATCAGGTAAGCTGAAAGAGCTTTTCATTATGATGAACACTTGATCTTTGTGAAATTCTAGGCAGAAGAAGAATGATTTGGCTAATGACAGCATTTTATAAAAGAAAACTTCATTAATCTTAAAACTGCTTATTTGCATTTGAATCCGTGTGTGGAGACCTTAACAATTATTTCTTATCTAATTCAAGAGCTGGTGTCAGTCATTAGCTTAATCTGTGCATGCAAAGTGATAACTTGAACATGAGTCCTCTGCTTGCTCTGCCTGTGTGAATGGAGATCAGTGAGAACAGGGTTCCTGGCTCTCTTCAGAGAACTGATGATTTTTGTCCCTTAGATGACCGGCCAATGTTTTGTTCTCTGTTTCGATGGCCGGACTGATTGCTTGTCGTGGCTCTAACAGTGGGAGCAGGGCTTGTACCATGAACGGTCGCTATCTGGATCCTGGCACTTCGTTTCCTTGATGTTCCCGTGCTTTAGCAGCTCTGAAAAGCAAGAGACCCAAGATGGTATGCTGAACAGTAGCCTCTTGTATTGCAGTTCCCGGCGCTGCTGCTAGCCAAGCCTCTGCCTGCCAGTCTTTCTCCTCTAACAATATTCCTTTTGATCCTCTGTGTGCCAGGCCTTTTACCGACCTGTGAAATCTTACATCATAACTGCTTCTAAGTCAGCATAGCAGCAACAACTGGGCAGGGTTATGGCTATATTTAGAAAATGCTCAAAGTGCACACAAATAAGATTGTTTTAAAAAAACAATAATAAAAAACCCAAACGCTGTCGGGGTAGAATTAAGATATACTGTTCAGTGATTTGCTTTGCTTTTTTTGATCTGTTGTGTCATCTTTGTATTTATGCCCCCAGGTGAAAGTGGGGCTGGGAAAACTGAGGCCAGTAAATATATTATGCAGTACATAGCAGCCATTACCAACCCCAGTCAGAGAGCAGAGGTGGAAAGGTAAGGGCTTTGGAGAAAAATTAGTGAAATTGTTTTGTTTCTGGATCTCTCTCTGTGGACTGTGTAGCACCATGTTATTAGAAGGTCTCTTGTACGAATCGCATGCTGATTTTACAGCATTTACCTAACTCCTTCAGATACTACTCTTGCTCTGGGAATTTTGCAATATTGATTGCCAAATTCACATAGAAAAAACAGGAAAAACCCAAGCCTTCAAACTTTCAGAATAAAAACAGTATCTAAAATCATGTTTCCTGTGGCAAATTGCCTGAAATATGTGTACGTTAGAATAGCATGTTGAGTGCAAGGAGCATATTCCATGACCTTTCAGGCTTGCATACTCCTGAATTGCAAAATGTGCCTGTCAGCCTTAGAGTAAAAGTTTTTGAGCAAAGAATGTGGCTTTCTGCTGAAACAGACTTAGTACCTACCCCGACAAAAATTTTGAAAATTACTTGCAAAAGAGTTCAAGAAATTGATTTCAAAACTTACATAGGTAAAGGAACTGAATTTTTGATGCTATTTTCAGTGGGGGGATATGGTCTTTGGTTCCCGTTTGCTCAGCTGCAAGGAACATTACCGAAAGCTCCCAGCTGATTTCCCATGGGATTGCTAATGTCATACACATCTGCCCAAATAAGTCATCAAAGAAAATCTCTGCTATTACTAAATTCTTCTCGAGAAATGCCTGCAAAAAAAATTTCCATGGTTTGAGTATACAAGTCTGGACTTACCCTGTTCTCTTTTCCATTTATCTGTGCTACAGAGTGAAGAACATACTGCTGAAATCCAACTGTGTTTTAGAGGCCTTTGGCAATGCCAAAACAAACCGTAATGACAACTCCAGTAGGTTTGGAAAATATATGGATATCAACTTTGATTTTAAAGGAGACCCAATAGGTGGGCATATCAATAATTACTTACTGGAAAAGGTAAGCCACGCTCACTTTCAGAGTTAGAGGCTTTTGTGTAGCTACGTTTGTAATATGTGCTTTGCCATTAGAAAGTTTTCCTTTCAAACGYGGTATGTCAACAGGTGACATATGAGGGCATAGAATCTCATTAAATCTAGGGCTTAATTTTTCTTCAGGAGTTAGTGTAAGTACTGAAATGCTGCTGAAGCACTGGCACTGCTCTGTTACTTGGACACCACTGCTTTCAGAGCTCRCCACGTAAGGGACTAGCGTTACTCAAAAGCCTATGAGCATATAGGTGCATGTACTTTGTATCCAGAATAAAAGCTGAGATTAATTTAACGTCTGCAAAACTCCTTCTTTATAAGTTCCTGCATTGAGATCTCACTGGTGAATAAAAGGAGAAGAAATCTAGGTCTGTAAGTAGTAACGGTGTGCTTGAGAAGTGTTATTCTGGTATAACGCCACAGCCTTGTGTGATCTTTTAGTAGCTTTGGTTTTATATATTCCAAGTGATCCTAAGCATAATTTTTTTTTCATGTCATTAAGTGGTGACTGGAAACACTGGAATATGTAAAACTCTGTAGAGAAACTGGGCTTGGTCTATTAACAGTTCTCGTTGTGTGAGACACACACGTCTGGCTTTAATTTATATGTTTGACCACATCTGCTAACATGCTTTTTTGTTTGTGTTTTTTACTTTTCCCATTATTTCCCTGAAGTCTATTTTCAGAATAAACACTTTATTTTAAAAAACAAAACAACAAAACCAAACATTTAACATGTGATACTTTCATGCAAAAAAGGGGTGGGGCTGCAGCTGCAGTGACTTAAATCCTGATCATTTATTTCATATTCTTGACTTCTACCAAGTTAAATTTGTCTCCATTTTGAAAGCAGTTGAGGTTCTGGCCCGAACACAAACAGTTAACAGACAGTGACTTTGCGCTGCAGCAGGAACACATGCCTCGTCATTCTCCATAGTTCAAACTTGTAGCATAAAACAAGGATATGTTGCTTGTTGACTGAATTTCTGCCGCATTGAACATTCTTTTCTTTTTTTGTGTTTTACACTGATTTGGAATGAGTGCTCTGAAGATGGAGCTGTCGCTTGCTCCCTAAAACAATGCCCTTGTGTTAGAGCACAGCGTTCACTTGTGTAGTGACTGGGTGCTGTTGGTCTGCCAGTCCTGGGGTTGTAGAATTGGTTACCAAAAGGCCCTAACTGTGGCCCGTGGATCTTTTTTTTGTAGTCACACGGTCCTGTATTTAATTTCCAGTGATTAAATAACTCTTAAACTAAAATGACGTTTTATTTGACTCTTCCATGAAAGCAATTCTGTAATTGCCACATGGGATTCCTGGTTGGAAGTAGGATGTTGCAGCTGTTACGCAAGCTGGTCTTTTTGATTATAGACTTCAAACTCTATGGTCATGCCTAGCTAATAATGTTCGTAACAGACTTACCGTAAGATAAGATTATTTTGGAGGTGTCCTAGGAGTGGCGAGCTGGTGCATTGGTGTCTAAGGGGAGGTGCTGGGCCGTCCACATCCAGAAACACCTATTTTTGTATTTTGTTTCCCCTCAGTCTCGTGTGATTGTGCAACAGCCAGGAGAAAGAAGCTTTCATTCTTTTTACCAGGTTTGTATTCGTTTGCTGAAACAAATGACTTTTCTCAAGTTTCCCAGACATGTTAGGCAAAATATTTAAAGCTTTCACCCTCTCGTGTGTTTTGCAAAGGGTTCCCTTGTTGCATCTTGGGTGATCTTAGGTTCTTTAGTTCTTTGAAGAGGCCTGGTCTGGGGAAGGAGCATGGGAAGATTTATTTTTTCTATCCTCCAGTCCCATATTAACACATTTGTAAACTTAAAAGGAGGCTAACTAAACAAATATGGTAGAATATTGGACTTTGACTCACTGTTTTATTTGTAGTAAGTCTAATCCCTCTATTTCTCTTGAGGCCTTTAGTCCATATGGAAGTAATTTTATGACACCAAGTTGACTTTCTTTTTTCCTTTGGGTTCTTTTTAATGTCTTCCATGTTGTATGGTGGTTCCCTTGTGTGTCCTTTGGGGGAAATGGTGGGCTTATTAGTGTAACCTTTATTCTCAGTTTTGCAGCGAGGGAAATGTAGGTTTATTTATTTTCTTCCCACTTGCACAGTACTCCACGATGGTATGTTAGCACCTTTCTCATGAACGTGTCATTTCCGTATTGGCAAGTCTCTGTATAGCAGAGAAGTTAAATGTGCTTGCCAAGACACATCTGTGGCATGTCACAGATGTAAACATGTCTGGTCTGTGAAGAGGTTCGGGCTTGTTTTCTAAACAGTTGTGTCACTCAAAAGGACAGTCATTTAGGCAACGTCTTTCTGGTGGTCAGAGCCCTACAACGATGCAGACTGTGTATTTTGCACGTGTGCTTCTTGTGACTCCAGATACTGTATCTGATTCTTCTGTAGCAGTAATTTAATGTTTTTATGATTTTGCTTGTCAAGCAGATGAATAAGAAACAGAAAAAGGAAGGATTTTTTTTTTTTCATTCACCGTTTCTTATAATACTCTTTGTACAGCTTCTCCAGGGGGGTTCTGACCAGATGTTACGTTCTCTACATCTTCAGAAGGATGCATCTGCATACAACTATATCTGTCCTGGAGCACAGATAAAGGTGAGGGTGTTGTTAGTGAGTTAGAGGTAACTTGTCTTAAAATTGTAAATGCTTCTTGAAATACCTAAAGTACTGCTGAGCTAGCAGAAGCTGAGACCAATGTTTATGGGATGAATATGGAAAGGTGACACCAATGTGCTATTTTTAATGGAGTTTCTGGCCCTAGAAGACAAGCATATATGTACTTGTGCCTACTACATTTGTGTCGGCTTATAAAAAACAGTCAAATGTAGTAGGAGAGACATCACCTTTGTTAATAAATGCAGGCATAGATATTTGACCCGTTACCAGTGACAGACTTTTCATGCTTCATAATGGGTAACTTAAGCTGCTTCTTGGACCAAAAAGCCATAAGGACTCATTTTTTTACAGTAGGACCATTTAAGTTACTGAAGCATTCATTCCTCATATCTGACTTATCCTCAAGGGGGCCTCTGAGCAGGAAAGAAGGGAACAAACCCATAAAGTTTTTAGGACAACAAGATCCTGAACACTGTAAATACGTCTGGAGTTGTCCCTCATGTCCCTCTGAAGCAGGGTCCAGACAAAAGGCTCCCTGATTTCCTAATTGCTTTCTTGAGATGCTCTTTGGCAAACAAACCCACAGACCTTCTCAGACGCCTTTTTCAGTTTCTCTAGAAACCTGCAGTGAAAACAAATCCAGATGATCAGGAGGGGAGGGGGGCTGAAGCTCATCTTGAGAAAGATGGTGACCAGAAATTTACTGCTGGTGCTCTGCAGCTTCTACTCAGAGAGTCTGTGACTGCACTACTTGTAACTGTTGTTCTGATTTTTTTATGAATTGCTTCTACTCTTTAACATAAATTCCACTGGGAAAGTACTGAACTATTTAATCGTGGATTTCTGTATCTCATTGCTGCTAGTATACATGTGTGTCCAACGCRGGGTTCAGCGTACAAGCATACGGTATGGCATTAGCATTAGTTGAGAAATCTCATGACCGTGTCTTGTATCTGAAAAATAGCGAAGTACATATCTATTTCCCATGGGCTTGCAAAATGTTTGCTTTCTCACAGTTGACTTCCATTAAGCCCCTCATGTCCCAAACATCTCTTTCCCCTCAGTGTTCCATCAATGATGGTGCAGAGTTCAAAGCAGTAGCTGATGCCATGAAAGTGATAGGCTTCAAGCAAGAGGAGATTCAGACTGTCTACAAAATAGTGGCAGCCATTCTTCACTTGGTAAGCTCTCTGCCCGCAGGTATGAGTAGGCTGTTCTTCAGGAGCAGTCAAGCAGTATACTTGTACTTCCAGCAGCTCTAATTTTCTTGCTGCAGAAGCAGTTGGAAGATCTGTTGGCTGGAAAAGTGTATAGAGTTTACAACTTCCAGTGGTGAGTGAAATTCCTTGATGAAATAGGACACTGCAGTAATGATGGAAGATCACATTTATTCCTGCGTATTCCAGATCCCAAAACGGACATATCACAAAGTACTGGGAGCCGTTAAATGTTCTGAAAAGTAATTGAAGGAATTGTTTGGGTTTGGCAGTGAGGGGGCAGGGAGCTCTCGCCTCGCTATCCTTCTGTCCCCTTTTACCCTCACACTCACCGTCACCGCTGTGATTTTGCTGGAGGGATGGTACTTTACTTCATGGTGGAGACTTGAGCACAGCCAGATACAGGCGACCTCTTAATTCTCTGTATTCTGATGCTAAGGAAGTTCTTCCTTCGCCCATATTCACCTGGGACCCACAGAGTCTCCTCCCCTGCAGAGTGCCCTTGTACCTCAAATCTTATGTTTCCTTGAGGAGAGAGGCACCGCAGGTGGGCAGGAGGAAGGTGGCAAAGAAGACGGTAGTCTTTTTCCAATTTTTTCTCCTCCTTGGAGTAGTTGTGCCCCAGAGCCGGGGAAGGGAATGGAGGCAGAGTCAGGCCATGCAGATAGGGTGTGAGACCGCTCCCACAAATAATGCGGTGGTATTGCTTCTTAATTCTGGCACTGCAGGTATTCAGTAGCAAAGCTGTTGTGGTAGTGCTCTGCCAATCCAGTCCTATTAGCAGTGCTGACTTGTCAGCTTCCCCAGAATATTCACATTACCTTTGTGGGCAATAGCATTACAATAAGAACTGCAGCCTAGCGTTTTTGTGGCGGGCTGCAGTGAAGATGAAATGCTACATCCAGCATTTGTATACTTAATGTCATTACCCACCACTAGACTCTGGATCTTGAGACAGTGTTTGATTAAACCTYTGGAAGTGTTTGATGTAATTTTTTTCCAAAAGCTGAGCTGAACACTGAGCAGGAATGCTTTTCTTTGAGTCAGGCTTTGCTACTTCCACTGATGTTGGAGCTTTGTGGGTACATGGATATGCAAGGCCCGCTCTTCTAATGTGTTAGGAGATTTACTGACTTGAATAGCAGGTGGCATATGGATGAACTTGGGGTGTACTGATTCATATTAATAAAAGACGGATTGAGAAATCTAGTTTCTTGCTACTTACTGCAGGGAAACTTGAAGTTTTCTGTGGATGGTGATACGCCTGTAATAGAAAATGGCAAGGTTGTGTCGATCATCGCAGACTTGCTGTCAACAAAATCTGACATGGTGGAGAAGGCTCTTCTGTTTCGAACTGTAGCTACAGGTCGGGATGTCATTGACAAACAACATACTGAACAAGAAGCCACCTACGGCAGAGATGCCTTTGCAAAAGTGAGTTTAAATTTCCTTTCTCTGCATCCAATTTTGTATGTGACAGTAACTCAGATGCATTTCTTCTGCTTTTGCCTTTTGGTTGAGTTGTACTTGGTGCAGCAAAGAATGGTGATGCCTGAGGAAGGCATTCAATATTGAATGGCCTTCATAATTGCACATCTTTCAATGCCCAGTAGGATTCCTGGGTGGATCAATAAGTATAGTGCTTGCTGAGACACGGGAAGTCTGTACTTCGTGCRGATTTATTTCTGAATGTATGCACTCCTGTGTTCTATAGGGGGATTGCAGAGCAGCACCATCCCTACCCTTCCCTGGCTGTGACGCAGCATGCACCACAACCAGCAGTGCTTGCGGCAAATGAAAGAGGGGAGAGAGCTGCAAGCCTGGCTTGCTGGCATCTGCAAAAGGAATACATTGTGCAAGGCTGAATATTTTGCGAAATATGATTCTTGACTTCATTTAGCAGTTAAATTCAAAGAGTAGAGAGTGGAACTGTACCGTCTAGAGCTCAGGTTGGAAACCTGAAGTGCTGTCTTTTTTTTTTTGGAAAGGTGGATACTGATGACCGAAGGAATGACGGTTGTCCTTCCTTTGCTAAGAAATCAAATGACAAGGGAAGAACAGATGAAGTTACGAAGATCCTTGATTATTAACTTGACGTTTTTTCCTAAGATTATATGTTTGCACAGCTTCGCAGTACATTTTGAACATGCAGACTGTGAAGATACCTATGCCTACAGAACATTTTCTTTTTGAAAGGTGAACAGGAATATTTTACTGCCATTGTGTTCAGTTGTTAGGTTTCTGTAACTGAACTCTCACTTGCTTTTCAATATTGTTAAATTATTCTCAGGTATGGAAGTTATTAGGCAGCTGAAAATCAGACTGGAATCAAATTAGGGGAACCACTGTACGTAGTGACCTCACTAGGATTTAGACTTCACGTAAATGAGTTTTGGAAGAAAGAAAAAAAAATATTTTCATAGAAAATTTTCTTCTTGTCAGTAGCTGTTCCCTTTTAGCAGAATGTTATCTGTAGCTTTTGTTTAGTTAGGGCAGCATCTTGAATTAAGCTTTGTAGCACCATGTGTTGCATTTACCAGAAAGAACTGAGACAGATGCCGGCAAAATTCCTCAGTATTTGTTTCCTGGCAGGCTATATACGAGCGCCTCTTTTGTTGGATTGTGACACACATCAATGATGTGATTGAAGTGAAGAACTATGACACTACAATACACGGGAAAAACACCGTCATTGGCGTCCTGGATATCTATGGCTTTGAAATATTTGACAATAACAGGTGAGCCACGTTGCTAAAGCACAGTGCTGTGCCTTCTCCTTTCCCAGAAAACTCATCACCTTTTTTTCTTTTGTTTTTTTTTTGCAGTTTTGAGCAATTTTGCATTAATTACTGCAATGAAAAGCTACAGCAGCTCTTTATTCAGCTGGTTCTAAAGCAGGAGCAGGAAGAGTACCAGCGAGAGGGAATTCCCTGGAAGCATGTGAGTGATTTGGCAGGGCAGGGAGAGGTTGGTTTGAGGTCAGTGTACCAAAATAAGTCCCAGATCTAAAGTTGCTCCACATGTATGCTCCTGTCGAAGTCGATAGGACATCTGTGTCCATGCCAGCTGTACTGTCAGACTTGCTGTCTGGAAATCAGGCTGTGGAAGAAGCTAACTGTTTATCTCACAACATTTCTATATTTGCCATGGTTTGGGAAAGTAAGTGACTCCAGGTCTGAGTTAAAATATATTGTGGCATCTCTGTGATGCCACACACATCACTGTGTGTTTCTCTTCTGAGAGCTTATGTATTTTGTCTAGTTGTAGATATTCAAGTATAAAAATCTTGAGTTCTCCTGTTCAAATTCCTTTTATTTTAAAAGGTATTTTAAATTTTAAATTTTAAAAGACATTTTAAAGTGCATTCTGTAGCAGTTGATTTTTAGCAGAGTTCTCGAGATTTATGCGAGGTGTTTGAAAGATCACCTTCTCTGCTGTTTAGTGGTAGAAGAGTACCTGCTTGATTTTGAGTTAGTGATCGRCGTATTGAAAGCTGATTGCTGCTTCTGTGAATGGTGGGCCCCATTCTCTCTGTCAGACACATGGTACTGTTCATCAGTGGCCAACAGTGGTACTCCTCTCTTTCACTAGCCAAAGTCACAAATACACCCATTTTTTGTTTTTTTACAGATTGATTACTTTAACAATCAGGTCATTGTCGACCTGGTAGAGCAGCAGCACAAAGGGATCATCGCCATTCTGGACGATGCCTGCATGAATGTTGGAAAAGTTACAGATGAGATGTTCCTGGAGGCTCTTAATAACAAGCTAGGGAAGCATGCGCATTTCTCCAGCAGAAAGGTAACGTACTCCTCTGTCTCCTCAAAACTTGCTTCCTTTCCTGTGTGATGCCTTTTCTAATTTTTTTAGACTTAACAGAATAAGGAAAAAGACTTGCTGGGGTTGGAATCATTACCATCGAGCATGAAATGAAATGCCTGAGAGCAGCAGCAGCTCCTAGCTACAGAACAGGCCATCTGGTCTGGGTTTAGGTCGCGCCTCGGGCAGCCCCGTATCCGGCAGAGGGAGCTGCAGTATGTCCAATGTGAGATCGGTTTTATTCCAGGCATAAAAGAAGCGTGAGCTCGTGCCTTGACATATCATGATGTCATCTGTAACCAATCGATGCGCAGTTTCAACCCACGTGATGTTCTTCCCAGGCTGCTCTAATACATAATGACAGTGAAATTATTCACACTTCTGCTTTATTACAGCACTGTGATTTTTTTTTTTTTCCTTTGTCATTGGCTACAAAACATGTTCATCTCAGATTGTACCTATGATCATCCAGGCCCCTCGACTTGCTTTGTTTTTGGTACAATGTACGAGTTAAAAGGTTTTGTTTATTCCTCACTTGGCAGCATATTGAAAACATGGTCACCAGCGTGATTAATTTGAGAATCTTTCACACTGAGTAATCAAATAAGGGCCTTTAATTTATTGATGTCTCTCTACTGAGAAACGTTGTTGGAAATACATCGTTCAGAATGCTGGTTCCCCTTCTCCCTCCCACCCCAGTACAATATTTTATGTAGGTCAGAAATACAAAATTAGCATGGTTGTATAAGGTACATGCTAAAGGCTGCCTCCAGGGAGGCTGAATATAAACAATAGATCTGGATGTGACTTGTTTGGGTAGAGGCTAGGATGAAAATAAAATAACCACTTTTTCCTCCCAGATGTGGCTTTCCTTAAGTGCCCTTTAGCTGCAGCACACCTGGCATCTCATCTGCCACAAACATCCTAGCTGAGGGAGGGGCAATGGGGAATCCTGCTTTCCACATTAACCTAGATTTTGTGTGCTTGAGCAGCAGATGCATAGCATGTTCTGAGTAAACTCACCTGAAAACAAGCATTTTCATGAAGCCTAGTCTGGGTTTCTACATTTTAATGCAAATTGCTTCCTTTAGTAGTACTAATGATTGTGAATAGTGAAGCCTGGGGGGATGGAGTCTTAAATCCTCTGCAGTGGGGTAGTGTGGGAAGTGGTCCAGTTTCTGGAGCTGTCTAGTCAATAGACATAAGCTGGTAGAGAAAGAAGTTCAGTTTCTGTTCTGTCCTTGGTCCCGTGTCTGCTAAGGTGAAGTGGTCCCATCACAGAGAGAGCAGGTAGTGCTTTAATAGAGTGGGGAAGAGGACTGAATTTCATAAAGTATATGGGAGGCTATAAAATGAAAATTAAAAAAAAAAAAAAAAAATTCTGTTTGAGTCCTTACCTTCAGGAGTCCCTTCACAGCATAGGAAACATTAAAAGAAAATATTGCCAGTTGCAGCATTCCTCAGCAGGGGGTGGCATTGTCAGAAAACTGTTTGCACAGACTAAGAGGGAAACAAGGAGTACTGCTATAAATAATGTTTATGGAGGGTATGGTGTATCTTCCTGGCTTGCTAATTTCTAGTTTAAATCAATATAGCCTTGAAAAAATTGACCCATAAAACTCTCAGCATCATAATTATTTTTTTTCCCCCCTCTTGCGTCTTTGCAAATGTCCTTTACCAGTATCTAAGATATCTTCCTCAGTCCTGTCTAGAACTGCTGTAGGAAACCTGAGCTTTCTAAGCCAGCCTCTTGTAGCTTGAATTAAAACAAAGGACTTGATTTCATTTCATAATTTGCCTTTGTAGACTGCAGTAGTTCTGTCCGGATACTATAAAGTTCAGTATAGATCGAAGCTGTTCCTAAAGAGTTAAAGTATGTGTGCTATGTTATGGGAACAGCTCCCATCTTTCAGCCTGAATTAATGCTTCACTGCTCCCCTGTAGAGCAGGTTGCACACTGGCTCCATGTGGATAAGCTCTAAGGGGCTGCTGTGCCCTGAATAGTAGTGTCCTAGTTTGTGTACTGCATGTCTGATCTGCTGCTGTCTGCTTGGTTGTCCTGGTGAAAGCCAAACAAACCAGGAAAAATACTGACAAACACTTCCACTATGAGTATTTGTGACAAAATTTTATGTTCCTAGAGCATGGGTTGTCCTTCTCTGAATTGTCTAATGCTAATCTAGATCTGCAGACACGCTAACTAGTCTGACAGTACTTCTCAACATCACAGGTTCATTTTCTCAACCTCTTTAAGTTCTGATTTTTTTCAATTGATATTATATTTCAAAGGATCAAGTGCAGTGATAGTCTATGAATTCCTAAATCTTCAAATAGTGGAAAGTTCTCATTAGTGTCAATCTCAACAAACTGATTGTGAAGGGAAGAGTATGAGAAGGTCCATTCTAGTCCACCTGACGTAGTATCTTCCAAGACACTAGGCAATAGTGAAGGTCTAAGTGACAGAAGAATACGGGACAAATGCGTAATGATAATTTGATATGCTCCCCATCTCCAGTGATCTGCAGTCCAGGAACCTCCTGAATCAGGGCTGGTGTCCTTAATAGTTTTTTTTCTTTTTTTTTTCTTTTTTTTTTTTTTTTAAATTGACAAAGAATTCCACAGCTTAGATACTCACGTGAAGAGCTCCTTTCTTCCCGTTTTCCTCCCTTCTCCCTTTTCCCTTTTAGGTTATACCTGTTGCCTCCTAGTTCTTGAACAGCAAAACACAGTTYGCTGTGTCTTCCAATACATCATCTTCATGTCGTTTGCCATCGTCT
Source organism: Phoebastria nigripes (assembly GCA_035582835.1). NCBI lineage: Eukaryota > Metazoa > Chordata > Aves > Procellariiformes > Diomedeidae > Phoebastria > Phoebastria nigripes. The sequence goes on along the minus strand of JAYKAV010002795.1, from coordinate 250,112 downwards.
CCTGGCATTTCTTTCTTAACCTGAAGAGGCTTAGTTCATTTGGCCCTTCCTCTTGTAGCAGTCAGTCAGTACGGTTGATCGGTTTTGCCCTTCATCAAGCCTCTTCCAGTGCTCCTGTGTCCTTTTTGAGATGGAGGGTAGTTAAGATACTTGTTGGGTTGGGAGTGGACAGCTTGGGGCCTGTCATTTGCTATGAACTTTGGCTTTTCTCTGTGTGGGAAAGCATCACTGTATTTATGTTGAATTTCATTTGCTCTTCTTTGCCATTCCTTTAGCCTCTCATGTCTTCCTGCAGTTCTTCACAGCCAGCCATTGTTTTTACTTCCCTGAATAATTAAGTACCACCAACAAGCCTGATCACCTTCCTATTACCCTCAGATCATAGCTCATTTAACATGATGTTGACAGCGTAGAACTCAGCACAGCCCCTGCAGGACTCCTGTTTTCCATCTTTCTGGCAGTTATCTGTGTGAGGACCCTTTCTCTTATCTTTCATAGCAGCTTAAATTCTTTCAGTTGTTAGTGAGGAGCCTTGTGAAAAGGCTCAGAGAAATCCAAGCGGGCTATCAACTGTATCAAAACACTTGCTGGTTTTTGGTTTTTTTTTTAATAATTTCAACTGATGTGCCCAGTAGACACGATGTTCAGAGAGAATCACTCCTTAAAAAAACCCAACAACCTAGCATCATGTTAAGCCACCTTCCAGTCTCTCCAGTACTGGATAAGTTTTAAGCGAGAAGCTTGTGCAGCCAACCGYGTCCCGTCTGGTAGCAGCAGTTGCTTCATTTCATTATGTTTTTGCTTGTCTCATACCTCTTCTATTGACATGTTGGTTTGAGATGTATGTTTTGGGTGGTTGAAAAAAGGCATTACATCCTCTATAGCCCCTTGCTGGTGAACACAGCTGCAAAAAGAAAAATTACTTTGTTTTCCTGGTATGGCCTCATTTTTTCATTTTCTATGTGTTCCTTCTACACCTTGGTCATCTATCAGCTCTGCAGACCCTGGCGTGCTTCCTGCTCCTGCTGTGCTGGACTTCTTATACCTTTGTAACCTCCTGTGTACCTTGTTACTCAAACTTTTTGGCTTCCTCCTTGTGATTTTTTTTTTTTAATGTATTTTATTTTTTTACATCTGTTCTGTCAGTTTGAGCCGATCTATTTTCTACTCTTGGACACAGATAAAGTTTTTTGGAGGATATCTTCCTGCTTCTAATAATCTCTCCTGCCCTGCAGTTTAACCATGCTAATTTCCTCTTTTATTTTCCCAAGACTTTTGGTGGATAGTAGGTATTTGCTCATAGGCCTTGGTGTTTTTAAATGGTGCCCATGCTTCCTGCAAAGACTTAATTCATCCACCTGCCCCTTTTGGCTTTAACAAAAATCCTCATTTTTATCTTGTTCTCCTTTTTTAATTAAGCTGAGCCCGATGGATTTCTTGGCTTCTGTTATTCCTGAAGGGATGAGTGTATTATGGCCACTGCTACTGAACGGCTGCCACATGGGCACTTCACATCTTTGTCGTAGTGAAGGAATGTAATGGGAAGTCTGAGCTGAGAGCAGAGGGTTGGAGCTGTGACCACCCTGGGTGGATCTGCAGGGGTGGTCACTGCTTGAGGGGTCTTAGATGATCTAGAGGGATTTGGGACAGAACAAGCATTGCTATTGTAACTGTCATATTTTGATTGCTTCATTTCTTTGCTGAGGAGGGATATTGCAATGGAAAAAAAAATAAAGGAAGACTTAAAAAAAAAAAAGTCATAAATTAACTCTTAGGTGCAGTGTTTCTCTACATGGCACAAATGTTCTTTTTGCTTAATGGTGTTTTTGAGGTAGTATCAATTTTTTAATAAGACTATAGGCTCTTGCAACTTGATTTTGTACAAATACATGTTCTTATAATGTATCCATGAAAAAGTATTATAAAGCACTGTTAATAACTGGATTTCTCGTCTACACATGCATATATAAAGTGGAATAACTATAGTTTCCATTTTTATTTCCAATGCACATTGCTCTTCCATGAAACTTGAAAGACCACGGGTGATGTTTTAATGTACGTGAATTTATTTTAGCTTTGTGCAACTGACAAAACGCTGGAGTTTGACAGAGACTTTCGAATCAAGCACTACGCCGGAGATGTGATGTAAGTGTCTTTTAGAAAATAAAGTTGCACCTCCTATTTTTTGTCTTTTAGCCAGCTTTGAAGTGGTACAATATTCTGATTTAATGCTGCTTCTGGTATGAACCAGAATAACTGTCATACAGAATTACAGAGTGCAGCGGTTGCTTATCAATTAAATCTTATGCTGGTTACTTGCTATACAGAATATGATTTTGTACTTGGAATTGMAACACAAGGAGAATATGGGGAGGGGGGGTGAGGGCAGAGCAGTGCTTAAGGAAAAAAAAGGAGAGAAAAGAAAAAGCTAGCACTGTTTATGCAAGAAAGCTATACTGAGCTAATAAAATCTGGTTTAGACATCTGTTTAGTATGATTATATAACTCTCTGGCATTAAATTCTCAAATCAGTTTGAGCAGACTCAAAATACAGGGTAGTGTTAACCTGAAATAAGTATCAGTGCAAGGAGCCTTCCCCATTCAGGTTGAAAAGTCTTCTGTACCTGAAGCCTACAAAAATGTCTACAGTATGTGACAGTAATATGAAGGAAGATTAAGTAGAAGTGAAAGATGCCCATATGTTAGAAACTGTTCACTGGGGAAAGCTGTTGTCTGGAATATCACTGGAGTGATTTAATGGTTTAGGATTTGTGTAACTCCCCATGCCAGCAGAATCTAAAGGGAGTTAATGAGGAAATAATTTAGGATTTCTTTTATCTTGGGATTAAATTTACCTTTAATTTATAAGGGTAACTAGTGTGATCATACTGGAGCCCATTCAGCGCAGCTAGATTTTGGTCTGGAGTCTTTGCTGAGCGATGGCTGATAGACATCCCTGATTTCAAAGCATTTTGCCAAGGAGGAGAAAATACAAGGTGCCTTTAGTGGTTGAACCTTCTGCCCTGCCAGTGGCTGAAAAATTTTGTAAAAGAAAACTGAAATGTGGAAATATTTGCAGATAATATTTGAGCCTGAGCTGTGTTACGTGGAGCAGTAAGATTTGGGGGTGGCTCCGTGCACAACGTTGAATGTTGTGGGGCTCTGGATCCCAGTGCCTGCAGTTTAGGTGCAGCCTTCCCAGGGGCAGATCTGAAGCTCAGGAAGCAACTGAGTGGGGGTCACTGAATGGGGAGATTTTGGACCTTCTCTTTGAGGACAGAGCGCTGTCTGTCTTGAGTCTTGGAGAAGAGATGAAAATCTGAAACAATAGTCTTTCAGGGTGGTATTTCTGTGGGAATAGAGGAAGGAAAGAGTCCAAAATGTCTGTGTGTTGATTTCCAAGAGAGTTCCCCAGTCACTGGTTATAGGCTGCTCCTGATTTCAGGCACTTTCCCACTAGAGAATCTTCCTTGACACCAAGAGAGGGGCAGACTAGACATACTGAAAAAGAAAACTTAATTTCTGTAGGATTTAACACAAACACCCGCTCTGAATTTGGAGGCAGAAGTCATGAGTGTAGCTCTGGAATTTGGGCCATCTACAACTTGCTCAAGTCCTGCTAGGTGTCTCGGCCATCATGCTCTTCACCTGCATAGTTCAAATAGCTTTCTAAAACTAGAGGTATGTTGTTCCAGCGCTGGAGGTGGAAAGCTGGGCAGAAGGATCTAAGGATCTAAGTCTCACACAGCAAATTAGTGATAGGTTGGGAGACAGAGCTGGATTCCTGATTAGCATCTGCTGTGTCTGTAGGAGTGCAAGGATGCTGATTCCACACTGATACCAGCAGCTCAGAGAAGGACTTTGCTTCTTTGCAATTAACTCTATTTTCCTTTTTTTTTTTTTAGTTACTCAGTCACTGGATTTATTGACAAAAACAAGGACACTTTATTTCAAGACTTCAAGCGCCTCATGTACAACAGGTAGGAATAAAAATATTAATGAGGTGAATTTAAATYTGATTTGTCAGAATCCTTTTTTATAGAGTGGATGCTAGAAGAGACTAACATTTTCACTGATGCTATCTTTACTGTGCGGTGCACGTGAATAAACACATTGCTTTGGGATTTGATCTTTGTATATCTAGTGCAACCTGAAGGCTGTTAGTTTGAGTTTTTCAGGATAAAGTCCTTATTCTGTATATGTTGGTTTTGTTCTGATATAACCTTTAATTTAACTAAATTTAAAGTGTTTGTTTGAACCCAACTCATTGTGCAATTGAGATAGCTGTGCAGAGATTACCTGTGCTGCTTGATTTTTCATTAACCAGGTTTTTGTACCAGTTGCAAATGTACCATTACTGATCTCTCTTTAATCAGTGCTAAAGATACTGAGTAACGTTTGGTCAACAACAGATATCATTGGCCCCAGATAGAAGTCCCTGTTTTGAAAGRAAGTTTAGGGGTGAGGGGAAAAATGGGCAAATAGATTTGAATCCTTTTCGTATGTGCAATGACGTGAAAAATTTAAACCATCTAGTCACGTTATAAATACTAATTAGGCAAGTAAGAGTTGCCTTTGACAAGCAAATGTGAAATCCTATCAAAATGTGTGTGTATGTATAAGTGCCCTAGAAAGCTGTTTTCCTTGATGGCTGGCATTAAACATGTTTTGTAAACAATTCTTTTGTAACTGTGGCCTATCTCAACCTTTCAGAGGCTTTGCTCAGAGGTAGAAGTCAGCATAAAATAGCCTGCAGCTGCATGGACAACTCTGTTTACCTGGTTTAAAAGCTAGTACAACTATTAAGTTAGTTTACAGTCCTGTTATGTTTACTCAGTGTACTCCCTTGAACAGCCTTGCTGTTCATGTTTTCAAGACTTCACATTAACCAAAAACCTGCAAAATATTTGCTGTACGGAGGTTTTATTAAATTTAGCCTCTGTTTTCCGTTAAGTCTCTGTTAAAGACTGTTCACATAGACCGCTTATGGCATATTAAATCATGTGATAGACTGGCTATTAGGTTGCTGTAACTGCTTTCAGCTTTTGTCTATTCCAGAGCTCTTGCCATCCATCATGGCCGTTTTACCTCACCTTCAACCCTTCAAGAAAATGTAGGCTAAAATGTATAAATTATTTTATATTTCAAGAACGGTGCAGAAATACAGCTTGAAATCAGATAGCAAGTTTCAAGGGAGGATGTTGTGGGCTATGCTCTTACTCTTTTCTGTTTTGATTAAATTCTTTATGTTTGTGTCAGTAAGGCAGACTCTGTTTTTGATAGATCACTTCTGCAGGTTTCTTGCTATCCCGTTACTGCACATCTTTATCTGAAGGGGAGAATGCGCTTGTCATTTTTCCATAATATTCGGTTGTAAGCTTGAACAGTATATTGCTCAAGAGCAAGACATGTTTTGCCCAGGAATGTCGTATTGGTTTGGCTGATAAATTTTGAGCTGAAAACACCAGTAGGTCTGGACAGAAGCAAGCTGTTGAATTTTGAATTTAGTGGAACTGCTGTTAGACTGTGCAATTAAAAAGACTGTCTTTTAGCTCCAACCCTGTGTTGAAGATGATGTGGCCTGAAGGTAAACTGAGCATCACTGAGGTAACCAAGCGACCTCTGACAGCTGCTACTCTTTTTAAGAACTCCATGATTGCACTAGTGGACAACCTGGCATCGAAGGTAAATATTTCTGTTTCAAAATCGACTCCAACTTCTGATTAGTAGGGTGTAGCTTCTCTGTGGAGAGACTGCCACCTTCCTATCCCTGCAACCAGTTGGAAAGCCGAGCTGATCAATGGCAGATAAGCTTTGGTTGTGACAATGGGCAGCTGTGAAGATCTCGTGGGAGAGTTAGCTGCCATCCCTGCATAAAGAAGGTGGATTTTTGTTTCCTCTGTGACCAGTGTATCTTTCACTTGTAGGAAAGCCAGTCTCTCTTAGGTAATAATTATTATATCAAATAAATAATCGTCTTTAACAAAGCTCTTTTGGCAGAGGGCCCAGAGGATGTAGTTTCACAGCGGAGAGATTCTCTCTTTCTGGCTTTCAATGCCACGTGACTTCCGTGAAAATACAGGCAGACCTGTGTGATTTCCTTCTTTCCTCCTCTTTGCTGTGTCAGAGAGTGTGAAGTGAAACCTTTTATTTTACTGAATAATTAAGCTTTATAGTAGAAGGTATTGCTTTGGCAAGCACCACTTTGTGTGAAGAAAGGTAGGTAAGGGAATGAACTGGGAAAGGGGCTGTTTGAACACGGTGCAGCTGAGTGGCAGGATGAAGCGAGCAGTGTGATTCCTTGTGTGAGCAGAGATCGCTAAGAAATATTTGGGTGTTACTGATGCCGCTGATCTTGCTGGACTCCCAGCATTTTGGTAGTGTTGTGGAAGGAGTATGCGGTCCACAAGAGATGAACAGTGAGCCCAGAGTAGTGGTATAATGTTAACATTTAGAATAATTAAGCAATAAAGGGCAATGTGTTCTGACTTCTCGGGAGTTGTGGTAGCAAAGGAAGCGTTAGTGGCCCAAGATCTGGAGGGAGAACATGCACGCAGATGCGGTAAGGCTAGGAAAAGCTTTGTAGAAAGACGATCCTTGCTCTAATGAGAAGACCTTGTGAAGAGCAGAGCGCTGTTTGAATTTTTGCTTGGAGTGGCAGCCACATGAGTAACAAAGTCTTCATAGGTGCTGTATTGGTCAGAGCACGGTCATACAGTACTGGCTGTGCTCAGAAAGAACTATCCGCACTGGGAATATTACAAGAAATAGTATATTGCTTCATGTTTTCCAAAATTAGGAGATGAAAACACACTTGCTTTATATTTTTGAGTTCTAGTTCTGGAGTGGATTTAATCTTCAGCAGTAAATCTGCAGGAGGGTGTGCAAGCCTGACCAAAGCTGACTCAAGGTGCTAACTGAGCTTTCTGACTGAGGAATGAAGCCCCACAGTTCTCCCCAGTAAGTGTGTGACTAAGGGCTGCTAAGAGGATGCCCTTGTTAGTGCAGCCGAAGGCCAGGTCTTGCTTTAGGCAGGGACCATTAGTAGAAGTTGAGAGAGGTCCTACCCCACTGCCTGTGCAGCCAGAGAGGAGCTTTCCTGGATGGCAAATCACAAGCTGTTGGGGCTGGAGAATGTGGCTGTGACCCTGATGGAAGGGAGATGGGGGCAGACTTCAGTCAGACTTTCCAAGGAGTCAAGATTTTTACCTGATCTGTCAGTCCCCCAAATAATTTGTTGGCTAGCCCTAACCTAAATTTGGGTATAGAGATCTCAAGAACCCAGACAGGTTTCTCCATGTGTTGTGAAAATGAGTAGTTGGGGAAGGAAAAAGATTCTGACTGATGCCACTTGTTGTTAATGCAGATCTCTGTCGTACAGAGCAGTCACGTTCTCTCTTGCCTAGCCAAATGGGTAAGGAACCTGACACACTGCAGTGAGGTGTTTCAAGCAATACAGACAAAAACTGCTGGGGGTGTTGTAGTGGAGGGCTGTGATCAAGTGGGGATAGCAGGGAGCTGTTGGTGTGGAGATTCGGCAAGTAGTCGTGGTAAAACTTCATTTGCTTGTTTATTGGAAAAATTATTCTAGGCCACCTAGTATTTGTAAAAATAGAATAGTCAAGAGAATGCCGTGCACTGTGGTGCTTTGAACAATTTCTGCAACTCAATGCAGGAGATGAAGAGTTTAAATCGCATGTTACCCATCTTGAGTCAGTAGGTACCAAAATTCATCATCGAAGGCTAGCTGGCTTATGTGAAATGAGTTAGTTTCATTCCGTTTATCATCAGTATCTGTATCACAAATGTCAGCCTTTTCCAAGGATAGGCCGTATTCAAGATAGCTCGTGGATTCACTAGGAAGCTCCTATATATGTCGCAGTACACACCTTTCCCGTTCTTTACCGTCCCTAAATTTTCATTGAGAAAGTTGTATTGAAGATGTTGGGTTTTTCCTGATTTTCTGTTGAATAGCAATGGAGAAAATTGTCTTAGAGCATTGTATTTCCCGGAGAGTTATGGATCCCATTCAAGGGAAGGCTCTCATTAAACAGGCGTGTTTGTCAGGACTTAGCAAGGGCTCTTGCCAAGCAGGAAGGAGCTAAGGGCTGTCTTGGTTGTGCAGTGTTTTATGGCCAACCTTTAGCATGATGGAGGGCTGGAACGAAGGGGGTGAAATTCGCACTTTGGAGTCTGCTGTTTAAAAGTTTACATGGCTAATGCTCCTTGCAGAACAGTGTTTGTAGGTACTTAAGCTTGCAAACTAAGTTACGTAGTTGAGCTTTAGCTATTTTTAGTGGAGAGCCTGGCTGTTATACATCTTAAAAACCCCACAAATTTGGTGAGACCCATCCTGAAGTCAAGCTTATGTTACTTTAAAGGGTCTAAATTTTGGTGTGTCCTAGAAAGGAGAGGTTGCTGGTAAGGGTCCTGAACACAATCATTGTGTACTTCAAATGGTAAAACAGTGCGGAGAGACAGTGCTTCTGTTTGGCCATTGTGCCCTGAGGATCTCTTCGAGGTGACTTTTCGGACAGTTAATAATATGTGCACGTTATTAGCAAGCTGATAACTGGGCATTCAAGCTATGCTTTGTTAGATACTGGTTATGCACAAATAAATGGGATACTCTGCCTCTGAGTCATTGCCAGTTTGGATACTTGTCTCAGCTCTCTGACTTCTGCTGGGGGCTGGAGAACGGGTGAACAGTTGCTGTTCCTGGGCTGGTAAAACCACTGTCTCTTTTGGGGGCACCACTCATTGCAGTTATGGGTACTGTAATTCTTCCCTTGGGTCATGTTACTCATTTTTCCCGTGCTTAACTTGGGACCGGAGTTGCACTTCTGGGGATCAAYAATGACAACGTCTATGTGTCTGACTGCGGTTTGGACCCTGCAGGACTTTTTTTGGGAAGCCTGTGGTAACAGCTGATGAAAACAGCTCTCTCAAAACAGCATTGCACAAGTGTTGTTAGCTGCTGTGGTCTACGGATGTCAGAGGAATAAGGTTCCATAGGGAGAGGTAATATCAGTTCATGTTTTTCTCAGCTGTTTCTCAAAAAACCAAGATGAAGATAGGCTTGAATTTTGTTGCAGTTTGAGCTGGTGATTTATTAACGTTACTGGAGTGTGCCCAGTATATAAGAGCAGTCAGTGCTGCTTTTTTCATCCTGGTCTCCCATTCCACCTGGGCTGTTCTTGCTTGTTTAATGTTTCTCCTTAAATTGCTTTAAACTGTATTTATGTGCTCTGTTTCTACAGTTCTTGAACAGCATGGCAGTCCAAGATTGTTCTTCATTGATACTCATTTGGCCTTCCCAAAAAGCTGCAGGTTTTTTGGCAGTATCAACAGTATCTTTAAACCTGTCAYTTGGGGGAATAGTCTCCAAAAATGCTAATTTGGTGGGCAGGAATAATAATAATAGTATCAGAAACAAAGCTCAAAGTCTGTGAATACAGTACCTACAGCATTAGTTGGTTATTTTAACTTTTCCGGTATTTAAAATAACCACCTTTAAAATTCTGTTTTGTTGGTATTCTGGTTTAAATCTGGAATTCGGTGATAAAGCAGAGTTCTGCGGTTCCTGAGAGGAAGGGGCAGGTGTTGTGATTATTGGGGTGTCAGATGCTTCCATTAGGGTGAGTAGCATAAGGTGTTGTTAACACTGCAGGAGCTGTTCACAAATATGGTTTTAACTTCAGCTTGTGTAAACATGTGTCCATACAAGTGTGAAGGCTCAGGAAATATGTTTTTGGAGGATGCTGGGTGAAGTGGCACTTATCAGTACTGGTATCTCAATAATACTGTAATCCTCCAGACTTACACTGAGTTTTTTGGGCAGAAACCTCTGGTAGGCAGAAAAAAGTGCTTTCTTTTCAAAAAACAAACCAACCAAAACAAAACCTAGCTTTTCAGAGTTGCCATGTAATGTTTCTCAAGCATACGTTTTACTGCCCGTGCTGTTCTCTTGAGGATTTGGTCCTTCTGTGATGGATTACTTTGGGTGACTTTTCTTTTAAATACTGACACGGGAAGTCCTTCGGCTGACATGGCTGTAAATAATGAGCTTCTCTAGGAACTCTCTCTGGACATGCATCTCTCTCTTTTCTTTTCTTTTTTCCCCTCCTTCTCTGTAACTCCTTTTGTCTGACTCTTCTTTCTTCCATACCTCTCCTCTCCTATCCAGGTTGACAGGCTTCATCTCTAGTAAGTTATAATGTCATCACTGTGACTGATTGGACATATCCAGCACAAATTTGTCAGTCCTGTGTCCTATCCCTTCTCTCATCTAACGAGCTATAAATTATGGAAAAGAAATTTCTCAAGGAGGAGTTTGTTTAGGGTGCAATGACTTTAAACTGGTTTGTTTTCTTTTTAACACTCAAAAATCTAAAAATCGCTCAGCTTGATTTAAAAAAAAAAAAAATCAGTTGCAATTAGGCATCTAAACAGCTTTCAGAACTGGGGCCTTTGTGTCTCTGTATTTCCGTTCTTCCATTTATAAAATGCAGCTCCCAGGCTTGACAGCCTCATGGTGCAATAATGGGAGCTGCATAATTATCCCCCCGAAGAGCTGAGACTGGTGGGATTGTAAGCATGGAATAATCTACTTTAGAATTTACCCTAGTAGCTGTCGTTGCTGAGAGGCTTTAATTACACTGTAATTGCACTGACAGATGATCTTCTGTCTGTGCAGGAGCTTCCTATTTCTGTTTTCCAAAAGGAAAACAGCGTCTTGACTTCTTCCTTTAATATCAAATGCAGATACAGTCACTCCTCTTTGTGCTGGGCTTGAAGTAATACAGATTTTTTGCATTGAGGTTTGTTGTGTTTTTGAATGGCAAAGACATGAATGACAACCCAAGCAGACAGCTTGGCAGTGGTGAGGGTAGTTTATGTACTAGCAATAATGAATAGCTGTGAACTGGACACTGTAATGTCAGTAATGAACAAGTGACACCATTTCCCTTGAGGCAGAGGGGTGGGATGCACTTTCTTGACTTCATGCTCCTAATGACTTCTTTAATTTGGTTCCTGTGTTCTCAAGATGTTGCAGTTCTGTGGATCAAATGAAGAATATTTGTGATATCAATCTCATCAAAGGATTTATATTCATTTTGACATCAGATGCAACACAACAGTATTGAGGGCAGATCTGGCACGGTCTGGCATCACTCTGATGTTAGTGACCCTGTTGCTAACACTGGGCTAGGTCTGTCGTTAAGGGTGACTAATGTGTGGATGGAGAAGTGGCCCAAGCTGAATATTATTAGGAAGAGGGGGTGGGGAGAACTGCAGACCATTCACCTTCACAACTGCAGACTCTTCCACAGCTTCTAAGTTCAGGTGTAATTCAGGGAGTTCTCTGTATAACCTGCATTTTCCCTAAATGGCTTATTTCCAGTCATATAGGAGACTTGTTCTAGCAGATGAATGACCTGGCCTTTGTTTCTTGCCATACAACTGAGAGATTACAATACAGAACTTATAAATTGCAGGCATTGCATCCAGCAAACTCCTACTCCTCATCAGTTATAGCTGCCATGACCACGTCAAACCTACTTCAACATTGATTTGAAGTTCAGAAAGGGCTGCTTCTACCTTCATAGTTTGACACACAATGTCTGAGAGAGCGTGAAGAGCGCCGATGACAGCTGCGTTCCCATGGCACAGCCAAGCTCTACAACACCCACGCAGATTGCAAGTTCTGAGAGATGGTAGGAGACTGTCGAGTGAATAAAGACCCTTGTAAACCTTCTTACCTTCGGTGCAGAGATAATTTTCAGGAGAAAGCCAAAAAAGTTAATATGTAAATCTCTTAAAACTCTTTAAATTGTACCAGCACATTATATTTCACCATTCTCCCCTTTAGGAAAGGAGAACAAATAGAATAGGTATGGTTGTGTCGAATTACCATGGCAGAAGAAAGTGCTCAGTGTGGTAGTGACCTCGGTAGAAGACCTCACGCAGAACAGAGCTGTTGCTCGGCTGCCTGGTGTCCTGGGGAAGCTGTGTCCTTAGTGTTCCTTCCTATTTTGAGCCCACCGCTCTCTGAGGATATGAAAAGAAGAGCAGGATGAAGAGAGCACTGCCCTACCAGGGGGCTCAGCCAGTTACTTGGAAGCAGGGCAAGTTTTCTCCACTGCATGTAGCTTTGCCTCAGTCTCACTGGTAAGGAAAGGAGCCAAACAAGACCATGAAAGAGCTATCCCTGACGCACTTTGTGGGGAGAGATGAAGTCACTAGGGGAGAAGGGAGATGATGTAAGAACGTATAGTGCCCACACATCCTTCTGTTTACCCACGCACTCTCCATACCTACTTACGCACTCCTGGGTTGCTGCATGGAGGGTAGGCAGCACAGGGATGCTGCCAGCTCTTGTATGGGTGGTTGCCTTAGTTTTTGCTCGCTGTCCTTGGTGCCATATATTCCTACCCCAGGGATAGCCCTCCAGGAGAAAAGCACAGCCTGATGCTACTAATCACATGCTTAAGAAAGCAGGGAAATGTTCCAGTCCAACACCTTCCCCAGAAGATCCAGTGGCTGGTATCAGTTTCTAGGATACAAGGCTCTGCTTTTGCAAGGCCTCCATATCTTAGCCTTTTCATTACTCATATTTAGCCTATTCATACTCATTAGCGAGTGGAAGCTCCGTGTGCCTGTCATTAGTGCTGTGTACCTCCAGGTTGTGTCAGGACTAGCCGGGATATTCAAGGATGATCCTGTTTCTTCAATATTACTGAAGGGAAAATAGCAATTTCAGGCCTTTCATATTATCCTGAGATTAGTAAGTGACCTAAAATCATAGAAAATAGGGCTAAATCATAGGCAAATCATAGAAAATTGGGCTAAAGGGGACCTTGGGAATTTATCCCCTGTTTGAGGACACCTCTGCCTCTACCTTTCCTATGCAGGTGCTTGTTCAGGCTGTTCCTCTCCAGTGATGGAGGTTCCCCTCCTTTCTGCAGGCATTCTGCTCCTGTTCCTTGTTCTCCTGATGCCTAATTTGAATTTTTATATTGTAGTTAAAGCCAGTGCTTGTTCATCCTAAAACTGAATTTACTTTTCTTCATATCTACCCTTTAAGTGTGTAAAGTCTAACGTCAGGATGGTTATGTGGCTCCTCAGTCCTTCAAGACTAAAACCATATTTCCTCTGAGTCACATTTTCTGGATTTTTGATCTTTCTTGTTCTTCCCTGAACTGACTCACTGCCGTTTGCATCCCACTTGAACTGCAGTGCCCCAAACTGAATGTAATGTTCAGATAAGTAGAAATCTGTTGGGTTTTTTGTCTTGCAGTTTTCCTGTTCCTGTGCCCCTTTCTTAGAAAAACATGAACTTGACTTATGTTCAGCTAGAACTCCTAGATCTTTTTTTAGTGTCAAATCAGTTTTTCATTCTTTTATTATACAACTGTTTCTGCCTAAATGTGGAACTTTGCATTTGTCCTCCCTAAATTAATCCCCTTTTTTTTTTCCAGACCACTCCTCCCATTTGTTAACGTTCTGTGTTCTTGCACTCTGAAACTTCGTATTGCCTACAGATTCAGTACCCACGTTGTACTCCTTCATTCAAATCACTGTTGAAACCATCCGGTAGTAGTGGAACAGAACAGACTCCTTTGGAGAACCCTTGGGGTTTCTCTTTTGAGAAAGGGCCTTTGGTTACTCAGAGCAGTTTTACAGATGGTTTCACAGCCACCTGTTTCATCTAGTCGAGAGGAAAATTGCTGAAATTTCATTCTTAATTATCAGTTGTGATTATGAAAGTTGACATCTTCTAATGTTAAGATTTCAGACAGGCTGCTTATCTCCCTTTATTCATAATGTTAGCATTGCTGTAAACTGATTTTTGAAATGCTCCAGTTTAGGTGCATGTCCTCTGAAGCAAGTCTCTGGACATACTGTGACCTTCAGAGCTGACTGGGATCCTCGTTTGAGTTCTCTCCTTGGCTAGTGATGAGACTTGGTGGGTAGTAGGCTCTGCCAGCCTGCAGAATATGCCACTCCTTTTGCAAGGGCTACTTAAAAAATAATATATATTAATGTTATAAGAATACAATTTTACCTTGAAAAAACTAAGGTGGGCCTTTATGACACTTATTAATTGCTTTCCCCTCCACCAATGAAGTTAGAAGTGGGATAGCAAGGGCTAACAATGAAAAGAAATGGACTTCAAAACCCAGTGTGATGAAAGTACGTAAGTTTAAAAGACTGATAGCCACCCCTAACAAGCTGGTGCTAGTTATAGACCATGTTGGCCTAAATGAAAGTTGCTTTTAATCTCGTAAAAATAAAAGTAAACATCAAAAACAGTCTAGCAGGACTGTATGTGGGGCTTATCTCATGGGTGCAGGCTGGCTGGCAGTGAAAGGTGTGCGACCCTGTGGGACTCTCACCTGCACGTCCAGGGTCAGCCCAGCCAGCACGGGGCAGGATCACCCGGGCTGTGCTGGGTGGAGTAAAGCCACCAGTCCCCGTTCAACGTTCTCTGCTGCCTGCAAGTCCAGGGTGGTGCAGAAAGAGGAACTCGGGTGCTGGTGGCTTGTGTTTGTCCTGTGGAAGGTGTGGTGCTTGTGGTGTTGAACTGGGCTGGAAGGTAGCTGGGTTTTGCCCTGCACAGGATAGTGTTCAGTGATTTCCATCATTCAAGCATGTTGCTACAGGCTTCAGAGGACTTGATTCAGCATAGTTTAAATATTATGGAGTAATCCATGCTGCTTTTAGATGTTGATACTGGAAAAGCCCTATCCAACAGTCAGGGCAATGAATTACATTGTTCTATCTTTTATGAGGGCTGTTTTTGTTATCGTCAAAGTCTGTAGAGAAGGGGGATGTGGAACTGGTTCTGATATATAGCAAAGGACAGTCAAACTCGAATGAGTAACACATTGATCCTGTAACAGATGTCGTTGCAGTGTGCTAAGGGGAGGAACGTGTTATGTGCCACTCTTGTAATTTCTGTTCTAACCTTGTGATTTCTGTTAAGCAACCAAATCTCATTCAGATGACTGGGGTGGACTGACATCTCAATGTTTTCATGAGGAAACAGTTGTGTCTGCATAGACTTTTTTCTTTCTGAGTGAAACTCGGTTTGATTTGTCCCCTTAGGAGCCCTATTATGTCCGTTGCATTAAGCCCAACGATAAGAAGTCACCACAGCTTTTTGATGAGGAGCGTTGCAGGCATCAGGTTGAATACCTTGGCCTTTTGGAGAATGTGAGAGTCCGCCGAGCAGGCTTTGCCTACCGCCAAACGTATGAGAAGTTTCTTCACAGGTAAGAAGGGTGCTGGCAGGTGACTCAGTTCAGCTCTTTGCAGGACAACTCAGATGCTGGAATGAGGCGTGTGATTTGGCTGTCTCCCCTTGAGTGAAGAGTAAGTCTTAAGGCTTGTGATCCTTACTCTTGCGCATATGTGTGGTGRTGTGTTTGGTTTAATATCTGCTGTTGGGTATGATAAAACACGAGTCTGAGAGGGACTCTGGTTGCTCTCTCGTTTTGTGGCAGCAGATGTGTTTAGAGGTGCATACGTGGCACTCGGGCTCAACTTCTTTTGTGCTAAAATTCATTTGCTGTATTACTCTCTGCAGCAGGAACGTGTAATGAGGTTCTTCCCCAGAGCATAACCCTAAAACCAGAACTAATTAACTTCTGTTTTCTCTCTGAACATTGTTTAATTGTTGCAGCAAGAGAGACAGACAGACATTGTGTGTCTTGGGAAGTGCTTGATGGCGCACGGTGACATTATGTGCGTGCAGGAGGAAACCTCTGGACTTTAAAACTGGAAGTCTGAAAAAGGGATAGTAACATGACCCCATTAAAACATGTTTTTGATACTACGTGCCCTCTTAATTCCTACCAGACTTGTGACAAATGAAATGTTTTAGATTGAAATTTGTCTTACGGCTTCAGTAAATTAGCATGGGTACTAAGAATTCAACCTCTTGCTGATGAAATAGTGAATTGATTTTTACTTCTGTTATTGCATCAGGTGAGAAAAAGGCCCTGAGGGTAGAAAAAAATTAAACTATTCAAGCAGGTGGGATGTCATGTGTTAGAAACAAAGTGCTGTTGAAAGATCTTTTGCTGTTCACAGTGGAGATTTGCCTGGATATTTCATGATACCTGAAGTGGAACGAAAGGGTCTGGCTTACTAAATACAGGCTACAGTGTTGTCTATCAGTTTTCTTAAACATTATGCGGTGGTTAGAGCGTGCTTCTGCCCTCACATGTGGAATTCATTACCGTTTACTCTTAAGATTTGTGTAATTACTGATATAAACAGCTGCTTTGTTTTTAATGAATGTTTGATGAGCTCCTGTAAGCTTAAGACCAGAAGTGGTGTTTACAGCCAGTAAACCAAATTAGCACATGGCAACTGGTACAGCTTTCAGGCTATTGTAACATTTGTTCTGCCGGACCCTGGAGTAGGATTAAACACCTAAAGTGTAAGGTATCAGACACTGTATTTGCATACCGCGGCATTGCTCTGAGTCCAGTCACACTGACTTTTCTAAATTTAAAAAAAAAAAAAAATCTTCTGTCCTGGATATTGTTTTTATTTTTTCCAAGATTCTTTGTTCCTTGTCTTTGGGTGAGACATACCCCTCTTAAAGGGGCTGGGGGATATGGTTTGTAGTACAAGCCGCACATTTTTTGAGTGTTTTTGAACAGGGATCACGAGGGATTTCTGTTCCTTTATATTTAACAGGCTTATTGGGAGACTGGGAGCATGGAGGAGGCTCCAGGCCCTTCAGCTCTGGACTTTTGCACTGCATGTGGGGCTCGTTTGAAGGTAGATCTAGAGTAACTCAGTGAGAGGCGATTTTGGGACATAACTTTGTCATCTGTTTGCTTACATCTGCAAAAGATATTATAAAAGTTCAGTCCCACAAACAGATGTTTAACTCCCTTACAGGCCCCTGAAGCTTTCAGATTTTCTGAGCCCAAAACAGATACCTGTGTTTTGTCTCGCTGATCCCTCTTAGAGGGGACAGGAGATATATATCAGGATATATATAGATCTATATATAGGTAAGAGATACATATATATATATATATATGAGTGCATGTATGCCTATTTTTTTATATATATGTATCTACATGTGTATATAAAAACGTATAAAAAGTAACTTTCCTTTCTGTAGGAAAAGAGTTTGTTGCTATTTAGCCCTAAAATACTGTGAGGTGGTTGTATCTCATATCTACCAGTAGGAAATGAAGTGAAGCACAGTTAAGACCATTAATAGATGTCCTTTTCAAGCTTTCCTTGAAATTAAGAAAACTTTTATTTGATCTCTGTGCAAACCAGTCTGCCCTTACCAATTTGTAGAAAGTAAGATCTAAATATTTTTTTGTTGGACCAAAAGATGCACGTTCACTTGGTAACTACATCTTYCAATGGTGTGAAATGCATGTCAGGACCATGTATCTTAAATAGGTGTGATGCATTCTTTTGTTTTAATATATAACTTACTATCAAAAAAAGGCTGATTGGATTTCAGAAAGGGGTATGTGCACAGGGCAGGGGGMAGAACGGCGCCTGCCAGGCATCTGCAGGCATGGCTGCATGTGAGCGTAATCCAACACTTTCACCACGAAGGCATCCACATGCCTATTTCCAGGCAATGTTAAACATAGCATGTAGACGACACCGAGATAGCTGTGAACTGCACAGTGGTAAGAGAAGAGTATGACCCTGCTTCACGTGCAGACCTGATATTTTTCATTAAAGCTTCATAATTTAGTAGCTCGCAAAAATCTCGGTTCTTAGGAGAGCTCTACTGAGAATTGTAAGCTGTAGTAGCAACCTCGTGTGCCGGGTGTTTCTGCAGCTAAGTACGGAGAAGAAGAAGGAGAAACAAAAGTGGTGTAGAAATGGATGTTTAATGTATAACTGACCTTGAAAGCTGTCAAGATCTCCAGGCAGGAGAGGGGAAGGGTTGTGGTGTCAGTGAGCAGATTTATTTTGGGTTCTGCCTCACTATAATTAGCAGCGAGGTTGGGATTTTGACTTGCTGTGGCATCCAGGTCATGCTCTCTGCTGTGGGGAAGGAGTTCGTGGCATTGCACTGCACGTGCCATGGGAGGAACAAAAGGATGCCACGATATTCCACTGCCGGTCCCACCACCTGTGGGCTAGGAGGGAGGTGGTCCGTTTGCCTCGGGATGTCTTTAAATACCATAGCCCTGTTTTTGTTGTAAGGGAGGAAGAGAATTTAACATCTCTTTTGGGCAGGTTTTCAGTTCTCTGACATCTTATCCCTTTTTTTTTCTGGCCCCATTGGCGGAGCAGGCCTGTTTAATAACACATGGGTTTGCACTGCCACTCTGGGTGTCTTTTTTTTTTTCCCCCCCTAATGTAAATGTCTCGAGGTGGAAGATTTTCCCAGTGAATTAATTATTGCAGGAACATTTTCCTGATGAGAATAGGAAAGAGAAACCAGTGTAAAATATTTATGTCCTGTGTGTACGTGTATTTGAGAGAAGGAACGCTTTTGCCAGCCAAGTATAAATGCAAAATCTTCTTTTGTGAGTCTGAAGAGGATTTTTTTTATATACCTGTTTTATTTATCAGTAAGATCCCTAGTCTGCATGCTGTAACCCTCACGCTGATGGTGTTCCCTGCTTAGACACTGTGTACACCTCCATTTTTTCCCCTCTTCAACAGCTTATTCAGAAAAGCTAATTTGATGAATGAAAGCGACAGCGTGATGTATTTCCATTCAGGCTTATTTTAGTCTGTTTAGTAACTCCTGCAGTGCACCCACTCCCCAGTAAAAAGGTTTATTGCTGCATCCATTTAATAGTAGCTGAAAATTCYGAATGTCTAAAACATTGAGATTGATGCTTGACTTGGATCATGGGCTTTTAAATAGAGAAGTGGTTAAGATTGCTGCATGCTTGTTTTATTTAGAACATGAATGCGGGTACTATTACAGTGAAAATGTCTATTACATTTTTGATTATGTCCATAAATCTTATGCAGAAAATTCATTGTTGCTTTTTGCAATCGTCTATTCACCTAATCAGCACTTTGCAAGGATGGTAAATCTTACAGAGAGCAGAGTCTGATGCAGTTATTTTTGTGTTTGATTTGTAGTTGTCTTAGTTCCAATCTGCATTCTCTCTCTCAGTGTAAAAAGGAGTTTGGAGAGTAAGGATGGGAGGGAATGAACAACAATTACAGGCAGTAGTGGTGTTTGCACAAACTGTGGCAGTCAACTATCTCCTACTTTGGTAAATAATAAAATTTGTTAGAAATGGCTACCAAAATGATGAACAAGAAATTATGTGCAGAATTTTTAAATCTTAAGTTTTCTGACTAAACAATTGATTACAGTTGGCTTCTTATGCAGAATGTGAGCAAACCAAAGCTTTTCTTCCTCACAAAAAAATTTAAAATTGATTGCTGAAAGTTTGGAACTGCCAAATCTGCAGGAAAACAATGGTGAGGTTTGTCGTGTTGCATCAGTTCGGTGTTGATGAAGTGAGCTTCTTGCAATATTTGTTTTTTCAGCATCTCACAAAATCATGCCTCATATTAATTTTCCTTGGATTTTGAGAATCATGATTCCTACACAGGATGTCTTGAGGCTCTTCTATCTATAATCAGTTTTATTAGAATTTAGATCATAATTATTTCTAAAACGTGTTGAAGGTTGGCCTTCTTGAGAACCTAGATGACAAGTTTACCTTTGTAAATTGTACCTTGTAATTCTAGGTACAAGATGATCTCGGAATTCACTTGGCCAAACCATGACCTCCCTTCAGACAAAGATGCTGTGAAGAAGCTCATAGAGTGCCATGGATTTCAGCATGATGTTGCTTATGGCAAGACCAAGATTTTCATCCGCACGCCTCGAACTCTGTTCACCTTGGAGGAACTGCATGCCAAGATGCTTGTGAGGATTGTTCTCTTCCTACAGAAGGTAAAGCTTAGTTTACTGCATTAAAAACTCAGTTCAAGTTCCTTAAAACACTTTTGCTGCCTTTTCAGGCTCACTTGCAAAAGTGACAAGTCTGCACAAATTCTAGAACACTGCAGTTTGGTTACTGCTTAATTTTTTTAAAGCTCTTTCAGTAGTGCTCTCTGTAGCTGCATTGAAGTCTTGATGTGGTGTGATGTACCGTGAGCTGTAGGACCTATAAGATTATTGGATACTGTTTAAAAAAACTTGCTCTTTACTCAGTGAAAGTAGGCTACCTAGAAACTTAGAGGAACTTTTATGGATGAATGTATAAGTGATGCACAGTGGATGTTGAGACAGGCTTACATGTTTATTAGTGGATCCATAGCTGACGGCATACATCAACTCTAATGGTAAAATTCTTGGGGGTGCAGGGAAAGGAGCGAGCGGGGAAGGCAGAGTGAGAAAAGGGACAGGGACAACTCTCCCCAGTGGCCAGCTGGGAAGAGAAGGGACAGGATCCCCAAATGAGCATCCTCCCAGAGCGTCCTTTCTGGTGCAGCACGCGATCTCCCTCATCCATACTATTCCATTAATAATTACTGAGTTTTTATCAGGACCTGAGCAAAATCCCTGTTGTTTTTTCTTATGATACTGTTAGTGCTGACTGGAGCATTCAAGGACTGGGGGCAGATGCTCATGCATATTGGTTTATTAAGCTTTGAACATCCGTATTATTGAGTCCCCTAATGTAAACCAAAAATTACAGCCGAGGGGTACAGAAAGAAGGGGTGATTTGCACACTAGTGGCAATCACTTCCCATAAGAACTTGCTATAATGTGCAATATTGGGGTTTGCAGGTGCAGGCCTAGGAGAGTTACAGCACAGGAACGAGGGCAAACACAGGCTCTGGAAAACACTGCCCCAGCAGCTTGGGTGAAACAGAGGGAAAGGCAGTCTACAGAACAGAAAATAGAAGGTCCTTAGCATTACAAAGGGTAAGACACCTAAGGCACCGTGCAACAGGACCTGTGCACTTATCTTTCCTCTCTGAACATGGGATTTGAGCTCAAGGTCTTTCTGGTTTTACCCTTAGGATAAATAATTTTACGTTCTGTGACTTCAGGGCAAACACATTCTCAGACTTTGCTTACGAAGGTACTCTTCTAAGCCACGGGAGTTTGTTGTGACTTGGCTAGCTCCTAAATCATTTAGGTGCTTTTTGGGGCCACAACAACACAATAGAAGCTGGTTTTGTAACCTCAAAAGCAACATACACCAGAGGGGAAAAAAAATACAAGAGCTGGTTTTAGTACTTGCTGAAAACTGTGTTCTGTATGAATGTGATCTGTCTAGCGAAAGAACAACAACTTCTGACTTTCACAGCCACAGAAATGATGGAACTGACTTTGTCCTAACTGACAGGGATTGTTGACTAGTTCAAAATTTTTAGAAATGTATTTCTTAAAACAGGTTTTTCCTTTGTCATTCTTGGAACTCGGGAAACAATAGAACTTCTGAAACCCTTTTTGCCTGTCAGAAATAGAAACTGCTGACAGATGGGTATAAAAACTTCACAGAGAAAAAGCCTGCTCTAAAGCTATGCAGTTAACATAAGTTTGCACAAACTTTCTAAACCTGGTGGACTGAATCACTTTTGGTGAAGAGTAAGACCCTGAAGGAAAAGTTRTCCACTGCAAGCTTTAATAGTTTTGCGAAACACTCACATTTCTTGTGTTTACAATGCATTTGATCTGATTCCCTTTCTGGAAAGCAAAACAATTTTGACCAGTATGGAAGGAGAAAGTGTCAAGTCCAGGGTTGCATCTCTGTTGGTATTTGTTGTGCCAGATTGCATGGTTTATCTTTAGTAAGGAATTTTGTAAGTTTTGTATATATATAATGTGATCTGTTTTTCTGGAAATGCAAAGCTCAGGCTGCTTAAAGGATGCAGGACCTGCCTGTTTCCAAGCTTTGTGGTTTAGCGTTTTCTTTCCGTTTTTTAGCAGTGTTCTGTTTGCCCTGCTGATGAGCTTCCTAGCAGCTTTCTTCGACTACTTGTCATCTTCTTCCAGGTCTCTTCCCTGGAAATGGCAGCATGCTTTTCCAAAAGTGTATTCTGGCTTACTCTTTTGTAGTGACACGGGGCTGATCTGTGAGGCCCCTCTCATACACCTCTGTTAATGTTTTTCTAGATTATTAGTTGCACTTCCACCGTGCTCGCTCTGGTTTCTCAGGAGGAGTTCCCCTGTCTGCAGCCACTTTTCTAAGCACGTTGGTCTTACTTGGTGCATTCAGCAAGTTCACTGGGTCATGCCATTAATCTGGAGTCTCTCTTTCTTCCCGTAGTGGTATGAGGCAAGCTAATGAGTTCCTTGTTGAATAAAGCTGCAGGGGGGACACCTTGCTCCCAGGTGACCCCAGTTTTCGTATTAAACATCTGAGGAACTGAGAGGTGACCTTTTTTGAAATTGAAAGGTGCAGTTACTGAAGAATAATTTAAAAGACCGAGCCTGTCTGTGCTGTGGAAACAGATGATGTCTCACTGCAAGGTGAGCACTGAAGCTCCTCCTTCAGATAAAATCCGCCGAACAGTGTGAGGCACAATTTTGACAGCAACATGTCAGTTTTTGTGAGTTTGCTGGCCTTTCCTTTAGATGGAAACTTCAGAATTACATAGTCTGGGCTGTGTTCTGGACTGAGCTCAACAACCTTGGAGGAGAGCAGGGCTAAAGATTTTTTGCCTCTAGAAGGTAAGTACCTGGTTAGGAATAATGGATCAACTCTCTGCTCTGTGAGGGATTTTGCTATAATGGTTTTGTGTGGCATCAGACGTGCTGGATTGTATATAGAATAACTATAGTGCTTTTGGGGCTTCTCTTATTGCGACAATCAGCAAAAGTGACAGAAGTTAAATTCCCGGTGCACATTGCCCTATGGCTTCACAAACCTCCCTCCCCTATTTTCTCCTCTCCCTGGAGTAGAGAGGGACTAATGTAARTCTACATGGAGATGTCTTTCTCTTCCACCCAAAGTATTGAAATAGGACAGGTGGAGTCATCTTTTTGTTATTTCTCCCTGAGAAATCTCTAGTGAGATTCTAATTTACCTAATAAAAGATTTGTGGGGAAAAGACAAGCTCCTTCTTAAGTGCTCAAGGTACTGAAGACTTTGAAGAAAACTGGGTGGCCAGAGCTCCTTTTCTGTAGGTTAACCCTGCTGTGGTTCACCTGTATCTCTGTACTTACTGGATGTTCTTCAGCCAGGCTCTAAAATGCTTGCAAAGTGATGGAGAGGAGCTCTTTAGAGTCCTGGAACTTGCAGCTAAAGGCAAGAAACACTAATGAATCTAAATGCTTACTAAACAGCTTGTCAACAAAAGAGCAGTAGTTGGGTTGATGTCTATAGGTATGTAATTAGATACCTTGTACAGTGTTAAATCTGTCTGGAAAATGCTTGACTTTTTCCTCCATTTTCTGTATTTCTCTTGTTTTACTGTTAGATCTCACTCTCTGCTCTGTATCAGATCACTCCTGTGTTCACGCACCAGCCGTGCTCTGCTGCCAGTAGATGGGGCAGTTGGAGACTGGCAGTGCTGAAAAAGGAACAATCAGCACAGTAAAAAATAAAATCAGAGTAAGGATCTGAAGAGGCCTTTTCTCAACTTGCTTTCAGTTGTTCATGAAAAACTCACATGAAAATGTAATTTTTGCTGCATTTTCCTTACTTTAGTTTTGCCTATGAGAATCAAAGGCCGAGTAAGGCAAATTGTGATACTTCTGAGAGTCACAAGATTGTATCTAAAAGGAAAGAGAGAGATTAACTTGATCTTAAAAAAATAATTGAGCCTTCTGTTGCATTGGAGTTCCTCAAATTTGAATTTAGGAAAAGACAACTGGAGATAAAATGTGTTGTTGTCACAACAGGCACTTGTGTGATTAAAAACTGAGGGAAAATGTAAGGCATAACCTTAAGAGCAGCTGATCACAGGCTGGGGTCCAATAACATTTTTCATTGCACAGGAATGCTTTTAAATGAAAGAAAGATCTGCATGTAATGCATATAACGGTTCTGTTTCTTGGTAGTTCTAAATGTACGTCTTCATTTCTAATGATATATATTATGTGGTGTATTGCTCTCATACAAATCACAAGACTTTCGAAAAGAGATTCAGTAAATACCTAAGAGCTTCATTGTGGGAGTAACCCATAACCCTTAAAATAATGCTGGTTCCTTTGTTTAGCAATGATAAGAATTTGCTTCATATGAGTTTGGTTAAATTGAATTAAAACTGACTTCCAGTTTAAGTAGATAATTTTACTTTCTTTTGTTCCACGTCTCCTGGATGTCTTCTCCTTTAGCTTTATCTTCAACGCTCCTTTTTCTTCTGTGATAAAATGTTAGTGGGATTCCAGGCTGTGATTTTTCTTCAGACCGAACCAAGTCAGTAAGCAGATGTGATGTGATTTAATTGTGGCAACTTGCTGGCTCCAGGAGAATTTAGCAAGTGAGAGTTGTCCGGTATTAGAAAACCCATATGGCAGTGGAGACATCGCTGTCGGAGACAACTCGAATGGTCATTTTAGAAGCACAAGCTGAGAACATCACAGCTTTTTCTGTGGTGCATTTGAGTTTATTTACTATACCTGTGGTCTTGCCATCTATATGATTGTCTTCATGAATGCAAATGAAGCAGCTCTAATGTTAATAATAAAAATAAAAAATAGAATTAAAAAAAGCTGCCATAAAACCCCATTGCTTTTTCTGCCCTTGGAAGCATTCCCACATATTCATTAGCTTTGCAGAATAGTGCTTTGTTCAAGAAAAAAAGCCCAGCCAGCCAGCACGTGCGGTATGCAAAGATGATGTATCTTGTCAATATAATTTAGTGCACTATTTCAGTGTAATTTTATCAGACCAGTACAGCTGCATATGGTAATCGCTTCACTAAATCTTTACTGCCTAATGCAGAGGAAGCAAGAATTGTCCTTGCATTGCAGCCCAGCACCTCCTTGGACAAAAATCCTTGTGCACAGAAGCCCTCTGAGCCCAGGAGGTCAGTGCAGCTGGAAGGAGGCAGCGCTGGCCCCAGTGCATGCCGTGGGTATCATAACGCGTCCTCGTGGCACGGCTGAGCGGCCCCTCMGTGCCCGTCCTCCGGCAGCGTGCCTTTCGCCGCGGGCGCTGGGGTTTGCAGAGGCTGCTCTTGGGAGAGCTGTTGCTCGCAGCCCCGCAGCTGCAATCACCATGGCAACATTCCCGAAACCCGGCGGGGAAGAGCAGAAAAAGAGAACCATGGCTGACTTGTCATATTTAATGTTTCACCTTCCCTTTCTTCTCCATCCCTGTGAGTTCTTGAAGCACGGCACGCTGGGAAGCATTAACCACAAAGGGAAGCTTTCACTCTGACAAAGGTGGCGTTTTCATGTCAGGTTATGGATGGGCAGTAGTAATCAGATGAGGGCTTCGGTTCAGTGACCCAAATAAAAGGTGATGCAACGCGTTTGCCATCCAGACTCAAGGCGTTTACCATCTTGAGGGAATGTGTTTGTGAAGTTTTGAATATAAGTGGAAATAGGTATATAATTACATGTGGATTTGTACTGTGAACTGAGGCTTTGATCTTGAGAGGCTTTGGCAGGGAGAAGCTGTGAAAGGAGATGCTGTAGCTCCTTGCAAAGGAGCAGCACATGGGTGCTGTGAAGGACCAAGTGAAATGAAGAATTGGATGTATCCGCTGTGTTGACAGTGCCACTTGCCGGTATGGCCAAGCTGATCTCTTAGCAGACTGATCCGACTGCTTCTCCCATGCTACTTGCCTCCCTTGTGCTAGTAACATCACTTGTCTGCTTCCAGTGAATGCATTGAGGCATCTCAAAATCAAAAGAACCCACCACCCCCAAAAAATACTAAAACAACAAAAAACCCCACCTCCTACCAAAGGAAAAAAAAAGAGAAGGGGCTATTTTCTGCCAGTGTAGCTCCACAACCAGCTTGCCTTCCTTCAGATGAACATTCATGCTGGTAAAAAGGAGAGTCAGGGACATGCCCGTGGGGGAAAGCAGAAAGGGGAGAATTGGATCCTACCCTTTCAATAGCAGGCGCAGTGGGGCACCTGGATACTTGCTTATTAGCTTTTTCTTCCTCCAGGAAATGCTGTGAAAACATGTTCTAATCTAAATGTAAATACCCATTTTTTCTTGAGCAAGGGAGGAAGAGCAAGGATACTGAGTACGTGCATCACTATTTAAAAATATGGTCCAACAACATATGGATAGCAGGRCAACTGCCTGTTCCAGGACTCTTGTGTTCCAGCTTTGAGACCTTGAGCTTCATGGCTGTTAGAGTCACCTTAAAACTTGGTTTGTTACCTCCCGTGCATGTGGGGAAAAACAATAACAAAAAAAACCCCCCAAATTCTTCCCCAAGCCTGTTGCCAGCATCACAGAGAATATGTTTGTGCTTTGGTGAGTGCATGAATGACTTCAATAAGCCCAGTCAGAAGTAAAGCGCCCAGCAGCAGCGGCAGAGCAGGTAACTTCAAACACTTCATCTTGGTCTTCTGCTTTTTGCAGCGCTGCTTGTAAATTCTCATAAATGATGACTGCAAAGCCAGCTGCAGAGCCTGCAGTTAGGTGTTAATGCTGCCCACTGCGCGCTCCATCCTGCTTGTTCAGGTTTTGCTTTGCTTGATTTCAGTTTGCAGAACGTATCAGAAGGACTTTAAAAAGAATCTAAATTGATTTCCCTAATGGATCAGAGGAATTGAGGAATGCTGCGTCCCCATGTCCCTCTGGAAATCCCAGTCTCAAATGTGGCTTTTTTTCCCCTCTTGAATGGGTTTCTTTCAGCAAACATCTCTGAGTCCCTTGTTTGTTGAGCAAACTTTCTGTAGTTCTGATCTTGTAAATTGAGTATTTCAGGTGCTAACTCTGTCCTTTCATGGTTTTGGTTTTTTTTTTTCATGCTCATTCATGTGTATCACAGACAAATTGGGAAGACCAGATTTTGCAACTATTGCTACTGATGCTTCCTTGTTGTTTTCATGGAAGGGAATTATTTTTTGTTGTGCCTGAGCTTTTCATTTTTGAAAAAGTACTGATCTGCTGCATCTCAAGATGTCTTTAAGCCTTGTTTGAACTGTAAAAATACTGCTAGTGTGGTGTAAAGTAAAGCAAGCACAAATAGCATTCAGCAGCCTTAACTTGGAAAAGATCTTAATTTAACATGATAGTAAAAATACCAGGATCACGTGAACTGTGCCTATAATAAGGTGGAGATGCAGGGACAATTTCTGTGCATAACTTCTTTACGAACAGGACACTGCAGTATAAATCACAGTCCCTTTTAGGGGGTTTGCCACTCTTTTATGGGGATGGGTAGCGAGCCACTCACACTGGTTATGCAGCTTTGGGGCAAAAATAAGCGTATAGTGATTGATCTGTGTTTGCTGAAATATTTCTGGATTTTTTTTTTTCTCCACCATTATTAAAACTGTCCTCCTTAGTGGAAATGCATGTTTCATTGGTATTTGCGTCCTTTAGACAAAGGTAAGTAACATTTTCTAGGTCTTTGCATGGCTCTATTTTCCCTGTATCTGCTCTTTGTTCTAGAAAGGCAGAACATTGCTGTCACAACTTCAGAAATGTAGATAGAGCTTAATCCTCAGCCGCTTCACTACATCTATGTGGGTTTTAAACCATAGCAGCTGCTGTGCCGTGTCAGACTGAAGGTCCGTCGGGACCACAGTCATGTCTCCAAGAGATGCCTCGGGAGGACAGCAGCAGGGCAAGCGTGCATCATGCCTCTCCTTAATACTTTCCCAGTCCCTTCAGACATTTGGACTTGGGATGACCTAAGCTGGGCATGGGTTTTTTATTCAATAACACCTGCTGGATTTCTCTTTCCTGAACTTGTCCTCAAACACGTGCCACCAGCTTTTATGTTTTGTAGCCGCCTTTGACAAGCTCAGCTAACCACTGCATGAGAGATCTTGCTTTGTTGGGGTCCTTTGTTTGGGCCAGCTTCACTTGATACCCACTCATTCCTGTACCGACAAGGCGGGACTTTGCTCAGGACTCTGTGAACGTCTGTCACATCCCCTCTTGGTCCTCTTTTCCCACAGAGGAGTGTCCTAGCTTATTTAACTTCTCCATGTTTGGAGATTGTTCTGTGCTTCTGGTTGTCCTTGCAGTCTTTACTAGCAATAAAACATTGAAGATCATGAAATGACCTGATCTTCAGCAAGAAAAACTCTACCTTGAATTTTCATGGGACGAGAGAAGGTTCCTGCCTTCTTCTAATGGCAGCAACCTTGTTCTGGTGATTGCAAACTTCTCTGCTTCCTTAATACAGGAGCTTTGGCAGTTCTCTTCATCTGTTCATATAAACTTATCTCCTTTCTCCCAACATCTTCCTTCCCTGGTCACTGCCAGAGGCAGGAAATTCTGGAGAGTGCAACCAGGAGGGAGTGACAGGGTGCCCTTTGTCAGGACAGTGGGGCACTGCCAATAGGCACTGCTAAGGGCACCAGATGGACCTAGCAACTCCTTATGAGTAGGATGGCAAAGAGCTTTCCTGAGGCTTTCAGGCTGAACTGCAGCAGCAGCAGCTCAGGCTTGGCCTCGAAGGAAGATGGGTGCAGCAGCATGACATTTGCTGCAGCCGTTGCTGAGCAGCAGAACGAGCTGCAGGAGAAACCCAGACCAGCTCTGTTAGGGCTCTGCATCCAGCACGTCATGTGTACGTGCATGAGTCTCACGTGTGTGACTTGCCTATAGCCACTGTTACTTTGATAATTTTTATGTTTATTCTTGGACATGGTCTTGTTAGTACAATCTAATTAATCTCCGAGCGGGACCCTTCTCTCTTTCCTAGCTCGTGGAATATTGTTTCTATTAAGCAGAGCGATAGAATGAACATTGTTCAGCTGACTCATGTGAAAAGAGAAAATAGTGTTTAGTAAATTAAGCAGCTCTTCCCACTCGCTGTTTATATGCTCTGTAATGTGATCTGTTAGAATGGGGAGGCTTTGATTTAAAACGGTTTGCCTCAAACCTTCTATGGGATCTGAATTTACCTGGATTGGGAAAACGCAGATCACAAATTGTGGTGTCTGCCAGTATCCGGTGGGTGCTGCACGTGAATATTAGCCACTCCATCATATCTGTGCTCTGCAAGGAGATGACCCTGTTCAAAAGCAATCAGGAATAGTATGATTAAAGCTTGCTTCAGATTTGAGCATTTACTCGAACTGCAGTGCCTCAGAGGACCCTGTGGCAGAACTGCATGCAGCTTCTGCGCTGCACTATTGACTTAAATATTTAATAACCTTTCCTGTTTGAGAGCCTTTAAAGCTGTGCAGGAAGGTTCATGCCTGTGTGAATTTCTAGCTAGGTTTTGTTTTATTCTTTTCAGTTTGGATGCCTGGAGGGCAGCTTGTGCTAGGGCAGCATGAAATACTGATCATGAAACAGTTCAGGCTAGTGCGAAGGAGGCCTGGTGGGAGGAGGTGTGCTGTGTTACAGCAAGCATGAAATAGTTTTCCAAGGTTTAGTTAGTTGCAGAACTGCTCAAAAATGTAACACTGGTGTTTA
Organism: Phoebastria nigripes; assembly: GCA_035582835.1. Taxonomy (NCBI): domain Eukaryota; kingdom Metazoa; phylum Chordata; class Aves; order Procellariiformes; family Diomedeidae; genus Phoebastria; species Phoebastria nigripes. Next base: position 220,603 of record JAYKAV010002795.1, on the reverse strand, counting down.
ATTTAGACGAGCTCGGTTTGTTTGCTGAATTCTGGGCATTTGTTTGCTTGCTTATATGTTTAGATTGTGTGCTGTGTGGGTTTTCCTCTACGTTCGCAGAGATTGCAGCATCTAGGTCAAATCTAGATTATCCCTTTTTCCATGGAAGGCGAGGCGATCTCGGCATTCTGGGCCCACTCTGCCTGGTCTGCTGGTTTTCCCTGTGCTCTGCAGGGCCCATTTGATTGTTTTCCTTTCTTTCTTCCTTTTTTTTTTTTCTTTTTTATTAAATTTTAATCAAAAAACCATGTGAATTAAACATACTTCGGAAAAGATTTCAGTACTTCCCATAAGATAAGATATGACTCTTGGTTGGGATGAACGCTCTATTTCTTTTTATGAAAGTCCCAGTTTCAGAAGCTGCCAAAGGAACTGCCGCACCGGGAGGAGGGGGACCACCGATGGGATCACCGAGCACCCAGAGCTGTGCGGGAGGATCTCTCTTAGTCTGGAGCTTTTCATGGTCCCAGTGGTCACTTTGACCTCGCTGGCCAGAACTGAAGGAGTGAAAGGGACTGTGGTAAAGGAAACAGCAAGGAACTCTTTTCACTGGAAGCAACCATAGAATTACATACGCTTTCTAATGTTCAGGAGTTTTGACTGAATTTCTTGTGTTGTTCAGACTTTGTTTTCTAACCTTTTCCTTTCTCTCTATTCATCCTCCTAGCCCTTTAGTCATAATTTCACTTGCCCTCTTAGTTTTTCTTCACCTGACCTTTAGGAGGACAAAGCACAGAGGAGAAGGCAGAGGTATTGAAAGAGATGAGGAGAGACCATGGGTGGGGACTGGATGGGGGGAATGTTTGTTTGTTTTTTTAAAAAAGCCTAAAAACTCCTTTTCTTTCCATTTTCAATATGACCATAGTTATAAGTCTCTGCTCTTGAGTCCTGGATGTGCTCATGGTCCCCTTCCCTGCGTACACACGTTGTGAAGCCAACACATGCTGCTGGTTATTCCCCTTCCTATACCCTGCCCTGCCTTGTCTCCTTGGGCAGCTCTTCTTGGAGAGGAGAATCTATTCCATAGCATGTCCTGCACGATGTCTCTTGCTCTTGCTTGGTCACTATGCGCTGCGCTAATTGATGACAAAATCGATTGCTTTGGAGTCTGCTCTTCAGTGTGTCGCTTTGAAAATTGTCATCAAACAAGCTTTTCTGCGAGCCTGGCTTCCTATGGGTTTGTCCTACGCTGCTGACACCCCACAATGACGACAATCAGTTTTCTTCTTGTGACCGCTTCACTGCCAGTACTCTCCAATCTTCCTCATCATATCCTCCACTCCTTCCCTTGTGTCCTGCACCATCTCCACCTTCTCATCCCCCTGAAATATTGCCAGATCCTTCTGGTATCCTCTACCTGTCTGGCTTGGCATGCAGTCTCATGTGGCTGTGCCTGGCTAGGAGCTTCGTGTGTGCTGGTTGGGATTTGGAGATCAAAGAAGGCAGATGGCTCTTGAGCTCATTCTGAAGCATTTCCAGCAATGTCACTCTAATTTGAGGCGCTCTCTACCCTGCTGTTGATTTTTCCTGAAAGATGTATGGACTTGCCTCTTTGAGTCTTCTGTTCCTCTGACAGATTTGGTTGAAGCTGGCTAGAGAGTCAGAAGATACCAGGGCAGTCTCAAGAGGTCAGGTGGAGACAGGGTTATTTTTAGTCTCATTTCTGTGGGAAGCCAGGTTAACCAGAAGTGAAAGGTGGCAAAGGAAGTATCATTTTATACTTGCCTGCAGGAGGAATGATATGGGGCACTGTGATTCTCAGTCTTGTTTACCCTATCCTTGCAAGATTTGCTAAATGCAAGTGCTGAAACTACCAGCTTGCTGGTGTGTAGCTTTGATTTAAGTTCAAGCTGAAAGCTGCTCACTGGTGGTTGAGTTTCAGAAAGGTGATGCATGTGAGCTGTTGAATCCTTTCTGAACTCTATATGAAAATGACTTGGACAGTATCTTGGGTACAGAGGGCCAAAAGAAAGAAGGGGACTCRTGGATGCACAGATCTTCTTTCTGTTGGGTTTTTGGTATGCTGGTCTCCTGTATTCGGCCATGGCTCTACCATTGTCCTCCAGCATATAACAGAAAAGTAGCTTTTGCAACATGAGTACCTGTTAAATGCCATGATAAACTTAGCTCTGGAAATTTGATTTTTTAATTTCATTTTACAGTGCTTAATGTTCTTGAGTTATGAACTGGAGGTGGGGGGAAGAATTGGAAAGGTACATTGAGAGAGGTCGTGCTCTCCAATATTCAAGTCTGAGAAAGTTGTGTGTTGGTAGGAAACACTCCAGCATCCTTGTTTGACTTGTGTATGGTTCTGAGCCATTGCTCACAGCTACACAACGCAGAGTACACAAAGTGGCTGCTGAACAAGGAGTTTGTTGCTTTGACAGCCTCCTCTTGTTTGTGGGTTTGAATGGTCCATGTTTCTGGAAGAGACTGCTAGACCATCGGGCAGTCAGCTTGCCTTGGCAGTTCAACACTACTGATGGACTGCTTTAAGCAGAAATGAGCCCCGGGTTTGAAAAGAAAAACACCGAGCCAGAAAAACAATTAATTTTAAAAATATTTGTACCCCATTCCCTGGGAGAAGTTTGTTCCTATCTTTGGTTTTCTCCTTAGGTTTGGGAGGAGCTGCCATTGTGGCTATTAGGAAGGTCCTTACTAGGAGTGAGGTTATCCAGTTATGACAACTTGATTTGAGGACATGCTTTTCATTAATAGTTTGCTGCTTGCGTGTAGCCAAGGGGCATGCCTCGGCTGGATAATTGGATTTGGAAGGCTAGTGTTTGTAGCAATTGTGACACTTCTTGCTGTGAAGCCAATTTCTGCAGCGATGCAGCTGATACAACATGGGGGCAATCTGTTACAGCGCCTTTGTTCCAYGGATGTCTGACTGGTGTGAAAAATAACCACAGCAAGAGACTTTCCTCAGGAGCATGCCTACTTCAAGCACAAGGAAGCAAAATCAAGACCTTGTTCTGTATCTAAAAACAATTCAAAATGTTTTTGGGAGAAACTGACAGAAGTGAAGCTCTACAAAGTCTTTAGCGGCTTACACAAATTTACCGTGCATGTTCTTTTCTTGAGATCTTTTATAACGTTCAGAAGGCTGTTTAGCTGCGACCTGGAACCCTTTGTTCCTCATTTCTATTCTTATTAAATTAAAAAATGAGAAGCTGGCAGTAGGTTTCTACCCAGTTTATCTTGTTTACTGTCCATACATTCCTTGCAGGTACATTTTGTGACACTTCAGCCTATGTTTAAAAGTCTCAAGCAATCCAAGTCTTCTTCACTTTTCTTTAAAAAAGGGCACAAATTCCTTCAGTACTCTTTAGATGCTCAGTTATTTTATCCTACTTGCCGATTCTGTCAAATTCATACAGTTTCTGAATCTGATACACCCTCAGACATAGAAATGCTAGGTTCAAATCAGCCTTACACACTTTGGGTGAAATCCAGGCTGTGTGCAAGTCGGTTTTAGCTTGTGGCTTCAGGAAGCCCTGAGCTTCTCAGGAGCTCTGATGCCCTTTATATGGCAATGTTCGTGTATCTCTTTGTGATACGCAGGTCATCTACAACTAAAACTACAATTATAACTGAGTGCGCTAAAAGTGACTACTGGGAACAGCGTATGTGATGCAGAGGATGCTGCCTTCCCTCAGTCTGTCTAATGATTTCAAAGAATGAATACAGAAAGTGTTATATATTATTTTATATGCATGCAGTGTTGAGATTTTCAGTACTAGTCCACTGTTCACCATTTAACCCGCGCTTTGTCTTCCTGCCGGTTTTGTTTGTCTGGTCAGTACAGCAGTGCTGATTTTCTGCCGTGTTACAGGGACTGCTTTTTGTGCTTCCTGCTCTTACCTTTCCCGTTGCTGTCCCATGTCCTGCCTCGCTTCCCCAGCTCTTCCCTTCGACTGCTGAAATAGTCTCTATTCCCACACCCTCCTTAGGAGAGTGGCTCCTGGCAGGGGCTGGGGTCTGGTAAGGAGCATGTTGCCTTCGGCCACCTTGCATGTATTGAGTTGTTCCCCTAGTTGCTTGCTGTGCTTCATTTTCCTATGCTTTGCTGTCCAGGATCATTTCCCTCCTCCTCTTCCTACCAACAATATACAATGTACAGTATAGGAGTGAGCTGGGCTCCATCTGCTTCTCAGCTGTATGGGACTTAGCAGCTGCAGTTTGGCCTTCATCATCCTAAATGATCCACAGAACGGCATAGGGTTTAGGGTGATTTCATAGTGTTTCGAGGACCAGTTTCTATCTTGGAATAAAATGTTGGAGGTTGTAGGCTTACAGTCATTTGGACACGATAAAATACAAGTTGAGGGATGGATTGGCTCAGCCTTATCTCAGATGTTTGGGCAGCATTGTGTGGGGTCTTGACTCTGTTCTGGCGTCCTAGAACACAAATGTGCTTTACCGAGCATCAAACGCACCAGTGAAGTGGTGGGTGCTCAAGCAACTCCCCAGGCTCTGCCGGAGCTATGTGAATTGTGTCTGTTGTGAACGGGAGATATCCCATGCAAGGACAGTGAGGCCGAAGGAGAATGAGGAGGGGTTACTCTGACAGAGGTTGGAAGAAGAGAGTCCTCTGCTTTTGACGGCTTTGGAACCCAAAGGCTCTATTTCCTCTTTGAATTTTGAGTGTATAGAGAAGAGCACCCCCTCACATCTGCTATACTGCTTGCTACATATAGTTTTTCTCAGCCATATACCAGGATTATCAGTAAAGCTGTCAAGAGAACCTTTGACATCAGCTTCATAAAGCGAATATCATGTTGGAAATTGCCTCAGGTAATTAATTAATTCTTCTGTAAATAGAAGGCTTGATATGCATCAATGGTGCTATGGGATGTTTCTCAAGAGGAAAATAAACTCTCTGGCAGGGCCCGTAGTGAGCAGTGAAGCACTCTTCGTATGCAGGAGACTCATTATCCTTCCAGTTTAATCCTACAAGGAAACAAAAATACAATCTTCATCTTGGCAGATTATATTAGAGGGAAAGTACAGCTGTTGACGAATCCCTCAGGGTCGTACATGTCAGCTTGAGAGCGCTCAGGTGAATACGCATTTCTCTGGTTACAGGATAGAAACAGCACAACCTGCCCAGCCTGGCGGAGCGCTGCCACGCTTCGTTGTGTGTGGGGTCTTCAAGTGAGGAGTTGGTAGCACCGTACAGTCACGTCAGCGCTGCAAGCAGTCTTCCTGCACTAAGTCCCAGAGTGCCTCTTTGCACGGGGTGTCGGAAGGAGAAGTCCAGAACATGGCGTGTTTTCTGCCTGTGGTGCTCTCCAGGCACAAATAAGACTCGCAGTGGTGCTGGCGGAGCTGGCCTCCCGTCCGGCAAGTTGGGAGGATATAATCTGTATGGCATATTTCCTTGCTTTTTAAGCACATGGCCTGAATAGATATTCCCCAAACTATTTTCAAAGCAATCTTGTTTAATCAGTGTTAAAATTGTTTCTCAATATGCTGGTAAACACATTGTTTTTTCAGCGATGTTTTAATTGGATTTGATTGGCACAGAGAAGTCACTTCCTTTAAAATAAAACTAATATATTTATGGACTTGAGCAGTATAGAAGGAGTACAGAAAGAAAAAAAATATCCCGCTTTTTATTGCTAAAACTGTCTTCTCCACTGACTCTTAGGTTTGGAGGGGCACTCTGGCTCGCCTTCGCTACAAGAGGACAAAGGCTGCCCTCACGATACTCAAGTATTACCGCCGCTACAAAGTGAAGGCCTACATCCGTGAGGTTGCCCGACGCTTTCACAACGTGAGGCTAATGAAGGATTATGGCAAGCACGTGCAATGGCCCACTCCACCAAAAGTGCTGCGCCGATTTGAAGAGGCACTCCAGACCATTTACCATAGGTACAAAGAAAACCTCTTGTCTTTTCAGTCTAACCTAGAGGAGTGAACAGCTGCTGCTTGTTCCATAAAAGTTGGAAAAATGACTGAAGAACATTAACTGGACGTGATAGATGAAGATGTCAGTGGCTTTTGGTACCCTTGACCAGGCAAATAATTATTCTGTTTCAAAGATTTCGTCAGGATGGACGTTGTATTTCCTTCCTTGGCCCCTTTCTGGTAGGTTTCAGAAGAAAAGAGCAGCTGCTGTTAGATGGGGGGGAGAGAAAAGGAATCTTTTCGACTTCGTCAAGACTTCTTATAGTAAGTCAGTACTTTTCTGCAATAGAATAAGCCATGTTCTACTATCTACCCATATTCTATGTGCAGAAGAGGTATTTTATACCTTTATTACAACCTCCTAATATCTAAAAGCTAGTGACTTTTTCTCTGGTAAGTTGTAGACAAAGAAGTTATGATTCCAATTTGAAAAATGATGACTTCTGAAAGTCACTGAACAAGAGAAAAGTTGGCTGGATAGAGCCTCTAGAGATCTCCAGTTCAGCCATCTGCTTGAAGGGGGATTACCACCAGCACTAGATCAAGTCAGCCTTGTTTTCTTCCCCAGCTGTCTCTTGAAAGCCATCCACAACCTATCTGGGTAGAGAGTCCTGCTTTCTGAATAAGCTCAATTATCATAACTACAAAATTTTAGTTGCTAAAAGACTTTTCATAGCATTAATCTTGGAGACCTGGTGTTGCTGCTGAAGGCTGGAGTGTGGTGTGGAGTAACGGATGAGCTACCCTGCCCTGTTTCATGTTACAGTTGGTTAGGTTTCAATTGTAGGGCCAAATTCAGCTATTAAAGGAGAATGATGTTGTAAATGAGCCAAAAAATGGGCTTGCAAAAACTTCATTGCAAACAGATGTGCCAATAGTTGACTTCTGGGTACGGGACAGGGAGTATACCAGCCGCACTTGTTAGCAGTCAGAGATGACATGTGACTTTAAAATGATAACTGGCGTTTCCAGCTTTATGAATGCAATGGAAGGACTTCTTTTTCCCCTGACATTTATAGTCTAGGGGTGTCCTTGTTGTGCTGATCTGGCAGAATTAGTCCTCATAATGCATGGTACAGAGCTGTGGAACTGATTCAGGTGTTTTGTGGCAGGTGGAGAGCAGGTGAACTCATCCGGAGCGTCCCACCAGAAGTCCTACCTCAACTGAGGGCCAAGGTTGCTGCCATGGAAGTGCTGAAGGGTCACAGAGCTGATATTGGCCTACAAAGAGCATGGGAGGGGAATTACATCGCACTGGTGAGTACAAGTGAAGTGATCAGTGCAACSGCTGGGGCTTAGGATGCTAAAAGGTTGGAAACCTGAAAAAGCAACTATTGGTTTCTTGGGAGGGAGAAGTACTTTGAAATTTCCTCTGTAAATGGATTTATACAGTTTCAGAGTCTTTGACTTCTACTGCACTAGGAGTGATTTTTCTGAATACTAAGCCTGGCTTGAGCATGACAAACAGCATTAAAAGATAATGAGTAATGCATCAGCTGGGTCTTCAAATGGCCAAAGCTAGGAAAGAAGTTGACGTAAAACTAAAATTCTAGATATAATTAGAAAATGTTAAGAAATAGCATAAAATGAAAAAGAACAAAGAAATTCTCTCTAGGCAAGTTGCATTGCTTCCTTTTACTCCATCCTTCCTTTAAGCATTTTGTTTTGTTAAGGCTTTTTTTCAGAAAGCATATAAAACTCCAGATGCTCTGCTGCTCTTCAACGAGGCAGAGACTGGAGGAAGCCTTCGGACAAGGTGGTGCAGCCGCAGTCCTCTCTGGCCTGCCATGACGTAATGCAATTACTTTCTTCAGTAAGCAAGAAGAGTTACGTGCCTGCCTTTGCTCTTTCAGAAACCAGATAACCCTCAGACCACGGGCTCTTTCATCCCTGTTGCCAATGAGCTGAAACGGAAAGACAAGTACATGAATGTTCTCTTCTCCTGTCACGTCCGCAAGGTAACCGGCATGTGCGTGGTCTGCAGACACGTGGGCTGGGTGGCGAAACTTCTTGCGGTCGAGGTGAAATCTTGGGAAGCCAAGGGCGAGGAGGTAATCCTGGAGATGCTTTAACGGATGGCAGTTCAAAGCCGTCCTGTTTCAGTATCAGTGATTTTTTGATGGATATGTAACTCTGAACCTATTGCACCAACAGGTGCTTGGTTTGAGTGGCTTCTGTGGCCTCTTCGTCTTGGAGGCATGAATAAATTCACTTGATTCTGTGTAACTGGTTTGGGTCTGACTTTTTTCATAGCAGAACGGGTTTTTTGTTAAATTGGTTGGAAGGTTTAAAAAAAACTAATTAGAAAAATGTGCTCGCATAACTGTTTATGGGTAGTTCATAATGATCTAAATGATGCTGGTTTTAAATGTGGCAGAGGAGGATATTTTGAATTTTACAAAGCCAACAGACAAAAACAATTTCAATGGCAGGCCAGGACTGCTGATGTTCAAGTGTCTTTAAGAAGCTGTATATTCTTTTTATTTCTAAAAATGTGCTATTGCAGTTGGTCCCCACTTGCCAGAAGTGGAGCATGTGCGTGATTATTGTTTATGATTCTGCAAATATTATATTTAACACTAACAACAAAATTCATTTTACAGCATAAAATCTCACTTTATAACAAAACTTACAGTGGTAGCGAGTTATATTATTCATTCAACAATGACTTGTGTATATAAAAATAGAAATCTCGTATTGCTTTCCAAACAAAAATATTTCAGTGGAGTAATCTGTTGCTTTTAACATGTTCTCTTTAAGACCGTGGTTCGCTACTAGAATGAGCCGTTTGAGTGAATATTGGTTTATATTGTTAGGATTAAAGGAGGATAGGGTGAGTCTGGATTCAAACCTCCTCTTTACAATCTTGCAGCAGTTTGGCTGGAACCTCCATTAGGGACAAGGAGATACAGGAGAATTTCCCCCTGGCTTTTTTCGCTTTAGGCTGAAAACAAAATAATTCCTCTTCTAATTCATTTAATGAACTAGTTCCAAATTGTTGCTGTTTCTAGCTAAACTGGAATAATTGTAAAAATATAATATTCAGTTCTTAAAGGTGTGATTATAGGAATTGTTTTGAATGGGAATGGAATGACGGTGAGGGGAATTACTCGGGGTGCGGAGGGTGTATATTATATGTATACCGGGTATGGGAGTTTAATTTTGCTCGCTGTTACGCAACTTTTAAGCTTTTAAGTCCTTACGTTTCTCTCGCTTGCTCCTGATTCAGCTTTGAAGGACAATCTCCTGTGCAAGCATAGGGGAAAGCAGATTTCTGAAACACAGATCCATACCTTATCCTGTTCAGCAATTGCAAGCACAGAGCTCCTGCCTTTGGGCAAGTGTCTGAGCAGTTCTTTTTTGTTTTATGGTGGATGAAGAAATCCTTGAGCATACAAACAGGCCTTGTTTCTATACATCCTGTTACTGTGTTTACTTGTTGGAAAAATCCATTTTCTGCTGGGGTTTGTTGCATTGGTGTCCCAGCACTTCAATAATAAAAGCTCTCTGGAGATGGAATAGGTGTTACCTATCATAAAGTGGATTTCTTCCTGAGCCTGAAAGGTAACTTTCAGAGGTGAAGAAAGCTTTAGCTTGCCATGGGTGCTTAAAAAAAGTAGCTCAGCTGAAATCAGAAAATACTGCAGAGACTGCGAGGTTATAGACTTGCAGTCTTGTGGTTTTTAAATTATCTTGTAACTTTTTTGATCTTTTTAAAGGTTAAATTGTTGGTCGCTTCCTTCTGTCGGAGAGGTCAGGCTTAATCCTCGGCTCACCTGCTTAGTTAGGGATGCCTTTGCATGGCATTTGAAATCATCAGTAAAGGAAGCACACGCATGAGCGTGGCAGTAGAATATGTACGTGCAGAGACAGCGGGGCTGAGGTAAGACAAGCTGACCTGCAGCTGCCAACAGAGAAATGTGCACAAAGCCATGGGTGATGGGTCAGCTGGCATGGGGGAACTGCTACTCATCCACAACCTGGCTGTGCCCAAGCCTTTGAAGTTGTTAATACTTTTTCTGGTCTTCATTCTTAAGGACCTGTGTTAGACAGAAAAAATATAGCTAAATTTAGTGAAAATACAGCATCTCCTTTAGGAAAATGATGGTCTTAAAGAAGCACTTAGGAGCCTCTCCTCCGACAAATGCATAAAATCATTTCAGCATTTCTGTTGAGGACAAGACTACAACTTTGTAGGATCTTTAATGATGTATGTAAGCCTGGCGATTTCAGTACATCTCCATGTTTAAACTCAAAAGCAAATGACCCCTTTCAAATCCGTGCTTGGATGCAATATATTTTTGAGTGAACTGTTTGTCTTCCTTCTTGTATGGACAAGCCTGAAGTGAACAAAGGAGAGAAGACAAACAATTCTGAACTTTGAAAGCTAACAAGAGAAAGATTTGACATTTCAAGATTTACCATTTCACTTTCCAACCAATGCACTTCTTTAGGTAATCTATTATGCCTTAAATTTGAACATTGGATTTGCAGACTAAGCAACAGTGAAAACTGTTGTAGAGCCTGTAAGCGACTCCGTGTTTTGACTGCAAGAACAGAGTCTTTACCCTGAAAACAGCATTAGCCTTCTTTTACTCTTCACATAAAACTATTTATATCCTAAGCTGCCTTTTTAAAACAAAGGTGTTTCTCTTGTCAAAAATACAAGCTGTAGTATTCTGCCTCTTGCCCAAAAAGTACCAGCAGTCTGAGGATCAGCTTTCAGTGCTATGGGGTGGGGGGAATTTCTTCTGATGCTACATTCTTCCCTTTCCTTTTTTAAAAAATAAATAAATAAAATAATAATTTTTTTTTTTCCTTTTAGCCTTATCCTTCTTTAACTTCCCCATGTCATACCAAATGTTATTTGCACAAGTGTGGCACTTGGCATTAGCACGTCCAGGCTGTCTTGGTGGTCAGAGCATTTAAAAGGGAGCGACTTTCACTGCAGGGAAGTTTGTCAAATTTCTTATGCTAAACCTGGTTTGTTGTGGATTTGCAAATTGGCTGTTGCTGTTTGATTCTCAGCTGAAATTTCGCTCACGCAATGCTTTAGCAGGGGACCGATGAGTGAGTTACAGAAATGAAAATGTAATTAATTATCAGGTGATTTCATTGCTTCCCTTAAATAATATTCTGTAACAAAGCATCAGTCCCCAGAATAAGGTTGCTCAACTTCGTTCGTGGTATTACTTTCAAGATTCAGCTTATTTGAGGATTCTTGAGCAAAAAATGTGCTGTTACTGCTGGTCCCTTAGTCAGGCAGAAGGGTGTTACTGGTAACGAGAGCGCACTTTGGTGAGTTGAGGTGAATGTTTTATTTCTGGAGCAGCATCAGATTTCCTTTGTGGCTTTCAGTAAGGTACCAAATCATCACGCCATGTGTGAAGTAGTTCTTGACTGTCAACAGCAATGTTAGGTGCCTGCTCTTTAAAATTTTCAGATGATTGCAGTCTAATACACTTCTTTCCTTGGAAATAAAAGAAATTAAAAGGATAAGTACTGGGCAACTTGAATAGACACAAGTTAAGCCTGGAGTTCATGTATTTAAAAATGTTTATGCATAGAACATATCTTATGACCTGTAAGATATTTGCTAACCATTAAATTCTTTGAGACAGATTATTTTAGCGGATGATTGACATTGTTCTAGTGAAGTAATACCAACTCTTGCCAGCCAGGGGACTGCTCTTGAAGTACTGATAACTGCTGGTACAGTTTTCTTTAGCTTGAGTGCGTGGGGTCTTAATTTCAACAGCTTGAGATGAATAATAACGGGTGAATCTGTTTGGACYGAAGCTTTTGTAGCTCTTTTTATAGAAGGTATGTGAAGACACTTTGAAGTCTTGCTGATGGGAGGTGCATGTGCTTGCTTTCTCACAGTAGGTATGGGTAGAAGCAGGTCATTTCTGCCTATGGAAAAATACATCTTTTCTGAGCATTGTGGTGCTCTTCATTTTTTCAAAGGAAATTTTCAAGTGTTTTGCCTTGGGAAACCAAATGCATATTTCATGCATACCACCAGATTTTGTTGTATCACCTAGGAAACAACAGTTTCTTTTTTTTTTTTTTTTTTTTTTTTTAGAATAAAGCTTTCCTTCCCACTTTCTCCCTTGTCATTTGTGGCACCAAGCTCCCTTGAGAGGACCTTTTCTTCCAAAGCCCGGTGCCCTGCAGTGTCTAGAGGCCCCTAGCAGAGACCTGAAAAGCTCATTTGGAGGTTTTTCTGCTATAGGCTAGACTTTCATTTTTCCCCATAAGCTAGTCAAGAAGCTAAATGAAGACTGATTCACATTTAGATCAACAAAGATATAAATAAAAAATGCCCAGAAGGTGCAGAGAACACAATGCTAGGAAGGGCTGTTCTCCAGGAGGGTATAAGCTGTTTCTGAGAACATAAGGCCTGTCTCTACTCCTACAAAATCAAAAGCATAGTGGCATTTGCAATGGTGCTGGCATTTGTCTGAATCTCTTCTTTGCATTCTTCCCAATGTGACAGTTTACTTCTAAAAACACAGCATGTATTGTTTACATAAATATGCCATAGATGTATGAGACACCTGAAGCAAAGCGATTGCTTGGAAAGAGCTGAAAAGGACATGAGTTCCAGGGCAGCGAGAATTTGCTTCTCACATAAGATAAGCTGCTGGACTTCCCTTTCGGTACGTCTCTTCAGCTGTTCAGCTGAATTTATTGTTCAGTGTGAACACTGAAACTGGTGGGTAACCACAAGAAAGAAGTGGAATTTAAAAGATGCTTGTAGAACTACTACGATATTATATTGCCTTGCAAAAGGGCATGCTTCCTGTCCCTGCTTTCTGGGCAGCAGCTGCAGGACCTTCTGTGGTGGGGTGGCTCTGGTTGCACAGCTCAGTGGGCTCTGCTCCGTTTGTCACCGTGGGCTCTGTGCTGGAGGTGGGCACGGACAACAGGGAGGACGTTGTGATGGGAGACGGGAGCAACAAGCAGGATCATGGCAGTGAACAGGTGGTGTTGTCAGACTCTTCAAAAAAAATTAAAATAAATCAAAAAGACATGTTTGGGAACCATGGCCACACAGCATCAGATCTGAGGTCTGTGGGGGGCAGATCACAGCCTAACAGACTGGAGAAGCCTTTGCTTAAACTCCCGAGGCATGGAGCGTGGTGTGCTGTAAGCTGCACAGTCAAATCACGGTTTGAGGAGCCTGTGCTACTCTGCTCAAACAACTCAACGTGTAGCACCAGACACTCCTAACCTACTTTCTCTGGGCCATTCAGTGTTTCATAGCCTGTATTGTTTCTCTCCCATTCATCTGCTTCCTAAAATAATCCCAGTTATTCGGCATCTCTTCCCGTGAGATTTTCCAGGCCCTCAATCATTTTATTTACCTTCTCTGAACCATTATAGTCTCCACGTTCACCATCCTGGTGCTTCACACAATATTCCAAGTGAGACCATGGCACCCAGGACATTATTCCCCGTGCTAGTCTTTACCGCATGCTTGTTTTCAGCTGCCTGGCATGTTTGTGCCAAGATCTATCCAGAGCTGTCTAAAATCATCTTCAGTTACTTTTTCTGAGTTGGTGCCATTAATTTAAAGCTGTCATGTAGCTCTCCAATTTGCATTTTTTGCCTTTATCTGCTCTGAACTTTGCCACTCTGCTGCCTGTTGACTGAGAATATTTAAGTTCTCCAGTTGTCTCCTGACTTCATCTAGGAAAATCCTATTTATGTTCACACGCCTCATCACGTCTCACCCTTGTCTACCCTTCTCAGTTGATTAATAAATATCTCTGTGACTGTGATACACTGATGACTCCAGTTTTGCCTTAGTAAAAAATACTTTCTACTTTGTGTCCTACTTTCTCACTTGCTTTTGACAAAACTTTGCATCTTGCCTGATGACTATTTAGTACGCAGCCTCTTGGGGCATCTGAAAGTCTAGATGGCATTAGATGTTCTCCTTTGGTGTAGTATTTCCTGGACAGATTAATTGTAATGTTAGTGAGATGCGTGTTTCCTCTGTGAAGACCCCTCTTGCTGGAGCCTAACATTACCAGCAGCCTAGGAGAATATTTGTGATGAGTTGCAGTGGGATGGGGGGAGTTTAAATGGTTTGTGTTTAGAAAGGAGACATGAACAAAGGCATGATCCCAGGGTATAAAACACTTCTCTGGAGAGAATATAATTTTGTTTCCTGCCGTTACATGATCCTCCCACTTCTGTTTTTGTAAATAATCACACTAATTCCATAAGGTGTGGAATAGTGATTTATCTTCAGTCTTCCTGGATCTTTCCCAGATCAGATGTTACTGTGAAGGTACAACATTTAGTATCTTGTATCCTTTGAATGAGTACCTTTTTAATAAACCGTTGCATATTTTTACAATAATTATCCAGAGGTGCTTATGTGGCATTTGACAGCAGTTTTGGCGATTTAATTTGTCAGGTACTGGAAGGATGCTGTTGCTGGAGATCTCTTTGGTGGCCAAAAATAGACATGAATGCCAGAATACCTAGAATTAAGAGAAATTATATAATTATATGGCCACTGTACACGGCTCGCTGCTGGGCCATGTCTATTACTTTGCATCATTGGCTGGTGCTTAAATAATCTGTTCTCCCATTGCTTTTACTACATAGAAACTGGATGCATGAACTGCAACAAAATATTGGGATGTGGGACTATGCACTTGGCTGTTTTCAACTGTGCTTGCTGAGGGGTTCATATATTGCCATCTTCCAACAGTTAATTTTTATCATATCAGAACTGTTATAATAATTGGTATTTTTAAAAAAAAAAAAAAAAAGTTTTAGGGTTGATCCACACAAAAAACGTAAGAACGCTACAAGACGGAGCTTATTTTCCCCATACACCGAATGCCTGGTTATGCGAACAATATCCCAGGTGGATAGTATTTTGAGTTCAAATTAAAGTGAACCAACTTCTTGAGTATTCTTAAGATTATTCCGTGAGGGTTGGGACATATATATACAGATAATCTCTGCTGCTGTTGACTGCCAGTGAGATTACAGGTGATAATATAGTGGTTTGCCTCAGCAGGCAACTAATGGTTCTTCACTGAATTATAGCATGTATCTATAATTGGTCTTAAATTTACAACTGTAGAGCCCAGTGGCAACATTAAGATATTAAGATATTAATGTTTCCCAATGGCGACACTAAGCTCTGTTTGCTGAACTACTAGAATCTGTCAGAATATTTCAGATACTGTGAAGTCTATTTTCTTGGTAGTGCACGGGCTGATGAAATCACAGAATGATTTAGGTGGGGAGGGACCTCTGGAGGTCTGTGGTCCAACCTCCTGCTCTGAGCAGGGCTGACTTCAGAGTTAGATGGGGTTGCTCAGACTCCCAGTCAGCTGAGTTTTGAAGATCCTCGAGGACGAAGGTTACATGGCCTCTCTGAGCCCTGTCCCAGGGCTGCCACCCTCCGGGGGAGATTTTTTTCCCTTATGTCCAGTTGGACTTTCTGCTGCTGCACCTTCTGCCCGTTGCCTCTTGTCCTTCTGCTGTACGTCTTCAAGAAGTCTAGCTCCATCTCCTCTGTACCCTGCCTTTGTCAGAGGGTACAGTCATTTGAAGGTTAAAACACCTTTGCCTCTTTTTGGAAGCCAGTATTAAAGTTGTTTGAAGTGTACTATGATTTTCTTAGTAGTAAGTATTTTATAGGAGTGGAGTGGGAGTCAGGAGACCGGAGTCCAGATTCAAAATAACCTGAGAATGGTACAAGCGTTTAGCAAAAAACAAAACAAAATCTCACTCAGTGGTCAGTTAACCTTAGAGGTGCACAGATGCCTCTGGCTGCTTTCTTGTTTGGTCTAGAAGTTTGCTGGATGCTGTAGCTCTGCTCAGCGTGTACCCAGAATAGCCCTAGGCAGCATAGTTGGACCGTGAGCTCCCGTTTAAAGAATTTCTTTTGAGGAGCTTGAGCCCACCAGTGATCTTTAGACATCCTTGCCTTGAATACCATGTCCTTAACAAAACACAAAATCAAGTTAAAATATGGGTTGAGCGATGTCCACCTCTGTAGAAAAATCTGCTGTACTCACAGTACGGGTCTGGCTCAGCTGAACTGATCTCGTAGCTTGCTGCTGCTGAACAGCTGCTGTTTTCTTCCCCTGTTTATCACTACCCAGAGCCTCACTCTCTTTCCCTTGCCCTGGCTCTGATGCTCGTTGTGCCCTTCCCTCGCTAAGTTCACAAAAAGGGCAGATTTTTGTCAGGTTAGTGAATTGATAGGGCTGATGAGCACTGGAGCTGGCTCGGGGTATGGGGTTAGGACCTCCTGGAAGGGGCAACAGGACATTGTTCTCAATGGCAGTGAGCCTTTAGACTGGGCTGGTTGTGCTCTTGCTCCGCCTTTCTTGCTTAGGAATGGAGAGGGTGGTGTTCAATACTCCTTGCAGCCTGAGGGCACTCCAGCTTGGGTCTTCTGCTTGCCAAGAAATAACCTTGCCTTCCTCCCACCAGCTGGTTGCCTAGGTCCCTGCGTACAGGCTTGGCTCTCCCGGGCTCCGTCTGGCCCATTCAGTCTCTTCTTCCTGCAGAGCGGCACAACTTCAGCAAAACCAGTGGAGCATGCCCGTACTCAGCTAATACATCCACTAGTGGGCAGGGGGAGGGTGGTTGTCCAGGTTTTCCACTTCTTGGGCAAGTTACTTACCTATGTCCAAGGCACAGATGTTTTAAAAGATGGAAATGGGACCCGCTCAAATTTAGGATGGGCCAAAGCATCTGCTTTCAAATGCCTCAGGTCTGGACTGTCACAGACCCTGGTGGCACCCTGTTTAGCTCTGCGGGGCAGGTATTCTGCATCATGCTTTTGGGGTGACAAAGGCACATATATAACCTAGGAACAACAGCCATCTGCCTTGGGCTTGGTGTCTGCCAGTGGACAGGGATGCAGGTTGAATGTTGCTAGGGGAAAGCATCTGTCCTTTATTTGATTGAGGCCGTGGACTTTCCCAGGTTGCCCCAGCCCTGCTGGATAACTCTGGGAACGTTGCTTCTCTGAGACTCTGCGTTTCTCTATTTGTAAACTGGGATTATGGGGACCATCTTCCCTTTTCACTGTGGAGAAAACCTGTTTAAGAGCTACGTGAGTTTTGCGTATTTGCTATGTGAGTTTTGTGTATTTACTGCTGCAAAGTTTTATTCTGCATGTTCTTGCAGTGGTTAGTGGGACTGAAAATTTGCTTCTTTACAGGTCAATCGCTTTAATAAGGTGGAGGACAGAGCAATCTTCATTACTGATCGACACCTTTATAAGATGGACCCTATGAAGCAGTACAAAGTGATGAAGACCATCCCCCTCTATAATGTAAGTACAAGGACGGGGGAATCTCATCTTGGGCTCTCTTAGTCATGGGCAGTGCAGCTACTGTTTAGCTCCATTTTCATATCCATAAAATGGAAAAAGACCTTGGTTTACAATTTTTAATGTATTTAACATCTTTAAAACAGTTATAATAGAGTTATCTACAACACTGATTCATCTGTTAGCTTTTAATTTCAGTGCATAAAATAAAAGCTAAAAAACAAACTGCTTATCACACTCTCTTCTGCTCATTCTTCTATTTTGTTTTTTATTTGCTGTGTGCTGCAAGATCTTAGCCCCGTAAGGGGGTTAGCATTTCACAGCAGCTTATGACACAATTTCTGTGTCTCTGGGGTTTTGTTTGATCCTTTGTGTCATGTTTGAAATTTTTTTTTATATTCGTTCACGTTTAACGTAAATCTTACCAAAGCTAAATTCAGAATTATAGTGAGGTAACTGGCCTTTGGAGTAGCAGAGTTTAGCTGTCAGTGAAAAGCAGCAGATTATCACTGGTAGGAAGGGGAATGGGGGAAAACCTCATCTTAGCTCTTCAGCATCCTGGAGTGTGGATTCAACTGCTTGTTTGTTTTCCTCAGCCTGAGGTAACACTACTACAGTTATCTTAAACCTACAGAACCTGGCTGGGTTGCTTGGAAGTGTTGTACACAAATTTGTTGGGACGTTTGCATTTGGAGAAATAATAAATCTGGCAGCCCCATATTGCTAAAAGAGCAGAGACGAGATTAGGGTAATGGTAAAATCTAATCTGCAAACGTGGAGTGAATGATTAGCTCAGACTGCATCCATAATGTTGGTTTTATAGCTCCTCTTCTAACCTCCTTGCTGGTCATCCACCTAAGCTGCGCACCGACCACCCACCGCAGCGTGTGTGTGGAGCAACGTGCTCGTCTGCCTTGTTTGCTTGCCCTAATGAGAGTATTCACTGTAGCAAAGCAATGTCTCCATAGCAGTGTCTCTTGCTTTGAAAAGACATTACTGCCTGGGAGTTAGCAGCTGCAGGTCATTTTCCTCAGTTGATGTTCTGTTCTACTGACATTCTCTCTTAATTGTCCAAAATTAAATTGTCAGCAGATTATGTTGCTAAATGGCTGACTCCTGCTTGTGCAAACCAACTTGTGCAAATACAGAGAGACTCTAAGCACAGTGTTCTTCCTAGACGGGTGGTTTTTTGTGAAGTATCAAGGTGAACTCAGGTGGACAAGGTGGAATTTTGTCTATCACAATTTCTCACTATTAGTTTTCTGCACTCTTACCTTATACAAAATGGCTAGGCTACTGCAATTCACTTACTACATTAGTAATTACAGGTAAATCTGTATTTATCACAGCTTTAGAAAAACATCTGCTTTACTTGTGTGTCCGATGGGTTTAAAGGTGGAGCTTGTACATTCATGTAACAGCATGAGACCAGGACAGTGTGTTGGTAGCCTGAACATTTTCCTCTGAAATCCTTAATGCCTTAAAAATTGAAGGAGGCGAGCAAGTCGGATACAATTTGTAGGTTGCCTGTAGAATATCTCTTACTTAGAAATGTTAGTAATTACTGTTTTTTCACAAAACACGGATGTCTAAAATAGAGTATCCATTCATACAGAGTGCTGTAGCGCAGGCTGTGTGTTGGCTGTCTGCTTTGCATTTCCTCTGGCAGCAAAACAGTTAATGGTCTGTGCATATAGGTCTCTCGCTTTTAGAATACTTAAATTTCTGTAGATATAAATCAGCTCTATTTGTAGATCTGCAATTATTCCCTTTAGCAACCTCCCACAAGGCTTCTTGACTGAACAGTTTCCTTGACCTGAGCAACTGTGAAGTGGTCCTGGAGTACTTTGCACAGGAGGGATGGGTCCAAAAGACACTTCACTGACTCATACAGGTGTCAGAATAACAGTCCAGAATGGAAATTTGATGAAAGCTATCTTTGGTAAATGCTGTAGTGATAAATTTCTGCTCTGTTGGCCACAGTCTCTCCTTCTACCTGCTTCTCCTGCGCTGTGGTCCTGGGGAACAGTAGAAAATCTGCACGTACGCACCAGGATTGCATTGTAGTGCTAGGGCGTGCTCACTGATCCTGTTGATTTACTGCTGACCCCTCTCTGCGCTGCAGGAAGAGAGGAGAGGAGGAGAGAGTTTGGAAATGTATTTGGTTCATTCACAGTACATGAAATATTTGTATTTCTTTTGCCAGGATTTCTTAAATTTAACTCTGGCAAATGGTTAATGCTATGAAGCAGTTGTTTTTTCCTTTTTGCAGTTATGTTTTATATTTTGTTACTTAATGATTTGAATATGTGTTGTCTTTCACCTCTTGAGCTGCCTTGCACACTCCCTCTCGTTTTTCTACGTGCCTGATCCCTTCTTGTGTGGAAGCCCTTTTACAGTGTACAGGGAGGTGGTGTAAGTAGCCAATTAGTGACACACAGATTCCTTCCCTTTCGGGGAAGGAACAATTGTTTGAACTGATACGAAGATTTTTGGGAAGCAAATGGATAATAATTACACCAGTCGTGATGTATATCAGTGTATCAAATATGTCCTACTAGAAAGATGCATGTTCACTGGGGAAGATGGATTGCCCTTCCGATATGTAAAGGTGAACTCAGCTGAAATTCGTCTGCCTGTTAGCTGTGCTGCTCGCCATCAGCATTTTGAAAGCACCCTATCAACATGGCAACATCCTTAGGGATGGTGTTTCCATGGAAATCTCGTTGGAGACAGTCAGCTGATGTCTGTTACGACCATAAACTTGTTTTCAGCTGAAGAAATCACACTACAGTTCCCCATCTCCTTTCGCTATGTTTACATGTAAATGGTTTAAGTATAGCCCGTAATGCGTGCCTGCTCAGGTCCCAGGCTCTGCATTCTGTTATTTTGTGTCCTGTGTGAGGAATCTGTAATTTTCTGCAAATGATGACAAAGCAATAACTTTCCTTTCAACCCTGACTGTTTCGCTGGATTGAGATGATACTTTGGGGGATTTTCTGTGTGCAAGCATTCTGGCAGTTGCCTCAGAAGTACCGATATACAATTACCTTTTTGTTCTTACCTGGAGAGAAAATAAACAGATAATGGCAGACAGGAATTAAAAGGCGACTGAGCAGCAGAAAGGATCTTGCAACTACCTTTCCCAGTACAGTGGTGAATACAATAAAGGATGTTCTGTGGCTGCTGAGAATCTTTTCCTGATCCTCAAGCAGAGCTAATATTAGTGTTTGTAAATACTGAGATAAGCACCTTCTCTAAAATTATTTCTTTTGTGTTRTGTTTATTCCTTCAGATAGTCTTATGGGGATGGGTGAAATAGGAAAATTTTGAAGGGCTCTTGGACTTCTAACATGGTTCTGTTGAATAATTAATGTTTAAATAGGCTTTTCAAATCCAGATATTTCAACTTGTTCATCTTTCACACTTGGTGCACATTTAAAACCTTGATGGCAGTAGTCCCTGCAGTGCTATTGTGCTCACAGGATGTTATTTAAGCATGTAAATTAATTTTAAGGGACGCTATAAACCCAGGCAGCTGTTAATGTCTGTGCATGAAGTGTAGCTTGTTTTTAAAGTATTTCATAACCTCAAAATAGCGTGAACGGCAGAGAATAAACTCCACCTGTGTTGGGTATATGCAACTGGTAGCAGGAGGCTCAGCGTTCAAAATATCAGTGATTGCAGTAGTGCAGACAGACTGTTGTACTGTGATAATAAGCCAACAAAATATGAGTGATTCTAAACTTGTGTGGTGTTTTATCCAGAAAATAGGGCATACACCGTGCTGCTGTGTGTTGGTTGTGGCATGCTTTTCTGGGACGATGCTGCTGTCTGGTATGTGTTAGACATCCAGACCTGGAACAGGTTTCTTGGAAATAATATGTTGTGACTGCTAAACTAAACATACGGATCCAGACTGTTTCTGAGTATGATTCATGCTTCTGAAAGGAGTGAGTAGTCTCCAGCTCGATTTGTGCTAATATCTGTTCCAACACAGGCAGTGGGGTTACATAGAAGGCTTTTTTCTTTAAGAAGGGAATAATGAGAGTTTCATTTCCACAAAATGGTATATCGGTGCGTCTCCCTTTTAGGAGAATGTGGCTTCTCTCTGCAAATCTCTGGATGACTCAAAGGAGTTGTATAGTCCTGTACTGGACAGGGAAGGTCTGCTGTATTCTCTCTCTGTACTCATCATTCTTTTGCCTTTCTCTCTCTCTTTTTTTTTTTTTTAGTACTGGTTTGTTAAATGTACTTGCATCTTGATGTTTCTTTTGCCATCCTTTTATTTTGTTTCCCCAGCACAGATTCAGTTTTTGCTTTTTCTAATATTCATCTGAATAGCCTGTGTACTCAGATTGCCACTCCTAAAAATTTCCTGCTTTTGCTTTGTGAGATGATGAGGACAAAGCTTTTAATGTGCCAAGTAGCAGTTACTTAACAGACAAAAAAAAACCCCCAAAACCCAAACCAAAACCCCACACCTTTTTATTTTGTCAGAACAGCAAGACCTTAATCCATGCCTAAATACTGGAATCATCACGGCTTTGCGGGGTTTGCAACTTCTATTATTCATCGAATTGTTTAGGCTTTCAGTAAAAAACTTCATTCTTATGTTATCTGCGTCTCATTGCGTTCCCAGCGCTGCGTACGTGAATTTGAAGATGGTTGTTGGCCAGACTCGTGATTACTGTTGGTTTCCTTTGAAAAGAAAAAAAAGCAGGCTTGTGGCTCTGCTGCTGAGCGGTGTGGTGTCATCCAGCGTGAGATTTTTGGGAAAGCAAGCTTCGGCTGTTAGAAATCCACCTGGTGCACCCTTTGGTGGGTGGCCCATGGTACTGGATAGGCAGAAGGGCACTATGGTAACATGGGAGAGTGCTGCTTCTAGCAAGAGATGAAGAGCTGGACATGAGCCGGCAATGTGCGCTCGCAGCCCAGAAGGCCAACGTACCCTGGGCTGCATCCAAAGCAGCGTGGCCAGCAGGTCGAGGGCAGTGATTCTGCCCCTCTGCTCTGGTGAGACCCCCCCTGCAGTACTGCGTCCAGCTCTGGAGCCCTCAGCACAAGAAAGACATGGACCTGTTGGAGCGGGTCCAGAGGAGGGCCACGAAAATGATCAGAGGGATGGAACGCCTCTCCTATGAAGAAAGGCTGAGGGAGTTGGGGTCGTTCAGCCTGGAGAAGAGAAGGCTTCGGGGAGACCTTATTTGGCCTTTCAATACTTAAAGGGGGCTTATAAAAGAGACGGGGGCAAACTTTTTAGCAGGGCCTGTTGTGACAGGACAAGGGGGAATGGCTTTAAACTGAAAGAGGGTAGATTTAGACTAGATATAAGGAAGACATTTTTTACGCTGCGGGTGGTGAAACACTGGCAGAGGTTGCCCAGAGAGGTGGTGGACGCCCCATCCCTGGAAACATTCAAGGTCAGGTTGGACGGGGCTCTGAGCAACCTGATCTGGTTGAAGATGTCCCTGCCCGTGGCAGGGGTTTGGACTAGATGACCATTAAAGGTCCCTTCCTACTATTCTATTTTATGATTCTATGAAGAGTTGCTCAGAGTGAACCCGGTCTAGACAGTAAAATTTCCTCGCACCTTTGAGACTGTTGACTTCCAAAAAACCCTGCTGTTTCACCTTGACTTTTTCAGCAGGTGTGAGGACCTGCACACTGCCATTGCCCTGAGCTCTCTGGTAGAGGTAGATGTTGAGAGCGAGCATGGCATCCTGGAGAGGAAAGAACTAGCCTGGCGAGTAGCAAAGATATATCAACATATATAACATTGTTCTTGCTTTCTCTTCACAGTTGATAGGATTGAGTGTCTCCAATGGAAAGGACCAGCTCGTGGTCTTCCACACAAAAGACAACAAGGATCTCATTGTCTGTCTCTTCAGTAAAGAGCCCTCTAACGACAGCAGGATTGGCGAGCTGGTGGGAGTCCTGGCAAGTCACTTCAAGAGGTCAGTGTTGGGGATGGATTTTGTTGAAAACTCAGTCTAGTGTGCCAAATCAGAAACTTCCCCTGAAGTTGTTTTGATGCCAGTCTTGAGCTTTATCTGTGCTACTTTACCGTATTACTAGGATACCAGAGCAACATTTTTTTCCTTGCATTTCAAAGCTACAACACTTTGCTTGCCCCTTCTACCTTCCCTGTATGTGTTTGTTAGAACATGGGTGTTTGGGGACAAATGTCACTGAAGATGCATTTTGAGCGTGTCTCCTGAATGCTTCTTACAGTCAAACTCTTAACGTGTAAAATTAAGATACAGCTATTCCTTTCCCAAATTGCTCCCAGTGCCCCCAGTATCAGTAGATGATTTATTGTTTGAGCTGTAAAATATCATCTCTGTTTCCTGAAAATTGTCTCTCTTGTAAATCAATGTGCAAAAGCTGTTTTATTGGTGGACTGAACACCTAAGTGGTTATCTTGCATTGAGCTTCTTGTAGCTACAGCTGAACTAGCAATAATCACCTGTATACCGTAGAGCAAGTTTGGGACTGTCCAGACAAGCATCACAGCAGTGATTGCATTGCAGGCAATCACATAAAAGTAACTCTGTAGGGAAATGGTGTGTGGAGTGAACAGGCCTTCAGAGTTGTTCCCTTACTCCTCCAGGACAGATTCTCCTGAGGATTGATATTGTTCAGCATCGCATGCAGCATTGGCTTTTGCCATTCACAATATCATGCTCCATTTATGACCCATAAAGAGGAGTCTTTGTAGGTAAATATTCATACAGAGCTACAAGTGGCAGGACAATGACAGTGAATTTAGGTTACATTAGGTCCCTGGGTAATTTTTTTCATGAATTCAAGAAGAGCATGCCAGTTTAGCCACTTCTCACCACTGCTGGGGGTAGGTAGTAAGTTCATTTGGAATGAATTCTCAGCATCGGTAACTTTATTTGGGAAATTCAGTGCTGGAAAGCAACAGAAAACATTCTCTGTTTTTGCTTTTACCTAAATATAGTTTAATTTCAAAGGTAGCTACTCTTGAAGGCTCAGGGGATATGGGTRTTGTAAAGCAACACACTTCATTTCAGGAATCCTGTGAAGTAGCTGTAGCTGGATTTCTTTCATGTCTGGCGTGTTTTGAACAGAGGTGACATCTTCATATAGCTGATGCTCCTCAGTGCCTTAACAAGTCTCTAATGTTGGGAAGAGCTGTGAAACCGTTGATTGCACTCCAGATCCTGTATGTTCAGTGTTCAGACTGCCCTGGTTTGCTGTTCCTTTAGCTCGGACATTACCACAAAGTACTCAGCCTTTTTGTCACGTATCCAGTATAGCTCAGTGTGAGGCGCATGTTCTT
Organism: Phoebastria nigripes; assembly: GCA_035582835.1. Classification (NCBI taxonomy): domain Eukaryota; kingdom Metazoa; phylum Chordata; class Aves; order Procellariiformes; family Diomedeidae; genus Phoebastria; species Phoebastria nigripes. Next base: position 196,019 of record JAYKAV010002795.1, on the reverse strand, counting down.
CATTTTAAGAAAGTATGTTGTGTGGCCATCCGTATAAAATGTTGCACCTTTCATATAAGGGTATAAACTATTGATTTTGAATTTCTTATACTGATTTTAACAATGACATTTTTATCTTTGAAAAGAATTAGTTTTTATCCTGTCACTGTCTGTAGAAGAATGGCAGTTAAAGACACCTATATGCCGTTTAATCTTCACTTAAAACAATACTAGCTTTTTTTTTTACTGCTTCAAATGACAAATCTCAGCACAGCTGGTTAAATGGGAGAGCTGGTCTAAAAGCCCGTTTTCCTCCAACATCTAATAAGAGTTACTGGTTTAACGGTAATGTACAGGAACAGCTCACATTTACGTTTCCAAACATATCCAAATGTCATGGTTTCCCTCTTCAAAGCAATATCTGTAAATCAAAATAAAAGGAAAAATTCTTGTTTTCAGCCACTTTCCATTTTCTAAGAGTAAAAAAATGCTGTCAGTGAATGGGATTAGCTGACCCCTTGCTTGAGAGGTGCTTTGGGAATTCCTCATTAAACGGGATTAGCTGAAAGTCACTGTGTGCCTCATGGCAAGTGTCAGGTTTCTCCGTCCTGCCTGTCAGAAGGTGGTTGCTGTGAAAAGAAAATGGATTCAGCAGTAAAATCTTGAGCCTGAAAGTTCAATTGCCCTGTGACCCTGTAATGGGACTTCAGAGCTCTGCTCCACCTGGGACGTGGGGAGCAGCTTCCTTGGGTTACAGGGGGGTCTCACTTAAGGTCCTCTCTGAACATACAAAGTAATTTCCAGCCATCTCGATACCAGTCCTGAAACCCCTGTTATGAGGTTTTAGCAAGGGTAAGGTTGCACAGCTGCCCTTGGTTATGTGTAGCGTAGTAGGTAATGATACTTGAACTACTTGTGTAATAAAATCATGTAAAATTCTATGCCATTCTGTATTAGTGTGTAGGAAAGATGAGGGGGAGGCAGATAGTGACATCTATGCTGAGGATGCCTAAACCTTCTAATTCAGATGCTTTGTTTCAGGTTTTACTATTTTTCCAAATTCTTTGAACTGGGAACTTCAATGCTGACACATCATGTGTTGGGAATTTCTGGACATTTTCAGCAAAAAATAGTTGAGGCGTAAAGTTTAGAGGTAATGTCTTTAGATGTTGTATTCTGGCAGCTGCTTTTGGAGAAGTTACACTGTTCTTAGGCATAAAGGCTTCAAATTTGGGAACGTATTGCCTGAGTTCACATCTTTTCCCTTTGCCCATGAAAATCTACCTGAAGCTGCATTTTTTAAAAATTATTCCTAGTAGGATTTTTCTTACTTTCAGGTTTTAGTCACAAATTAGTTTTTATGTAGCATAAAACTAACATGATGCTTCTATGAGCTATAAAATCTTGGAGTAGTGACTCTGCTAGTTAAGACAGTGAATTGAATATAGTCGAGTTAACGGGTGTTTGAGTCATACTTCTAATATATCAGCTAGATTTTTTTTTTTTTTTAACAATACAATTATTTAGGTAACTGAATTCCCAACAGAAATGATGGGAAAGCCGGCTGAGATGCTGATGTGATGGCCACAGTAAGTTCATGCCTGCCTGCAGAACAGTGTGTAGACACATCCATGAACTTGAGTTCGCCTGGGTATTTTCCTTGCTGTTCTCCGGCTGTGGCTGTCTCAGAGCCCTTGTGCCTGCCAGGTGAGAAGAGCTGTGATTAAGCAGAGTGCATGAAATAGCTGGAAAAATCCTCTAGCAGCCCAGTGTGTTGGGTAGTCCCCTGTAGGAGCAAGCGTATGAAATTGGGATCATGGGGCTCTCTTGTGCTGCTTGGCAGGAAGAACAGATGCTCTGAAGTGACGAGGGTAGCACGTTGCTCTCGTCATTGGTTTGACAAAGCTCTTGCTTACAGTGCAGGGACACAGCKCTCAGAAGCTGTGCATGTGGCCACAGTGTCCCTTCAAGTGTTGGAGCCCATGTTCAGGAGAAAGGGACCTGAGGAGCTCTCGGAGGAGTGAGGGTGGACATAAAAGGGGAGGATTATCAGCCAGGAAAGGACTTACCCTTTCGATCTTTTACACCCACATTGCTTCATGGTCCTTAAGCCTCTAGAAGATCTCTCAACTGATCAGTCCAACGTACTGAGGACTCTTTCTGGATGTACTTCAGAGCTGTACTTCACCAGAGAAGACCTGATCCTCGCCAGTTTCCAAAGCACTAATTGCTTTTACTCTCATCCTCCTGTGGCTCTCACACTGCGTGTGTCACCTCCTGTGTCTGGTCCTCCCTGCAGCGTGGAAGTGTCGTGATCTAAACGCCGTGGATTGTAAAGGCAGCTCAGATGTCATCACCGAAGATGACTGAGACCCACCCTTTGTTTCCAAGCACTGTGTTCCACTCTGCAGCACACCCTAACTTAAAGAATTTATTTTTATTGTCTGTGTTAAAACACACGGTATTTTCTGTCTAACTGACCCATGCAGTTCAGATCAATGTGTATCAGTGGCCTGCTCTCTTCGATGCTTTCTGTTCCCCTAATCCCCGTATTGTCTGCAACCGCAGTCGCTGGTTTTCTTCCAGGATTGCTGAAGGGAAGGGGGAGTTAAAAGAACAGTAAAAAGCAATCCCTGCAGAATGCCAGCAGAAAATCACTTGCCTAAGGATAATTTTGTATTTTCCATTGCACTTTGAGACCTGTCAGCCAATTTTAATCATTAGTGTGCACTGGATTAATTTTCTTTAGTTCTAGGTTCTTAAACTGGCATGCCTTAGAGCCAGTTGCATTGGCACTGCTACGCTATTGACCAAGCAGTAATTCATAAAAATGGATCTCAAACTAATATGATGGGCTGCAGGCTCCATTAAAGCCTGTTACCCTGTTCTTATTCCACGCAGGGCTCTCTTTGGCTTGGCACGAAGGTGCCTTTAGGAAGATTACGTACCTCAGCGTTGCCTTTTACATGCCTTAAGTATTGTAATTTTGCTCCATCTGTGCATTTGATTACATTAGCTGAGATGGTAGCAATTTATTTGATTGTGGAAGCGGAGAGGTTTGGTTATTGGACTTAGTGTCATGTGCATGTGTATCATCTGTGTAATGCAGGAGGGTGAGTGTGTGTGTATAATTTACACATACATATGTAAAAAATTGGGGGAAATGTATGTATATACATGTATTTATATATGCATATATGTAAAAATCAGAGAAAATATATAAATATGCATATATGTAAAAATGTGGAAAGTATATGTATAGACGTATATATACCTATATGTAAAAAACTGGGGGGAAAAATCTGTGCCATCAGCCTTTCAAAACAAACTGAAATAGAAACACGTTTGGTGTAAGGTGCGTAGTTTGCCCAGGCTTCCGTATTAAGCAAGATTTGCATGGGGAAGTGCATCCTTACAAAACTCACTTTTCTTTGCCTGCCATCAGCAGTGCGGTGGCACATAGGGGATATATCTGGGATTAAAGCTTTATTATGCTAAATACTATAAACAAACAGATCCTGGTCCAAAGAGTTCACGGTCTGAGCAGACCCAGGGAGCCTGGAAGGGGGAGCAGTGGCGTTGCGTTGCACTGGGGGAGCGGAGGCAGCTCACCCCTCGGGCTGGACATAGGAGAGACCAAAGCTGAGCTTGGGGCTGTAGTGTGCCCAGCCTAGGGGAGACCGCTCGTCTTAGCCCTGATTTAGGGCATTCAGAAAAGCCTTTCTTTGGGGAAAAAAGTGCACTTCTGACTGCTTTCCTGGTATTCAAAGCTTTAGCCATAAATACTAGTTTCACTAGAATTGCTTAAAACTTTGGATGAGTGCAGTATGTCCCTAATCCCCCTGAATGACATAAACCGAGTGTCAGAATAAAATCTAACCAGAATTGCAGGCAATTTGGGGAGATTAAATACAAATAGAAGAACTCACAAATGTGTTTTCTGGTTTTTTTGCTCTTTGCAATAGTTCATGTTGTGGCAAACAAAGCTTCCTGCAAAGACATTTAAGTGAAAGATTTTAAAATTCGCCATTATCTAAATAGTGGTGTTTAAGGTTAAGCTCCAAGAGTGCTGCCTACTGGATGATTTTTGTTAATAGTATGAATGCTGAGATGTTTGTCAGATAGATGGAAAGAAACACACTGTAAATACACATTTTCAATCCATTGTGCAAGGGTGAGGACAAGCATTTTACACATTTTTTTTATGCTGTCAGTAAAAAAAGACAGAGGAGATTCAACGTGATTTCATTTTTCTTGTTTAGGAGAAAATCCTCAGCTCAATTATGAGCACTGTCTGGAACACAAATCATTAAGTAGGAGAGCTCAGTTTGATTAAAATTGGTTCAATATTTCTTATTTGAATTTTTTCCACTGGTATGAAGAAATGGACCTTCCAGCTCAGGCCCAAGTATCATGCAAGAGGTTAAAAACACTTCAATTTGTCATAAAGATGCTCTTTCACAACAAAACAGCGCTGATTTTAATCAGTTTAAAATTGTTCCTTCCTTTTAAAGCTGTTTACCTTTCTCTTGTAGAAACCTTGATTAACTGCTGAGACTAATAGATTTACGTGCGAGTTAAGACAGAAGCATCTTCTCTGTAGCCAGCGACAATCTGGAGGAGATGATGGGGGTTCATACTCTTGGTTTTTTTGGGACAAAGAAAGAAAGAGGAGCCCAAACTGGTATTTGAAAACCCAAGCGTGGTGGTGTGTGCTCACAAAGCGACCTTCCTCCAAGGAAATAACCATCTCGTAAGGCAGAAAGGCTCCACACAAAGGAAGGGTGTTACAACCGCTGGTATCAAATTAATCTGTCACGTAAGCTTTGTGAACGCTATGAAAATTATCCATTAGCTGACAATGGGTGTCAGCAGCGCCGGCAGCCGGGCCGGTGATGAGTACTGTTTAACTGGAAGTTTCCATCGATGCTGGTGATTTCTTGTAGGCTAGACGAGATCAAAAAGGAGTTGAGCACYGCTTCGGAAAAGTGGGCTGGAAACAAACTGCTTCTAAATTGCTATTTAATACGATTTGTCCTTTGTCACCACTGCCAACTAACTCGTGTTTAGTTCTGATTCAGCCGTGCCAGTGGCTGACACCATTGTTAGCGGCGGCTGGAGCCTGACAAAGGACCAGACTTAATTCATATCAGACTCTTCCCTAACATTTCTTTCAGTGCTTGAGCTTTGTTTTTATAGAGGATTTCTATTCATAATGAATTTTTGGTAAAATTCTGCTGTGTTTTGGGGGGGAGCCCTAACCCACAGTTAGCTGTCAGCTTTTAAGCACGAGGTACTCGACCCTGTGGAAGGGTAGTGGCAAAAGGGAAAATAGTTTCCTTATACAAAATAAATTTAAAAAAATACATAAACTGGAAAAATTGGCTTAATTCTCTTAGCATGTCTTAGTGACTTAAAAAAATTTTCTAGGATTTAGCTAAGGTGTACCTTTGGCTAATTTATGATCTTTATAATCATCTCTGGTAATTCCTGCGTAGGTTTGTCGACCTCACAGTTGTAGCTTGGATTATGAAATGACAGTTTTCCTTTGGAAAATATGTTGCACAGATTAAAGATTTGTTGCTTTTGGTGACGCCAGGACATGAACAGGAGGAGTGCTAGCACCCCGATGAAGCGCACTCTCTTTTCTAATTTATTCTTTTATATTTTGGAAAACATCTCTTCAGCTCTTGATGCGACTGAGTTTTTCCAAACACTTGTCCTGCTAGAAGGGAACTCATTAAGGAACTCGGAAGAGGATCGTTTCCTTTCTTAAAACTCATCTTCCCACTGCTGCTGCTGCTGCGGCCGAGTTCGTTCACTGTCTCTGAAATGGGTCCTGAACTCCCTGGCCAGGGAAGCCTTCCCCATCTCACGTTCCAGTGGAAAAGTAGCTTTTTGTTACACTTCTCAATATGTTCCTGGCATGGAAAAAAAACCTTTATCTCCTGCAGTCCTGGATTTGTAATACTGAGAATAAAATGAGCTCTAGAGAGGGGCTTAGGCTTTCAAGAGGCTGAGTTTAATTTTTGCAGCAAAATTGTGAATCCTTTATTTGAGTACTTGCCCTCTACATCTAAAAGTCAATTCTTTTGTCTGATAACGTGAAGAGTAGCAATTTATTGTATTTTATGGCTTTCCTTTGAGTACGAAGTTTTATTGGTCAGTTTTTCCTTCCCTAGCCTGCCCATGTCCTACTCCCATTGTCAGCACAAATTCTGTCTAAAATCCACTGGAAAGAGGACTCTGCTGTGCCTGAAACATGTTCAAGTTACTTTATAGCAGCATCTTCGTGTAACTTTGATGCTTTCCGTTCTGTAAGCAGCACCTAGATGCTAAAGCTCCATGCAAATGTTCAGGGTCCTACTGGGATGGAGATCTTGGTAGAAATGAGAAGTTATTGGAGCTTGATGTGCTTTGAAGGAGATGGACTTTTCTGATGGTTAAGTTGCTTGGGGCTTTCTGAAATTGTTTTGCATTTGGGAGGTCTTATTCAGGGCACTTAAAAAATCATTGATTACTTTGAAAATTTAGAATCAGGTTTCCACAGTAACTATTATTCCTATGAAAATAGCTCTCCAGTGACCCAAAGATCCTCTCCAGCCCATCACACCAGTATTACTAACAAACGATGTTTTGTCTTATTAGCCTTTTGCGAAGTGTTATTTGAGTTGCCCAGTTCATTCCCTGTCGCCAGCTAGTGGTTCTACTGGGCTGAAACAGGTGAATCCTTTCTGTTCTTGGACAGTCTATAGCAGCAGTGTGAAACTGGAAGGATTATTTGTGGTCTGGGGGTTGGAAAAATAGCATTTAGATGGTCAGAAGCTGTGATACGTGTTTTACAGTGTCGTAGAATAAAAAATTCAAACCCATCCTCCTCCTCCTCCTCTCTAGGTGTTACAGAAGCCATCACACTTAAAGTATGAACTTTTAATATCTTAGAGCACTTAACATTTTCTGTGCCCCTTTATGAGGCTCTGTCCAGCTCCCGCCTGTCCTTGAGAAATTTATGATCAGAATATAAAAACAATTAAAGAAATGACACCTGAGTAGTCATTGTGGTGCAGCGATACGGAGTTTCTGTGTTCCCCAGCTACCGCGCCAGCCTTCCCAATTGAGCTTCCCTTTTGATGCTGCATACTGTGGATTTCCCCCAGAGAAGGTATTATTGTGGGAATAGGTGAATGGGAATGTTTCATCTTACAAAAATGTTTCTTATGGGCTATCTGCTATATTCAGTGTATTCATTATCACACCTTTCTGACCATATTATTATTTTCAGTATTGAACTACAGCTCTTGGCATTCATTCAAGACTGTGAAAGTTTGACACGAACCATCACCTTGCCCGCTGTTAACAAACTGACATAAGCAGAAAGCGTCTTCTAAAGAGCCTTCGGTGGTGCGAACCGTAGTACAAAAATCCCAAGCCGCGTCTTGAAACCGAGCGCGGCGCTGCAGGAGCAGTCTGACGTGGCAGAGTTACGCTGCCAGCTGTACGTATGTGGTTGCACAAGTAAAGGTTGTAAATACTGATGATCTTGCTGTTGGTTTAATTCTCAACCAAAGCATTGGCTACCTGCTGTTCCAAGAGCCTTTCCTCTCCAGTAAACAGATGGCCCCACGTTGGCTGGCCTTACCAGGGCTTAGTTTCACCAGCGAGTCCGTATTATCAAGCTGTCAAAGGACCCATCTGCCCCCAGCAGCTGTCCTGGCATCCGCCGCTCTGTGTGCTGGGAACCTCCCTGCTTCGCAAATCTCAGGCATATAAAACTTTTATATTTTTGTTTTAATTTGGGGAGGGGGTTGTAATTCATGCCATCTGCCTCATGTGCTTAAGCAAAGGGATATTATGTTTGAAAACAAGCTACTAGAGAGAAGTAATCTTTTACGCTCCCCTCGTAGTCTGTGGTCTGCCATAACTATACCAGCATGTTTTAAAAAATGCAGGTTTGGACTCAAAACGGATGCAGATACATTTTTGGTGTTAACACCTAACTTCAAACTTGTTCAAATTCTGGTGTGTTTAGTGCCTGCTCTTCCACTGACTGTCAGATCTTGGCCAAAATGTGTAACCTGTTTCCTTCCCTGTAATGTGGGATGCTGCTGCCGACGGCGCTGGTTGGGGTTGTCAGCGCCCAGGAGCTATTGGTTACAAACCTTCGGAGGTTAAAAATGTCTCGTAGATGATGCTTAAATATTAGCATAAGTTGATGCGTTCCCCATTTGTTTATAGTGAGTCACTCACAGGGCGGTTTTCCTACCTTGAGTCTCATTATTTCTGATTAAAGGTGCTTAGAGGCTGCTGTTCATCAGCTCTGTGGACCCCAATCCAGAGCCAAGCTTCTGAACAGCTTTAACTACACACGTTTAATTTTGCAGAGAGCTGCTAAATACCAAAAAAGGTGTTTTTGTAAAGATGAGGACAAAATTATTTTTAAGGCTTTAATATTTTTAAAGAGATAAAAATTTAATAAAATAAATAGGCTCACTACATTTCTCTTATGTTTGAAACAATGGGGAAAAATATGCATTTTGCTCTTGAAGTCTTTGGCTATTTGCTAAGCCTCATCAGAAATATTTCTGCTACTTTTTACATTCTTATGTAAAACAAAGTATTGTAAAAGTACGCATTAACAAAACTTTCCTTCTGGTTTTCTACTTTATAGCATCTTCAGCAGAGCCAAAAATCTGTGTTTTAAGCTTGCTTTCCTTCCATTTATCTCTTGCCCAGTTCATTTCATCTTGTGAACTCAATATTTGAATTGTTCTCAAAAAGGCACTTGATGTTTCTGAGACTGCTCTTTCAAAAGTAATTAGTGACTTTTGCGCATAACTAAAAATTTTATGCTTAGAGGGTAGGTTTTGTTTCGTTTTTTCTGGAAAGTGTGGAGTATCTATCTGATAAAATCTGGATGTGGTAAAGACCCCTAGCCTGGTGCTTGACATTTTTGGAAATGGCTAAGAAACTTAATTTTTAAATATTTGGTAAAAATATTGGGTCCCAACAATTCCTTCTGAAGCCAAGGTCAAATAAATTAGTATTAAAATGTGGCTGTACTAACCTGACTTTGCAAAAAAAAAAAAACCAAACCAAAAACCAAACCTTTTATTTCTTGACTTTATAGCTTTTATTTTGTCTTTTTACAACAGATCCAGAACTTAATGTCTGAGCTCAAGTTTTAAAGCTCGTGCTAAAAAGCAGGCTGGAAAAAGAAAAGCCAGTCTGCGGAATCAAGTTCACAGTATAAAATTGAAGTATATCTACTTAATATATTGAGCCTGGTGTATTGCTCTCCTTATAAATTCTCCTTTGCCAGCTTGTAATTCTGCTGCTGTGTTTCTTACCCTAATACTCGAGTGAAATAAGTGCTCGCATGTTTTGTCCGTGGCTCTTTCCCCTTTAGTGTGCCAAATTCCTAAATAAAGCTGTGTTGGTTTTTTTATGCGATATGAAAAAGATTTGCATAAGTGTAGTTATGATAATTTTTGTGGTTAGTTTTAATATGTTGGCTTCATTTCAGTCCTTCAGATCCCTAAATCAGTTTTGATTTGCTATTGCTTAAACATTGCTTTTTTCCCCTTTTTCAAAACAGATGCATTGAGAATGAATCCGAGGCAAATTTCCCTGTAAATCTGCTTTGTTTATAAAGTCGGGCTGCAACCGTTTGCTCCTGCCTGTAGCTCGGTAGTTACGTGTAATAATGTATCATCCAAATAGGATGTTTTAATGCTAAATTAAGTGAGGGAAAAAAAAAAAAAGAGGAGAGTGCGGGTGTGGATTCCTCAATTTACATCTTTTACCCAGCACTTGTGCTGGAGCCTCCAACATACGGAACCCTGCTGATGTGTCCAGCCTCCTGCACGGAAGGACCGATGGCCGGTCCTGTCCCGCTCCTCTGCGACCTGTCCCCTCTCGCGTTTATCCGCAGCACGGCTCCAAGGGCTGTCGTGTCCTGTGACCCGCTCTGCCAGAGGTGCTAACTCGTGTCGGGGATGGTTTGTAACCTGCTGTCAGGGCGCAGGTTGAAACTGCTGTGCTAGGACAGGTGATTTCAGGGGAATGATCAGGATGATCAGGGGGATGGAACACTTCTTCTATGCAGAAAGGCTGAGGGAGTTGGGGTTGTTCAGCCTGGAGAAGAGAAGGCTCCGGGGAGACCTTATTGCGGCCTTTCAATACCTAAAGGGGGCTTATAAGAAAGATGGCGGCAAACTTTTTAGCAGGGCCTGTTGCGACAGGACAAGGGGGAATGGCTTTAAACTAAAAGAGGGTAGATTTAGACTAGATATAAGGAAGACATTTTTTACGCTGCGGGCGGTGAAACACTGGCAGAGGTTGCCCAGAGAGGTGGTGGACGCCCCATCCCTGGAAACATTCAAGGTCAGGTTGGACGGGGCTCTGAGCAACCTGATCTGGTTGAAGATGTCCCTGCCCATGGCAGGGGGGTTGGACAGATGGCCTTTAAAGGTCGAACCCAAACGATTCTATGATTCTATGATTTCCAGGCATCCCCAGCATCAACTGTGTCCAGGGACAAGTGGCATCCATCAAGAGATCAGATCATGCCCCAGATGGCTTCTCCCTCGGTAATACAGAGTTTCTGTAATACAGCACTGCTAAGGACCGGCTCTGAGCAAAGTCCCTTCCAGTTTTATCTCTTAGAAAGTAGAATCTATACCCTTTTGAGATGCTATTTTTGACACCCTGCAGAGAGCGGTGTGAGATTTAGGACTGCTTCAAGGGTTTCTCCTTCAGCAGTGGGCATTACCTTGGCTTTCTACTGCTCTCCATCAACTTCCAGTAGAGTCATGCGTGTGCTGTGTATAAATGCGTACAGTTCGATTTGCATCTTCAGAGTATGAGGCATCCCGAGGAGTTCGTGTGTCCGGGATAAATCTCCGTTCAGTGGAGCCAGCTGGAGTTCAGACTTCTCTCCCCACCAGATGTGATGGCTGGATCATGCCTTTGTGTATCACAGGCTCCAAAGGATAACACTGACAGGAACCGAGTTGTTCCCGATTACTGCACCATGCTGCGCTATGAGCTGTGTTATCATTTCGAGACGCTTTAAAAAAAAAATAATTCCACCTTAGAAAATGTCGCCTTAAAAAGTGCTGCTGGTACCAGGTTAATGGGGCAGGTCATATTTAGAGCTGTAAACCCTGGAAATTATCAGTGACATGCTGGTTTGCCTTAAAACCCAGGTTTTTTGAGGCAGAACACCAAGTACTCGGAGATGTGCGTGTGTGGGGAGAGACAGCAGACGACTCGCAGCACAACTGCTGCTTTTCTTTGGAGGGACTAAATGAGTTCAAACCTGAACAGTGGTATTTGAACTGTTGCAGGGAGGATCTGCCATAACAATCCTTTTATTTAATGCTTCAGTCAGTGGCTCCAGCACTTATCTTGCCACCCAGCTCAAGCCTAATCGCGCTGTAGCTGGCTCTCCAGCAGCTCTGAGGCAGCTCCATGGTGTCCTTCGGGCACGCTAGAGCAACCTGTCTTTTCTTGGGAGTTCACGTGGGAGTGCCTGCAATTATAGATGCCTTCAGCATCTCTGCGGTGTTCAGCCAACAGCTATTACTGAGAGAAGAACAATGAACCATGTTCTTCAAGCGATGCTCACTGGTTTGATGAATAGTTGGCAAAAGGCGCTTCATGTGATGGGTTTGTTACCCATGTAGGCAAGGGGAGAAGTTGAACGGATGATGAGGGGGTAGCTTATGCTCTTTCATGACAGCGAGTTTCCTTCAAGGATTTCATTTAGCTGCAGTGCTGAGAGGTAAATGCAATCCATATGATACAAAACCAAATTAGCAAAAGCCCAAATAGCACCTGCTGCTTCCACCTTCAGATCACACCTGACGTTGCGCTCTGCCTCGAAGGTGTATGAGCTTGTCTGTTTTCATTGGCCTTTTTTTTTTCCACTCATGGGGACAGTTGCGGTAGAAAGAGCTGCAAGTACGCGCTGGGCATGGGGAACAGCCAGATATTCCTCCAGGAACAGAAAACTCCTGAAATGCTGAAACTTTCTAGCAGCATCATTTTCTAAAATGTCCATCTCTGCTTAGATCCCTGAGGACCTCGAGAAAACCAGCACTCTGCCTGCTCTCAGACTACTCAGCAACCAAGGTTTAGAAACAATGTGCTAGTTTGTTTTTTAAAAGGCAGAATTGAATAGGATATAAACTTGGGTTTGAAATAGCATTACAATAGCATTACTCCTGTGCATCTGACAAGGAGCCCAAGCTAGTCCCTTCTTCCTGCGCATGCAACCACAATCCAATTTTTTTGGAATATTGGGGAATATCTTTTTTCAGCTTTATTTTCCCCTTTCTCCCCTCTCGAAGCTCCCTCTCCAGTTGAACCACGTCGGTGCCAGTCAACCTGCGCAGGCTGGCAGAGCGTGGTATTCGTATGCTGGAGGGGAAGGAGCCACACAAACATGGGGCCTGAGCAGCTTGCAGTGGTGGTCTTGCTTTGAAGCCAGTGGGATCCTGTGCCAAACACGGTAGCATCTTGGATCTGATGTGTACTGCACTTGGACCTCAGTGCGAGAGCACCGCAGACTGCTCTGCGGTGAAAAGTCAGAAAATGGCAGATGATGCGGCTTTGCTTGATGGGTTGTCATCCTTCTTCTGGGGTTTGAGTGGCTGCTGCAGTTTGGGCCTCTATCCACATGGTGAAGCTCTTCTTCTGGCCTTGGCATGTCCCTCCTTTCATCCTGCTGGCCTTGGCCTTCTGGTCTTGGCTTCCCAGCACGGCAGCAGAGAGCAGCATCCGAGAGGAGGCAGCTACTGCATGGGCATCCTCCCTCTCCTTTTCCCATCTCTCCTCTGTCCCACCTTTATGCAAACACACAGTGCTCCCCAGAGCTCGTGGAACAAAGGGACAGTTTGGTGTCCTTCCCAATTCTCTCTTCTTTTCTTTTTTTCTTCGCCCCCTCCTCCCCCCCCCAGACACACTACAGAAGAAGCTCCCTGGGCAGGGAGGGGACTGGAGCAGGGAGGAGTGCTCTGAGGTTGATCTCCTCAGCACAAGAAACCTGAGAGGTGGGAAAAGAAACCAGAAAGGAAGGAGGATAATGCTCTGATTCCATTAAACCCCCTTGGCATAAAATCACAACCTGCATTTCCCCATATTCCTTAGCAAAAGCTACCTCTAAATACCCATTTCCATACTCAGAGACCAGGTAGCAGCTCTGCTTGGCGAGTGGTGGTGGTGGTGATGTGCATGCAGCTCTGTGAGCGAGCTCATCTCAGAAGACTTGCCCATGTCGGAGGTACAGGGCTGGTTTCAGAAAGGTAACACACATCTTCCTCTGGATATGCTGCCTGCCTTGCTGCTGTTGCATGAATTCTTTTCTTCTCCAGCATTTCTCTCAAATAAGGGCTCCAGTGGCTGACAGCAAACAAAAACAACAAAGAAAAAGATCCATCATTATCATATTTACCGGTGACCTACTTAAAATCCTCTTTCCTCATCCTCATTTAGTGTGTGTGCTAAAATGCTGGCTGGCTTGCAGTCTCCAAGGAATTGCTAGCAGAATGATAATGAATGCAAAATGTGGCCCCTCATTTGTTTAACAGTAGTTTCTGAAAAGACAAGTTTTATTTTTTTATTGCATCATTTAGACTTTTTTTTTCCCCCCACTTGTGATGTATTATTCCCATTTTTGGTCTCCCTGCTCAGAAGCCTTTATGTTCTGATTGCAGGCAGTGCTGCTGTTTGAAGAGATACCATTAAATCACAGGATGCCTTGATCTTTTGTTGGTGGTTTTTTTTTGTTTGGTTTTTTTTTGTTTTTGTTTTTGTGGGGKTTTTTTTTKTKTGTKTKTTTKTTTTTTTTTTTTCCTTCCAGGAAAATTAGGCTTCTAGCTCTATCCTGGAAAGTCTGAGCTGTGTCATCAAAGGCCTGTGTAGAGCGTCATTTTTTTTTCTGGTCATAATGATCCAACAGAGGTGATCATTTATCAAATGCTTTATACCTATTCTGGTATATTTTTGTAGGGTTATTGTAAATGGGTTTGCAGTCCAGAGTAGAAAGTCATCAGCATTGTGCATATTGCACCTCTCAAGTTTTCTTCTTCCTAGTTTTTCTCTTTACAAATTCATTTAGAGGAAGGCTTAGATGTTCCTACTTGCTCACCCATGCACTGGACCAGTGCTGTTATACAGAAGGAACATAGTTATACTGGCACACACACGTGTCTTCTGTGGATACTGCGATTAAACTGTCTATTTTGGATGCTCGTGATTGAATGCGTACATAGTAGGGATAAATTGATCCTACCTTTACAAGGAATATCAACAGGATGGTGTAGACATCCACTGAAACACGTGTATAAGGGATCACCCCTGAAGTGTTCATTTCTAGAGACTCAAGAATCCTTCTAGTTTTATAACTTCAGTCACATAAAGCGTGCCATGTTTTCATGCCAGCCTGATTTCCCTTATCTCTAATCAGAAGAGAATTTCTAAGCAGGTGTATAAAAACACAACATGAAAAAAATTACCACTGGGTGGCTTCTGCGTTTCTTGGCGCCTAATAATTTTGCATTATTGGAGCTAAGCCCTATTGTCTTTAGGCTTATATAATAAATTAAACTTCTTGCAGTCCAGATAATTCTTGTTTTCTCCCAAACAATTTTGTGTTAGGTGTTATTTTCATGTGCTGTCTGGCGTATTTGAGATGCTAAGGCAGCATTTACCATCTTCTCCCAGACAGTTCTGGGTTACTGCTGTGTGCCGCATTCGTAGGGTAGGACATTGCTTCTGTGTTGTCCCTATAGGAGGTGACAGTAATAATGGAGGTGGGGGGAGAAGAGGTAATTAGCTCCACTATACTGGTAAAACCACCCAGTATCTTGGAAATTAATTCAGTTTCTGGCTCCAGGGCACTAGCTTAAAATTAGACTGTAAGTAATGTTTTGTTCTCTTTTAAGTAATGAGGAGGAGCTGGTCAGGATGGAGCATAAACATGAAAACAGTTTCGTGCTGTTGGAGTTGCAGACTGCTGATTCAGGAGGAGGAACCTCACCTCCTGGTGCGACTCCTTAGTCAGCCGCTGCCCACGGCTGTTGTGCCCTGTCCTTTGGGTGGAATAACTCATGCGTGATGACTGCTCTTTATAAAGTGAGTTAGAAGCCTTTGGAGTGGGTGTCACTGCCTCGTTAGGGAAATTGGGGTGCATGTGCCTGTTTTCAGGCAGAAAGAGCATGGCATGGTAGTCCTTGTTGCTCTTCCCTGTGGCGCTCACAAACCRGCAGGAAATAAATAGGGATTGACTGGAAGAGCTGCCAGAAAAGTTCTTGCCACAAAATGTGGCCCGCTGGAAGGAAGAAAATCAAGATTACAGTGAGGAATATTGTCTGCCTGGGTCCGTGTCCACAGGAGTTAATCTGGGCAGATTAAACGGCATATTTAAAAGCATACAGAGCAAGCAGCCGGCAAAGCAGGCGGAAGGAAACAGCTCCAGTGTCGTTGACTGGAGAGTGTTTGTTATGACCAGTGGGGTTTTAATGTATACCATCTTCATATATACCAACTGACCTTATGGCTGTGTATACTCTGATGGCTGATTGCACCTTAAAATGCTCATAGAGTGTGTTCCTCGTTAAGGAGCATTGATCAGCAGTAGTGTCTTATCTCCTTATCTTCTTTAATTTCACTTAATCTTCCAGAGCCTGCGGTATAAATTAATATCCCTAGTCCACAGGGTGCCTTGCATAAAGCATTTTTACATATAAATGGCACAATATATCCTGTAACAGAGATGTGATTCATAGGCTATTACATGTTAAATCTTAGGTGGAAGCCAGCTAACTAATTTATACAAAGTAATTAGATTCTGAATTAAATGCACAAAAGATTTTTTTTTTTTTTCTCCTTCTTGCTTTTCCTTGTGTGAACTCAGAAGATGAGCTGATATTGGAGAAGGGGAAAGTGTTCTTCCTTCTCCATCACCCCATCCTGGTATCTGCTAGGCAGACTCGTGGGGTAGGCTAAGGGAAGATTTATAGAGATGGCTCCATCCTTACACCGTGCCCTGCTGGGGCTGCTCACCAAACGAGCTCCCTTCCATAAATTCTAGAAATTACTGATTTGCAGTCGGGCCTCGGGGGGACTGTTCCTTCTAGCAGAAATACGTTATATTTGCGTTTGCGTAGATCGCTTTGACGGTATAAGATGTCTCATTGATGTACAGGTAGAGAACAGCCAAAAGCAATAAAATAAAGCCCCCGTCCGTACTCTTCTACCCCCTCAGTCCACCCCAGCCCCGATGTCCTGGAGCACAAGTTCCTTCCTTTGCTCATCTCGGTGTGGAGGTGCTGATYGAAGGAGAGTTAGGACAGCTGAGCCTTGGATCCTGCGGGACCTCGGCTGGACACCACCTCGGCACCTCGGGGACGGATACCCCCACTGAGCTGTCAGTGACTGTGCTCCCTCACGGCTGAGCTGCACCAGCTTAGTTTTGACCAGATTAGTTTTGGCCATCACCTCCGCGCTGCACGCATGCTGGAAGCTGAGTCCAGGCTGAAGATGGTTTCAAACCAGGCTAAGTCCCCCAGCTTGGGTTTGCAGATCAGAGTCCACCGGCCGCTTTGGGGTTGCAGAGAGGCTGCTGGCTGGAAAGGCTGAGCTCCTCCCCGCGCTGGGGAGCAAGGTCAGCTTTCGCCACCGGCGACTGCCTGTTAGATAGGGCACAGCAATGTTTTACACTGGGATCTTTAGCATTCAGGGTCGGTAACGCAGATACTTAACCCCCAGTGCTATCTTGTCCTAACTGCAATTTCAAAAACTCCAGACCAGTCTCCCCAGCCAGCCAGCCTGGCTATTTTTAGGTTGGTTTCCCAGGGAAACGTGGTTTTTATGTGGCTGCTGTATCCTCCGATTTGACAGTGAGGGAGAGAGGTAGCAAAGATCTTTCTCTCTAAGTTTCTTGAAAATCACTCATTTTGATTAAAGAGGCAAACTCTAAAATCTCTGTGCAGCCAAAGGCAGGGGGATTCAGCCATCCTCCATCCCGGTGGGGAGTTGCTGCCTTGCTGCTTTGTCAACCCACCAAGAAGAAGAAGTATCACAGCATGGAAATGCAAAGCTGGGTGTGAGGGAAGGGTGCTGAGGGACAAGGCAGTGGTGTAAGGAGTGCGAGGCATGTTTTGTTGGGGTTTTATTTTTTAGGAAAGCAGGCTGTAGTCATTCCTCTACTCATAGAGCATCTTGCTTGATGGTTTTAATGGAAGCATAAAAGATGCTTTTGGGGTGCCCTCCAGCCATGTGCAGGACATTGCAGTATCTGCGGAAAGGATTTTTTTTTTTTTTTTAAATGTAGAAAAAGGGAAAGGAAAGGTATTTTGGTGCCTGAACCCAGTGACCCTGGGCTGCTGCAAACTTTACATCTACGTGTGAGATAGACACACAGGCACTGGGGGGCTTGGTGTTAGCATCCAAATCCAAGCAGTGACACTTCCTCCCAGGAACTTTTGAAGAGGGTAAAATGGGTGAGTAAAACACTTAATCATAAATTTGTCACGTCAGCAGCCAGCTTATGTTCTGTTTTGCCTTGCTGAGCGTGTCACTTTGAGGGTGGTACAGGAGAGGATCTTATGTTTTCCAGAGTTAGTCAACATAAGGTGCATCCCCACCACAGGCACATGCTGTCGTGTCCTGACTCACGCGTGAAGTGGGGTTTTGAAGTAGACTGAACTAGTAGAAGGGAGTGGAATTAATTTGCCTGAGCAGAGGTGTTCAGTGCCATTTTTAAATGCCTTGTGATATGTCAGGAATCTGCATAGGGCTGGTAGGTGGGACACAGGACCTAAAGGAGACTTGTGCCTTTCTGCAGTGGCAGCTGGAGGCAAGGGGATGTATCCCAGGGTCTCTGAAGTGGCACTAGAAGCCTGTGTTTAGGACCTTAATTCCACCATCCACCTTCAAATCTGAGCAGAAGGTGTCTCCACCAGTTTTAACTGATACTACTTCGGGGCAAGTGGGCTAGGGATGCCATTTCCCAAAGCGTTCATCAGCTACTTGTATTTGCTTTAGTTGTACGCTTGCAGTTTGGAGGCGTATGTGTTTGCCCAGCTGCTGGTCTGGGTTGAGTTTGGCTCAGACTAGAATTAATTTGCTTTATAAGAAGGATTTACATAAAGACTTTTGAATGTTGACAGTCCTCTTGTGTCCCTCCTACAGTTCCACTGGTACTGTATCTTGCAAATTGGCCAGTAGAAACCATGAACGACAAGACAAAGGAACAGGACACATGCGGATGAGCTCAGAACAGGGCAGAAAAAACAACTTGGAGGGAGTAGGCTTTAAAGAAAGCTTAGACTAGTCCAGTCCTGATACCTCAGTGTGACTAAAGTGGGACTTAAGTGCCCAGCTTAACTCCACACATTTGCAAACAGTAGATGTTGGGGATATGTCACGTCATGCTTGACAGTGAATAACAAGGATCTCCCACTGGTGTGAAGATACCTACTGCAGCTGGAGGTTGAGTAGCTGAGTAATTGCACGATGAATGATTAGTGCTGATGACTCCTCTCTGTGCTGGGGACTTCAGCTTTACTTTTCTTGCATGCATGCTAAGCTGAAAAGGAGTACTGCTGGTGGTGGCAGCTCGGCAGGAAAATCTGCCTCTCCGGACTGCCAGCAGCGTCTGTGTGCTGGGACCTGCAGGACCCGCAGGGGAAGGGAGGCAGGGTGAGGTGGAGATTGAAGGGCACGAGGTGTCGGGAGCCCCGGTGTATGCGTACAGGGAGTGGCAGGACTTGTTTAAATGCTAGTTTAGGGAGCCATGGGACATGCAAGAGGAGAAGGGAGAGGTGTGTGTTTTCTGTGGCTGTGCCCAGTCTGAGACAGAGCCGGGAGCTGCTGCCATCACTGCCTACGAGCGGTGTTGGTGGGGTGCAAGATGTGAGAAGCCTCGATGCAGCTCATGAGGTGAACCAGGCAGGGTCATCACTGTTATTCCTGTCTAGGCTGTTGCCACATATTCACCYTAAATAAAATGGAAGTGCTTTTGTATTTATGAAATTTAAGATACCTGGTATGATTAATGACTTTGAGGTTACACCCAAAACTCTGTTACCACCTCTTTTAGCTGTGACTGCCAGGCCTGAGCTGCTTCTCATCCTTCCACCTGGCCATGAGCATGTTACAACCACCAAGCAAATCTCCKTCTCTTAATGACCTTGCTGCTCTTAAGTCAACCCTCTGCAGATGTGCAATACTGTACCACGCTAATGTGTGCTAGAGGGAGGACAGGGAATGGAGCCAATAAGTGATTGGAGACGTGTGGCTTTAAAGATGTTAAAACGCCAGGTATTCTTGTAAGCCTCCAATATTTCATCTTCAGAGCCAGGTCRCTGTAAATGTGGGTGCCTGTGCTCCCAACAGGTGATGGGCACACCTGTAAGTTAGGGAGTTTTGCTGCTGAACTCACATTTGAACCATTTATCTTGCCMACGGGATTAGAGGTGTGTTTTGTTCATATTTATGGTGAGAAAAATAGCAAAATTAATGCATGTTATCTGAACACAGAGGAGGTGGGTGCTGATGGCTCAGTGTTTATAAACTCACTGGGACTCTGGGTTTGTCATGTAGGGTAGACTGTTCATGCAAGTCGCATGTCAGTTATGATCACACATCTTCTATAGCTAATAGCAATGTACTTGCTTTGTTGTTTGCTAGTAGTTATAGCTAAATATAGAGTGTGAAATGGCAGGGTGGCCAACACTGACCTAGTTTTTGGGTTTGGTAGGTTTGTTTTGGTTTTGGTTTTTTTTTAAGACTTAGTAAAAGAGTAAAAGCTGTCTGCCTGTCAACTTAGCTTCTAAGAGATGCTCTATTTGCAGGAGATTGTTCCGTGATAAGCCAACTTCCTTTGGGTTTGGTTAAAGAATTCAACCAAATTTAGCTCAATGGAAACTTGACTGCAGATTGGAAGGAAATTTGTAAGAAGTTCAGTGATCCTCTGTCTATTGCAGAGTTCACCCAGTGTTTTTCTTCCTATATGTGTAAATCAGCTTAAAGCCTTTGTCCAAAGGAGGAACCTAAGGTATTTGTGTATGTTACACAGTTTACTAAGGCGGTTGGTGCCAAGGTCTGACCACTTGCATTTAGCCTAGCCCAGGTGCAACAGTTTCTGTAGCAAAACCCTTGATCATTTACTGCGCTTGCACAGTTTCTGCACTTTAATCTGTCATAGCCTGTGTTTTGCTTTGGTGTTGCTGCTGGGGAGGTTACTGAGCTGCTCTAGGACAGCCCCCCAAATGGGGATGCACAAAACCCYAGCAGATACCTGAGTGAGCCAAGTCATGGAGCACCTGAGCTGGGGTACTCAGCCGTCGGGGTCTGCTCATGCAGGGAGCATTGGATGCTTGGAAATGAATTCACTTCTAACTTTAAAGCTTATTAACCCAGAACAAAAACACCTTCAGTCCTGGGTCAGAGGTGGTTTATGAATAGCAAGGAGAGAAGGGATTAAGATGTAAGCCTGTGATGTTACAGGCTAACGTTGCATTTGGTTTTTTACTTACGGAGGCTGTGCTTTTTAACAGAGGCGTCCATTGCTCCCAGCAGTGGAACAGATAAAACCAGGTTGCCTAAGAATTGGGTCCTTTTCTTCTAAATACCACCACTGTTGGCATAACAGCTGATTCCTCCTCTCTCTGCGCATCCTCCCACGGCAACCTCCCAATGTGGCCAGTGCAGAGAAACACATGTGCTTGCTTGACAGCAGCCAGCAAAAAGGACATGGAAGGGCTGAGTTTGACTTGCCTTTCCGTCAGGAAGGTATTTATCTGGATATCTCTGGCAGTTAATTTTTCACTTAGTTTATTTATTAGTCTTCTCTCTCTGTGTCAGACCTGGGGGCGGAGTGGGGACGGACAGATGGACAGGCAAGTGCGATTGTAGCAGCAATGGTAACCAGGCTGAAATGCGCCTTCTTTTTCAAAAGACAAAATTGTATTTCATCTTTCACTCCCAAGCCACCTGAATATCAAATGTCAGTGGAGGGAAATTTGGGAAGGAAAAGGTTAAATATACAACAGCTTTTTGGTTTTTTCACCAAGAGCTTATTTTTAACCATAAACTTTCAGGGGAAGGTTCTTGACTTTCCTCTGCACTTATAAAAGGTCAGCTCCCCTCCCAAGCAGTCCTCTGTGCGAATCTCTGCTACAAAGTCCTGCTTCCAGTTTGAGCCTTCGCCAGCCTCCTTGTAGCTGCCCACGTGTGCTCTGCGATCCGTTGTGCCCTCACCCTTCCCAGGCAACCTTGTGGTGAATTGCGATGGGTCAAACTGAATTCCTGCCTATTAGGTCTTGGGCTGCTGCATAATTTTCCCTGTTGTTCGAATAGACCGTCACTCACAGCAYGTGTATCTCCATTTCTCAGAGCAGTGATCTGACCGGACTTGGGGACGTGGGCATCCAGGCTGGGATTTCAAATGACTTAGCAGATATAAATGTCAGGGGAGATGGAGGGTTGAAGCTTTGTGGAGTAGAAGGGACTTGCTGTGAAGGGGACAGCATTCAGCTCTCCAAAGGCTTTGTGCCCTTTGTTTATGCAGACAACTGTCTTGAACATCACATTTCACTCCTCCATGCCAAAAAAGCTGTGCTAGTACAGCTGTGTCTATATAAAAAGTATTTTTTCAGCACTGTGTCAGTCCCTTTGTGCATCTTCCCACCTCTTGCTGACAGCTATTCCTGGGAAGGTTTGTATTTAGTCTAAGCCTTACTGAACTGAATGCCTCCACAGGGTTTGCACCGGGTTAGCTAAATAGGTTTAATTAAAATGGAGTTCCTTTGTGTCTAGACAGGTTGTGAATGCAGGTGGGTTTCATTGTGTAGCCAGTTAGTGAAGGATCTTCAGCCGTAGCTGTGCTTGGGATGACGCACTCGCCCCGTCTCATTTGAGGTGTGCCGTGCTTTACCCAGACGCTGTTGAAAGAGGGCTAATGGGCTTTGTTTCGTTATTTCATCTGAAGCTCTGTCATCCTTCTTGTTTCATTTCCAACAGACTCAGAACTGCTTTTTCAAGGTACTTGCCCAGCTGGAATATCCCTAAATATGCATAAAGTCCCAAGTCACGTCTTCACAGATTCCCATAGGTGCAGCACACCAGAATGTTTAAGCAGGGGCTGTATAAATTTTTAAACAAAGGTAACAAGCCAAGGAAGAGGTGGTAGGTGATGAAATGAAGGTGAGGAAAGAAGCAAATTAGATCCCTGATGTGTAGTTGCCCTTTCTCCAGCTTCTGAGGCATCCTCACTGCTAATGAGTTTGATTGCTTTGGCTGTGTCAGCTGAAACACCTTTTGCTGGCCGGTGTCAGCGGGTGTTGTCACTGTTGATGGTAGCAATGACTAGGAAGAGATTGGGTTGTTTTCAGACCACAGGTATGTATATGTGATTAYGCATAGCAGTGTCTGCTGATTTTTCCAAGTCATGAATTTCAAAAAGGGAAATAAAGACGTTTTTTCTGCAGAGTAGTTAAAAGGCAAAAGGCTTTATCCAGCCACGTTCTCCCTTCGTGTCCCCATCTCGCTGGCACCCCTGAGACAGTGGCCATTTATCGTATGGAGTGAGCTGCAACCAGCTTTCATCCTGCGACCCAGTAGAAGGTCATACCAAGTGATGCTTGCCCGTCTTGGACTTGAAGACCAGTGTCTAATTCCATTTCTTTTCCTAAGATGCAGGACAGCTTTATCATCAGCTTGGGTTCCTGTTCATCTGTGTTACCCAGTTTGTACCAGATCTGTATGAGGACAACATTATAGGGAGAAATTTTATTCACAATTACGGTGCGTCATGCCTGGCTGTGGCTTGCAGTGCTTGCTCTGAGATATGGAGCAGTAGGGCCATTTCTGAAATTATTCAGAAAATACTTTTAAATGGTATGTTGTTGATCTTACCCTATATTGTAAGTACAGAATATCAATAAATCTATTAATTAAATTCACAAGCTCTTTTCTAAGGAAAGAGGAGGAGATGCAAAGGAAAGTGCCTGGAACGCAGGGTTCGTGCAAGGTTCCCCATGTCGGCAGCCTCTCCGGCAGACCGACATGGAGTCAGTGCTCCTGAAGTTTTGCTTCGCTCGCCTGCCTGTGGGCTGGGAAATTCCAACATCATCGGCTCGTCTCTCTCCAACTCACCTGGGACTCCTATCCCTTTTGGCATCCCTGGGAGGTTGGTTGCCAGTGATGTGTTATTGCATCTCCTGCTTGAGTTCAAAGGAATTGGGTTAATGAGCACAAAGCAGCGAGCAGAAAGTCAGCCATCAAATTATATTGGCGCTTGTTTGCTAGCTACTAAATTTCCCACTTCATCCGTCTTTGATCCTTGTGATGCAGGCAATTAAATACAGCAGCGATAAACATAGAAAAAACTATGGCGACCTTACAAGCTAAATTTAGTCCTTTTCTTTCGTATAATGTGGTCTTCAGATGAGGCTAGAAACTGTATGAGAATGAGGAGGTGGGGGAGGGAGGAGACCCAACATTAGTGGAAAACCTTTTGTCTGGGGAAACAAAATGGATATGGAGAGAGGCTGTAATATCCTAAAATCCTCAGGTACTTCAGCAGGCTTGGAAAAGAGTCAGCAGCACAGTCTGGCAGAGGAGCAGCGGCTCAGGAAAGCTGCTCGGAAGGACAGCTAAACCAGAAGTAATTGTAATTGACAGCTTCGGCTTTCACGCTGCTGAGCGAGATCCTGAACTGGGGCTCACACAAGATGCTGCTTTTGTCTGGAAGAGCAGGATCAGGGAAGCGGCATCGGAGCCCCGCTGGTGGACAAATAAGGCGAGAAAAAGGAGCTTCTCTCGACTGCTGCTATTGCATCGTGTGGATGATGGCATAGGCCTTTGGAACAGAAAAGGGGTGCTCTCTCCATCTGTTGCTGGAATAACATGCGCGATAGTACAGACCTGACCCAAGAATCAGTCATTGCTTTCAAGGTGTTTAAATATTCATTGGAAGAGCGTCCTCTACCAGGAACGGAGAGAGAGGCACAAATATATCGGGGAGTTTCAGGACAGCAGCCAGCGGCAGCATCCTCCAGCAAACTGCCCTGCAGCATTTCTGCACAGGCTGTAAGCAATACTGTGCTGCAGGGTTGGCCCCGGGAGTGTTTAGTGAAGGAGTGCCAAAAATGCTGTACGCAGAAAAAGCCAGGGAGCCGAGGCTGCTTGTCAGCGTGAGACACGCTGCCCTTGCTGACAGGCTGCCTTTCAGCTCCCGTGTTTGGCTTGGAAAGGGCTTTCACCAGCATGCGGAAAGTAGCACGTTAAAGCTGTGCCATGTCAAATTTTAAAATTCACTTCTAAAGAGAAACGTCTGACGAACTTCTGGTGGGGTGTTTTCATTTCGAGCTGCTGACAGCGTCCACATCCTGTATTTGGTTTTGCTACGTGTTGTCAGTTGAGCTAGAGAGAGTAGGAATTAGAGGTCAAGGTCTGACTGAAAGGAAGAATTATGATTGAGGGCATCTTAATTGCAACTCCTGACTTAATTATTCTTTTTTAGCATCATTAAAAATATTCAGGGAGCTTGTGGAGTCGAGCACATCCTGTAACTGCATGTGTTGGGAAAATATATTTTTGCAAAGAAAGGCTGTTCTGTTCTCCCATGACTCAGGCATGGTGATTTAGAGCACAAATAGAAATGATACAGCAGAGAGAGGATATTTCCTTGGTAAGGAAGGTGATGGTGGGGGCGTGCTGCAGTTTCATATCCTTGCACATTGAAGTATAAAATTTTTAGCTTATGCAAATGTTTCACTTCTTCCTCATATGGCAGCGGTAACTTAACTGATCCCAACACCGGAGATGATACTATCATAAACTCTTCTGATCTAGTCAACAAGGTGCTAGCATTTACTTGAACACTATTAATAATCTTAACTGGCCAGGATCTTTATCTGTAAAATGGCATAATATTAGTTACATCTTGTATTTGTAATGGACCAGTTATCAGGACGTACATGTGGGATTTGCTCTTAATATTTTGGATTGAATCATCTTTCGCAGCCTTGACTCAGCTCAGCGTGGAGACAGAAGCTGGGCTGTGCAGACACTGGGTAAGGAGCTGCTGCTGTCCTGCCTGCAGTCTGCCTGTCCTGCCTGCAGTCTGCCTGACTCCATCTCCTCTTCAGCATAAGCATTGCAGCATTTGTCCTTCCTACCTGTCTGCAGGGATGTGTTGGTATGTCCAATGCATTCCACTGCAGTCCTCGCTGTGCTCAGTTTAATTTAGATGAGTGTGAATTAAGGTACCCTTAAGTGTAAATACAAATTCAAGCTGTGTCTTTTTAAAAAAAAAAACCCTCAGTATTGTAGAATATTTTAATCAGCTTTATTAACTCTGCAAAGACAGGACTTCACTCCCTGCCAGTTAAACCTTGGCAAGGATTATTTTTCTCCAAATAGCCTGGTGGGTTGGACGGCTGCTGCCTGCCTAGGTGCGATCCCCATCGCCTTGGCCCACCCCAGGAGGGGAGCAGCCCCCCGGCATCACCCGCACAGCGCTGCGGGGAGAGGGGGCAAGGCCRAGGAAAAGCGATGCCTTGCAAGGATCTCTTTGCGACGCAGCCAGAGCATCTTTTGTTTCAGCCTTTCTAGGAAATGGCTGGAGCAGAGCCAGCGAGGAAGCAATGGGAAGGGGGGACGGGATGGGGGGGAAAGCCTGGGCTGGGAAATACAGATGTGCACAGGGGCTCCCCCGGCGAAGAGGAGGGGAAAATGGCGATCCTTTGTACGCCGACCGCTGGACGGCACGCAGCGGCACGGGCTGCCCGGACTTGATTGGGGGTGACAGTAATTACGGGGCCAGYGAGGTCCCCTGAGTGGGGGACGGTTACCATGGCTACAGCAGCAGCATCTCAGCCACTCGCTGTCACACCGCGTTGGTGATTTAATGAGTTCATCACCAAATCCGCAAAAATAATAATAATAATATGAAAATGGCTCGGCGGCGGTGGGGCTCACGAGGCCCCTGCTCGGCGGCGGAGGGGCCGTGGGGTCGCTGCTGCCCCTTTCGCCACGCAGAAGCCACACTTGGGTTTCCCGGAGCGGGGATGGGGAGGAGGAGGAGGGCGGTGGAGGTAACCCGCCTGCGTCCTCGTGAGCTGGAAGGGAGGGCATTTTCTCTTATTTTTAGCACTGTGTGCTTCAGTACGGCGTGCTGGATAGAATCCCTTAACACGAAAATTACTCAGTGCTCTGAAAACTCCCCCTCATCATATGCAGCTGCGGTGAGTTGATGGAGGCTCTTCAGACTGTACAGAAATGGGGAAATAGCACCAAAAAGCCTATTTCTCCCAAGTACCACGAATTTGGTTGTTTCTTTTGCAGTGTGTGATTTAACAACAAAAGTCATCTTGCTTCTCAAACTACAGCGAAGCTTTAGTCATGGCTGTAAGTCTGTGCAGCACCATATGATATGGTAATGTATAGAGTAATTTTCCATACTGAGCCTTACCATGGGGTTAAAGTGTCCTTTCCAATTATTGTAATATTTTCTCTCCCTTGCTGGCCAGAGCTAGAGCAGGGGAGACAAATCTATTTCTGCATATATAAAGGTTAAATTTTTATAGACGACTAAATGTTTTAACACATGGAGACAATAACACTATCTTGTTAAAAATAAGCAAACTCCTCCGCCTTAGTTATGTGGCAATTACAGAAAAAATACATCTACTGGAGCACTCAGCTGCAATCTAAAAGTAAAATTAAAATTTAGTTCTGTTTGTCTGGTTTGACAAGATTTATTGAAATCTTTCATTATGCGGCAGGTTCAAGAAAACCTCTCTCCAACGTACACATACAATTTAGAAAATGAAAGCCTGAAACAGTTTATTATTAGAAGGTGGGTTGGATTTTGTAAGGCTCCTACAAGAGCATATATCATCTTATACATTTTAGATATTTTTTGCTGAAGCTATTAAACTCTTGGCATACAAACCTATTATTAAAACAGTGATTTAGTCTAAGACAGGATAAATACTTTGAAGTCTATTTAATTGACTTATTTCACTTCAGAATTCAATCTCGGCCCTAAGACTAAAGAGAATTTAATTCACAAACTTTCCCTTCTGCGTGTTTGCTTGTGCCTCCTTCTTGAATGTCAGGGAGCTTTAGGAACGGGTCCCCGCGGGGTGGTCTCGTACCCGGCAGAGTTGCAGCATCTAACAGCAGTGGGACCAGCAGGTTGCAGTATAAGAGTATTTCTCTTTTTCTCTTGTATCATAAGCTTTGAGGTGGAAATGTTTTACTTCCTGGTTGCTTCCGTTGCATCTCATTCTGTGTAATATTCTTGTTGTGGAAGTGCAGAGTATTCTCTGCCTTGTCTCATATTACGTCTTCATTGAAGGTTTCACTCAAGAAATAAATGTGAGCTCTGTGTCCACGTTTGCGTTCAGCTAATACGTCTACTAAAGGGAAATGCTGCTCAGATATAAATTGAGATCTATTTTTAAACAGTCCATATTACGTGTTTATTGTCCTGTCATTTTTTTTTCCTCCTGTTCATGTTACTGTGTCTGTCTGCATTATTTTCACATCTGATGATAGATATGCCTATGCCTTTCAGACCTGGCGAAATATTATGTTTTTCCTAGGTGATTGTCTCTGTCCCTGCAATTAACTTCGTGTTTGATTTGACCTGCAAGTAAAACTACGTGCTGAGATGAAAGCAGGTGGCGTGTTTGTCAGAAGAGAAGTGATGCACTTTGGATGCATCATAATTCCTCTCTGAAACACTTGCAGTTGCAAGTCTGAGCACGTCACGTGTCGGTGTGGTAAGACACAGTACAGGTAGTGCTGGTCGGACTGGGCTGCCTAAATAAATAGCCCTGGTAGCCTCTCGGATAGGCCAGTGCCAGGGAACATGTCTTGGTGGAAGGTACTTCCCCAGCAAAGTTTCCTGTGCTGCCTGAGCTTATGCCAAATTCTCTTTTTTATTTTTTTTCTCCTCTTTCGGACAGTGCTCAAGTTATCCCCCATCACTGTGATCTCTCTGCATTATTGTCGTGCCCGGCTTTGGATTTTTTTTTCCAGAGGAAGATTTTGGTAGGACTGCACCTGTGTGCTGCAGCTGTTTTGGAGCATCCTTCCTGGCGTGGCTCTGGGGTTTGTCTGCCTCCCAGCTCTGCCCCATCGACCCACGTTACAGCAGTACTGCCCACGACTTTCCCGAGACATTCAGCATGGCATGAGCCGTAGAGGCTTACCCTCTGCATGAAGAACACCAGGAGTCATCCCATTGTGTTTCAGAGCAAAATGACCCCTTTGAGTAAACCCGCAAAATGAAGGTTTTGAGAGATCGGTGGCCAAAATTTGTTTGGTTGCCTGCCAGGGTCTGTTTTAAGTAGAGTAGAGCTTAAGAGCATGCAGTAGATTATTTTACCTTGGGTATTTAGGCATTTGCTTAGCAATATCTTGCACGAATATGTAAAAATGACTGAATGTCCATTTGTTGATGCAAACTGAAGGTCAGCTGGTCAAAACAGGATCCCGAACTTCCCAGAGGAAGTGTGTTCACACTCTCCCCTTCCCCATAATACTGCATGTAGGAGTTGGGGAAGTATGGTGCTCAGAGCTAGTATCAGTTAGGTAAGAAAAGACTGAAATTTATTTCATATCGTTGTTTTTAAATTTCTGCTGGAGAGAAAAAYAGACTGTTTCGTGTGTACACAAAAGTGTGTGCGGGATACCCCCGTTGAGTTTGATTTGGCAGTGTAGGCTTTGCCATGTGGCATGGATCAAGGTCTGATGTTTTCTTTTCCTCTTCCCTTGTGAAATGTAAACCCACGTGGATGATCGCTGATATCCTCAGGGTAATCCCACAGGGAGCTGTGGCCAATGTGGTCGACATCGAACAACCTTGCCTCTTGGAATTTGAGCCGGTTGTTTGAACTGAAGCATAATATGGCATATAGATTCTCTGCATTAATATGATAAATAGCATCAAACAAAAAGATGGGATAACGTAGAGTCCCCCTTTATAATCCCCCAGCGTTAGGAAAGGCATGTCGAGGAAATGGTTTCTTCTCTCCAGTGTCCTCGTACATTCTTAGGTAACTAAGTGGTATCTTTGGGGTGATATAAATTGAAATACAGCAAGACTTCCAGGTAGAGCCGTGAGCTTGGCAACCTGTTCCTGACAGCGCAATCAGTGCAGCTTTTGTGGTACAGAAACTTCCCGGCAAATTAGGAGTGAAAAGAAGAAAAACCAGCTGGCCGTGAATGGCATGAGGTTTGGGGGCTTTTTGTTCCTGTCGCTGCTGCTCTTTTCAAACAAATGTTAATACTCTGATATTAGACTTCTAATGTTTCCACTGTGAGTTATTCCTTCAGCATCCCAATCCTGAAAACAGAAATGTGTTAGGGCCACTTGAGAAACGGCTGGAGTTGGAGAAGTGTTTGCTGCAAACTTGGCTGTGAAGCTGTGTGTTGGAAAAACCTCTCCAGACTCCTTTGCCTCTGGAGTTACAACCGTGGACTCCTGGGCTGCTTCAGGACTGAGCTTTCACAATTTCAATTTTCAACTAAATTCTTTTCTTTGGAGGCATCGACTTCTTTTTATCAGAAGAAAATACGGAGGCGGCCCCATAGCCAGCAAAGCTGTGAATCAGCAGCAGGAGAAAGCAGCTGAATCCCTCTCCCCATCGCAGAGTCCCAGGCACAGGGAAGTTGTGGCTGCCCCATCATCGGAAGTGTTTCACAGCTGTCTTTCAGGTGGTATCTGCAGGGAAAATCTGCTCCCAGTCTGCATTGCAAAGACCCATGCTGAGATGGTGAAGACTGCTGGAGGTCCTTCCCCTAGGTTATGGTACCCTGGCGCGTGTTGCTCGCTGCAGCCGTTGGGTTCAGGCATGCTACTCGTGTCTCGCAGCTCGGGCTGGCATTCAGGTTTGGGTATTGAGGAAGGTGGGTGAGGTGATTCAGAGAGTGCAGGCACCAAGGTCATGGATTGGGAAACAAGAACTTCCCATCTTTCAAGCAAAACACTTTCAGCTTAGTTGGCCTCAGTGAATGTCCTCTACTGAAGCTTTTGCTTTTTCAAAAGCTAAAGCACAGATAATGCCTTTAGAAACCAGCGTAACAGTTCCTGATTCATTCCAAGGCTGATTTCTTTCGAAACTCTAAACCTGCTCAAGTCAGAGCTTGTAAAGTCAAGAGGGAACCTCTCGGGGCTCTCTGGAGGCAATCCTGAAGTGCTCTCCAGGATCGCAAGTAGAACTTGTGCCCCATCTCCTTGAGACATTGTGCTATGCACAAGGATAAAACCAGAGTGATGCTGCCAACAAAACTGGAGGAAGTTAAATGCAGTACCCAGTCTGATACCTTTAGAGAGAGAGAATTCTG
Organism: Phoebastria nigripes; assembly: GCA_035582835.1. Taxonomy (NCBI): domain Eukaryota; kingdom Metazoa; phylum Chordata; class Aves; order Procellariiformes; family Diomedeidae; genus Phoebastria; species Phoebastria nigripes. The sequence continues at coordinate 165,665 of JAYKAV010002795.1, read as the reverse complement.
TGAAGGTGTGTGATTTGGGAAGTCCCTGGTAATCTTTATCAAATAGAGACGGTGACACGTCATTTAGATCTGTGATCTCTCAAACCGGCAATCCACCTTCATAGCATTGTGCTCCTGCAACTTAAGGATGCAAAAAAAGGTCTCCTGACAATACGACCAAGGAAATTCTGTATATTTATGAGAGGGATGATTGCTAAAGCAGAGTATTTACTCACAGTAACGAGACATTACTTAGAGTGGTGGTACTTGCTTCTCCTGTCCATAGTTAAATGTAGAAAATGACATGCTGGAAATGTTTTCACAAAAGAGCTATAAGGATGATTTAAAATGCAGAAAACCAGACTACGGTTAGCACTTGATAAGGTCAATCTATCAGTTTGTAGAAGATTAGTTTCAGAGTTGGGTTGATTGTTATCTACGAATACTAGACAAAAACATTTCTCCCTGTGTATGTAATATTTGGCGCAGCTTCTTTAGGGCCATTGACACAAAGTCTTGAAATCAGGGGAGCAGCCTTGGTCATGTCTGAAATGAGACATTCTTGTTTCATTTTGAGTCTTCCAGCCTCAAAACCATCCGGTATCACAGTCTGACCCAGGTGCTGTGCTGCTGATGTTCAGGCGGAGAATGGACAGGGAATGCCAGCCAGTCCTGAAGTGGTGATAATCTCCCTGCTGAACCTTGGGGCAAAACTTCAGAAGGATCTTTTCAGGTCGTTCAGATGAGATCTACCTACTAGTGTGTTGAGAGATGGTGACAAAGGAAAGGTCTTTGAAGTTTTCAGGAGGTGGCCTGACGCTGGAACAGACCAAGGGGCAGGAGAGGGGAGGCTGGGCACCAGGAAGCCTCTGGTCCTGTAGGTCCCAGGAGACCACCGCTGTCAGGCCTCCGGCAGTATGCATATTTGTCATGTTTGTGGCTCCCTTGCTCTCTGTCTTGATAACCCGCTGTGATAACCTTGGCAATCGGTGCTCTCCTTTCAGTTGAAGAGCCTTCTTTTGACAGCTGCAGTTTCCAAAGTGACCGAGCATTTACAAGGGTCTTAGGAGAAGCCACCTTCTTCCACTTGCTCCACCACCAGCTCTCTGCAAAGACCTTGGCATGGAGGTATAAAACTAGCAAAAAAACCTCCCGTTGTGCTGGGCCAGGCTTGTGCTCACTGCCTTCCTCGCTGGCAAGTGCCACACAGAAGCGGAAATGTTTTTCAAGAGATCAGTCAGAAACATGGAATTTCCTCCGGAAATATCACATATCCAACACCCTTGATGGAGATCTAGGAAAGGTTTATTCATCTGAATTTGGACTGGAGTCCAAATTTGGCCCTATCAATTCTCTGATGATCTGCAATCTTGATGGGAAGGAATATTGTGGAGAAAAAACTGGAAGGCCTAGGCAGGGTGAGCAAAGCCATACTGGTGTTACTTACACAAGTGCTGTAGTCACCAACAATGAGGTTTTTATGCCAGCCGCTGCTGTGCACAAAGAGGAGTCCTGGCCCAGATGATGACAATAAACTGGCTGGTGCCCATTGCCAGGGAACAGCAAATCTCCTATGAAAAGAGAATTTGCCAGCATCCGGGTACCGAAAATCTCCACTCTCCTTAAACTGTAATACCCTTATTTTCAAATATTTGTCTAATTAATCGGCTCTTTAGCAAATCTGTAGCTTTCAAAAGGCCCATGCAGTATTGGCGCTCTGTCTCAAATGCCGTTTGTCACTTGGTCAGGGCTGGCAAGAAAACCGGGCACGCAACCAGAGTGCAAAGGTGATGACGGCTTGGCTGTGAAGCGCGGGTGCAAGTTCATGCTCTTGGCAGCGCCGGGTGGGATGGGGTCAGGAGGCAGCTTTGGCCTGCAAGAAAGAGAAGAGCACTATCTGTCTGGGATAAAACCCAGCGATGCTGCATTACAAAAAAGCCCTCTGGTTTGCCTCTAAAAGTGGAGCCGGTGGAGAAGAGCTGTCACTGCAGAAGGAGAGGCAGGAGCGTAGGGTGGAAGCAGGAGATTGATGGAGCTTCAGGTTGTCTTTGGAGGACAGGGAGAAAATTGTCCTTTGTTTTTTCTCTGGCGCCGTGTGAGTGGTTTCAAATGAGCTGAGCATGAGCAGAGGGCAAATTACTCCATGCTGGCGTCCATCGGTTGACCAACACTCATCAGAATGGCAGGGGTGGAGAACATGGGGTGGTAGCCCCATGGTGTGCCTGGCCCCTGCCCCATCGCTCCTCTCCCTGCACCCTGTCTGCCCTCGCCCTCCTCCCCACCTTCCCACTGCACTCCTAGCTTTTTGCTATCCACTACTCCTTTGTCATGCTGTCCAAGAACCACGTTCACTCTTTTTTTTTTTTTAAAACCATCTCTGTGTGAGCACGGTTCTGCACTCACCTTGAACGGGCATGAAAACAGATTCACCAGAGCAGCATCAGAGCCGTGCAAAGGCACTTGCTTGGCTTTGTGCCTGGTTTCATTTTCACTTGATAAAGAAGCTACTTGAGCTAAATCAAGCTGCTGTTAAACCACGTAGCCGGCTCCGCTTCATGACTTTTCAAAATAGATTTTGGTTACGAGTGTAGCTTGGCGCTTGGGTTAAACAACTCCGGCAGCCGTCGAAGGCAGCAGTGCCGAGTGTGAGCCTGCCTGTTCCCACCTGCCTGCAGCAGCTGTCTGGCAAAGGCTTTTGTCACCCGAGGAAGGTTAATTAGGCTTCTAGGTATTGCCCCTTTGCCAGCCCCCTATGGTTTGCACACCCTTGATCAGAGGGCGCAGCTGAACCGAGTGGCAGCGCAAGCCGACGGCCTCCTTGCTTCATGCACACAGCAGAGCCGCCGGCGTGCCGACAGCCCTCCCGCAGCTTCCCCGGGTGCCTGGCAGCACGGATGAGTTTTCCAGCAATCCAGGAGGAAAGAAGTGGAGGAGTTAAATTTTACTGCCGCCCGGGAAGCCACAGGGACACATCGCTGGGAGCACCGGCAAGGCAGAGGGCTGCAGCATCCCTCCTGGTATCTCAGGTAGGGGTTTGTGGTGAGCGCCCGTGGCTGGGTGAAGCTATCCTAGATCCAAGTGCAAAGCATCCCCCTTAATTCTGTGGTTTCCTTGCAAACCAGATGGGTAGAAATTGTGCAAAGAAAAAAGCTGACACACAGCAAGCTCTGCGCCCTCTCTTTCTGTAGCCAGAGGCAGCATTGGCCATCAATCACCATTGGTACAGCAACTTATTACTTGACATTTTATTAACAAGAAGCCCATTTATGACTTGAAAATGCTTATTCACGAAATCTGTTTACACTTAAGATTATATAAGGAGGCACATGCTGTATTGCCTTCACATTAYCAAAACCCAATGACTCATTAAATTTAACCAGAGCAAGCGCTGAACCGGCACGTGCTTTGTTAAAGCCGTCTTAATTTCCGACGTGCTGTTTTCCCTGCCGTAGCTTGTGCCCCCAGTTTTCAAATCTAGGTATCCAAGTGTTAATTTAATTTCTCATGTCTAGTGGCACAAGGGCAGGTGGGCTGGAATAGTCTATTTTGGGGTTTTAAAAGCCATCTTTGACCTAAAAAAATGGAAGTTTGTTGGAAGGTGGTTTTTCTGGACTCGATATACCAAAGGCATTTTGGACCAGGTAAATAGCATTAACCTTGAGAGTATATACTGCTTATTTTGAGCATTTTCTGTTTTTCCAAAGGAAAACCAGAAAGGTTAAAAGAATTAGAGAAGGTAGGATTTCAGCTGTGTTTATTCTAGACTGAGTTCAGTTTGTAAATATAACTCGAAAACTGCCAACACCTGTTAATTGTTCTTGTTAATACTTTGTGAGCTGCCAGTGATTTTACTAAATCAAGTTGTTGATTTAGTAATCAAACTAATCACAGTACTTCAAAATTCTTTTAATTTGAAGTCACTTTAGATGCTGTGGAGTTAAGGAATTGTGCTGTAAGCTTATTGTCAAAGGGGCTTTCTACATACTTATAATTTAAAAAAACAGCATTTTGATTTTGATTTAGTAAAACAGTAGAAAAACGGCAGTAAATCTCTGTGGCAAATTGGATGCATTATTCTGGATTTTGAGAACAATTGAAATGGAAAGTATTGACTAGGCATAGGTTTAATTTAGGTTTTAATGATCATTTTTGTATAAGTAGTCTTTAAATCCCTCCTACAAAGCAATCAACACTCCAGAGGTAAAATTCCACCCCTAGGAATTGAGGAGGAGGCAGCTTTAAATAGCACAGCACCTCTTCTCCCTTTTGTCTGCGTCCTTGTGCAACCAGGCTGCAGACAGCTCATCCTCTTTGGTTTTCATATCCTTTGGATCCTGCAGATGAGGAGAAGAGATAAAGGCATGAAGTAAAGGAAGGAGTCTCCACTGTAGCGATCAGCCCCGAGGCTAGAGTTTCACAGGAAGGAGATGCCAGCAATCCTCCAGTCCTCCTGGAGCTGAAGGCTCTGCCCTCAGGTTTGAAACCAGTTGGATGTCCCTCTTTGCCAAGAGCCATGGCCATACCCTGCCCCTGCCTCCTTCGGTGACATCCTTGGTTCAGGAGATGCTCAGGGTGTCAGGGATGAGCACTGGCACTTCCTGTCTCTGGAGAGCAACRTGGTGGCTGCCACATCACAGCAGTAAATCCATCAACCATTTCCATTTTCCCAGTCTACTGCTTTTTATTTTGTCACAGGTCTGGGGATATGGGAAGTGCTCCCCTTCGCAGCTGGCTGTGCCTCCATCCCAGGTGATGTGGGGTATTCCTTCTAAAGATTTTCTGTCCCATCCTGGCTCCAACATTTGTGGAGCTTGCAGGCTGTCGATGTCTTAGCAGTCCTGTGTCTGGAAGCCTCTAGGAAAATCTTAAATTCATCCGTATTAGGATCAACATCTCCCTGTCCTTAAAGGTTGTGACATGGCAGCTAGTAGACAACGGCTTTTGACAAGTTGTCCTCTTCTGATGCCTTCAGCCAGGGCTGGCCATAGCAGTTCAGGGGGCAGCTGGCCCTGAGCAGTGTCCCCGAGCCATCAGCTATAACAGGTTTTGCTTGCTGCCTAGTCCCGAAATTGGATCTAATTTTCAAGTTGACCCCACTTGGGATGGGGGCTTGGAGCAGGTGACCTTCAGCGATCCCCTCCAACCTGAATAATTCTGCGAACCTGTTTTTCAGGGGCCAGCAGTGGAAGAGCAGACAGTGCGGGACGGAGCTGGGGTCCACTGGGAGCAGACCTAGCTGGAGTACCTCTCGCTTTTTGGGTCAGCCAGAAGCTGGGAGCACGGGGGGGTAAATGAGCACATTCAGCCTCGGGTGACTGGCTCAGTCTCATCGATAACAGCTCTTCTGGACAGCTGAACAGTATTGACGGGCTGCAGGAACCACTCATCCTCCAGAGCTGGAAAATAACCTGTAGCCAGTGAATGAAAAATGCATGAAAAAAGCTGGAGAGACATCTTGGGCTTTCTTGCTGCCGTGAGAGAGCAGGGTAGCACAGACAGATACTAGCAGGATTGTGCTGTTGAGGGTTTTGGATTCGTCACAAGTCCTGGATCACCACAGGGTTTTTCCTTCCTGCTCTGACCTTTGCATATAGAAGCTAAAGTGGAATTTTTGGAAAATCCCTTTCAAAGCTGTCATTCTGCTTATAGCCAAACTGCAGCCCATCACTTGCCTTTTGGCTTTTCCTTGTCAAATAAACCTGGAAGGAAAAAAACAGATTGAGATATAGTCAGAAGCGGTAACAGGTGTTAATATCACACATCTATAGTGCTCCCCCGTAGAGAAACATACCCAAATAGTGTAATTCTTCAAAGATGTGAGCCAGCTCTGAGTCTGTGGCCGTGCAAGTCTATAGTGAGGCTGGGTTTGGCTTGCGGTTTCCTCTGCAAAAGAGGCTGCAGAGCAGCTGGGTGCCGGCAGAGAGGGGACACGAGCTGCCCTGCAGTTTGTCCAGCTTCCCCCCAGGTAAAYGCCTGCAGCATGGGAGGCTCCAGTTCTTTCAAACTCAACTGGGAACGCTGGATCAGTAGGGCAGGTTGGGGATTTTGCAACAGACCAAGAGAGAGCATATAACGATGGTTCTGGCAGTAATAGGAGGAGCACATGGATGCTTTCGGCAGTGGAAATAACAACTAATAGGCCAACACGAACTAATTGCATCCTTACTGTACTTCTGAGATTCTGTTAAACAACAGTGGGAACTAAAGTGAAACTTGTGGTCCGTATAAAACCAAGCGCTGCGTGACAGCTTCGGGTGCTTTCCTGTCCCAGGTTGCAAATTAGAGACAGCAGTTAGTGCCGTTCCATGGTAATATCCTATCTGCTTCAGGGTTTTTTCAGTTCCAAAAAGCAACTGACTTCTTTTAAATTTACAGTGTATGCAAAGGGGTTTTTTTTGTTTGTTAGTGGCTTTGAACAAATTATGTTTTCTAGTCCTGCCTTCTGTTGGTGTATATTTTTACAGAGGGCTGGGAGGAAGCTATGTGCCTGGCTGTCAAACTTGTCTTTAGGGAGTAGAAAGGGTGTAAGTCAACCAGTAAGTTAACTCCTCTTTCTTCTGATCATTTCTTTGAATGTCTTTTATCATGCAGGCAAGCGGCTAGCGTGCTTATATCTACGGAGATTGCAGAAGGGGGCTTTGGCGGAGATGGGAACAGGAGCCCTGCCTCTCGTGCTGCCCAGCCCAATTTCATCCAGAATGCCTTTGAAATTTAATACGCCTCTTCAATGTGCTTCGTTACGCTGTTGTTAACAGCTGTTCTAACTAGCGTTGGACTGCTGGGCTCCTACTCCAGCGTACTCTGGAGAATAGTTTGTAAGTCATTGGCCGTGCTGTTGCTGGTTAACTTTCCATGTTAGGCTGTTAATCATCTCCTGTTACCACTTGCTCCTTTATCTCAAGTGGAAGTTATCTCTGGAGCAGATCTAGAGTGTTTAGGGTTCAGTTATACAGTTTGTCTGTATAAGGGAAAATGTGATAATTAGCCAGTGGTTACCCAARGAGCAGAGCAAAATCCGCAGGGTAAGCCTTCCCTTCCTCTCACTTCACAACTCTGTTTTCAAACACTTAATCCTAATAATTGTAAGTGTTTGGATGTATGACTTGTCCACTTGGCATGAGAATATTGAAGTACTTGTTACAGTTGGATCATTTGGTGTCACGGGACATTGTGCTTGTCGGGAGAGTTAATATAGCCCCTGCTTGGGTTTAATACAAGTACCTTCAAAAAAGTGAGGGCGCTGGATTGCATCGTATTTGCAGGACTCTTCAGTCTGGGGAGCTTTTGCCTGTGTGTGCAGGGAGGGCCGCCTTTATAAAGTCAAAATCAGAACTTGGTTTTAATTTAAGTAACATATCAAAAAATGCAGCTTTGAAAGTTGTAGCAATACTTGCGGGCTGACAAGTGCTGGCTGCAGCCTCGCTCGACAGGAACCAAATCATTCCCAGGTAACGCTCTCTGGGGTCCTGAGGCTTTGGTCCTGCTCCTGTATCACCATGTCTTCTCCAAGGACTGAACCTCGCCWCTTATCCTTGCAACAGCGCATGTGGGTCACAGTTTCAGAGAGCTCGGAGATCATGGAGGATATGAAAAATCATTGGCAAGGTTTTATTTTTGAGTATAGAACTGCAGATTAATAAGCTTTAATTATGCTGACTTTTTGCTGGCAGCAGCTCAGTTCCTTGTGGGAGGGACAGAGAGAGCAAAAGAGTAAGAAGCAGCTCCAATTAGTGACCTAAGTGTTTACACTAGCTAAGGAGCACTTAATTACCTGTCAGCAGCTTGCTTTCTCCTGGTCACAAGTGTTTACACATGGAGCCAGTAATTCCAGCTGTTTCCCTCTTGTGCTGCAGGAATTCAGAGATAATTATGTACAGCAATTTGAAGGTAGCTAGCTCTTCCCTGAATGTAAGTGTCATGTGAAGATGCATACACCCAGAAGAGAGTCAAGTGAGTATCATAACCTTTGGGAAATGCTGGTCTAAAAAGAGTCTTTATCTCCTTTCAGCATCAGGACCGGGGCATGCTAATAGTATGCCACAAGCTTGACCTCACTGCGTATAAGCAGGACTGCCGAGGCAGTGCCTCATGAAAGCACAGAAGTAGGTTTATAAACTGCCAGGTCATTTTCAGGTAGGTTTTTTTCAGACTGGCTCACTAAGTAGTTCGCACTGGCTGTCACGCGATGCTGCACTGAACTTGGCAGCAGTAGGTTTGCTATGACCTCTGTTTCTCAGTGATCTGAATAAGCCTGTTGGCTCTCCGTGTCCGTGGCAGGATTTTAGCCCCGGAGAAACTTGCATGACTTAAGGAGGGCTTTCATTGATCTCAAGGTCACACAGACTCTTCTAATTGTCTAACCTAATCGCTTGCACTGCACAAGCTCTGGAAGTTCACCCAGCAATACGGAAGATTGCTTAATACCGAACTCTTGGCGTAATACAGACGTCGTTCAGTGCATCGCCTTGATAAGAGCAGGATCTGCGCCAAGACAGACGAGATCAGGGAGAGCATTAGCACTTTTCTCACGAGGGGTCGCACCTACGCTCACTCCTTTTGATCCTCTGGCTTTTCATGTTGGGTTTTTAGTTTTGTGTACAAATGTTTCCAAGCTCTGTGGTCCAGTGACCGCATGCTCGTGTATTAAGAGATCTGACTGCCACATCACTCTGCCGTCATCTCCTTATTTCTAGCTGTTGTATTAACGGATGCCCTGGATATTGTCAACTGTTTTCCTATTAGCATGTTCTGCGTATAGAGCTGTTAGAGCTCGAAAAAAGAAGCTCTGGGACTGCGAAGGGGAAGAAGACCAGTTCACTGCACTGCAGACAGGAAGGGAGAATCATGAGACTCAGAACAGATCTGTTTCACAGAAAGATTGTTTTTATCTTATTTACTGAAACCCCTCATCAGCTACCTCTGTCACTCGCAAACAAAAAATTACATTGCAAAAACCCAAGATCCTCGGATGCAGTTTTTAAATTAGATTGAAGAGTATTCCTTGTTTGTGATGTTAGCGGAAAGTATTTGAAAGTGTTAAGATGAGTGTAAGGTAGTCCTCTTGCAAGTTATGTCTTGAGATGAGGGATTAATTTGCCATTTTGGTAGTGCTACCATTGAGCTCTACAGCTAGCTCACGTGCGGGCTTACCCTTCGAGACTGGAGGAATGATTCTTTTCCCAGAGATTATTTCACAGTGGTGGCATCTTATCTTGTCACTGCAATGGCTCTTCAGAAAACATATAGGAAGCCTCTTGAAATTATGTGATAGCCTTGGAACAAAGAGTTAATCTATTACTAGTGGAAGCATTTGCTTTGCAACTCATTTTTCCCCATTTGCAGCTCMATTTTTCAATTTATCACAGAGAGCAGTGTGAAAGATTTAACTCTGGTAAGCCCAGAGGAGGATGGAAGCTGATTAGAAACTGGGGTGGGGGAAGATATTTTGCTCAGCTGCAATGACTGCAGCAAAATAAATTAACACTGAATGCTTGAGCCGTAGATATTTGATTTGTTAATGGCTTTAGCTTTGCAGGCATTTGGTTGATGTAGCAAATTTCTCAGTGCCATGTGTAAATCTGCTGATTTCTCCTAGGACAGACTCTGAAATATAGAAGCATAAAATATTGATAATTCTGCCTACTAAAAGACGGATATGATAATGGTAAGCCTACCACCGTTTGGTACCTCCAAATAGCATTCGACATGGCTCGGGGATTGTAGTTATTCATCCTTGCCACAGCCCTGTGAAGTGATTAGTATCCCTGTTAGACTGGAAACCTAAGGATATATGATGCCATGTCTTATTCTTAAAATAACTCCGTTTTGCCGAACTTGCCTGTTTTTGGAGAAATTTCTGTAGGAGCGTAAGACCCTGTAGGTCACCAGGTCCATTTTCCTGCAACCGTGGCAGTGCATCGCAGGATCCCTGTGGGGTGTTTGCGAAGGAGAGGGATGAATCCAAAGGCAGGGAGGGTCCCGAGTTGTCTGGTATAATGGCGACGTTGTTGGAGGCGCTGCAGTGGTGCTGCCTGTGACTGCCAGTAATTACAGCCTTTGGCATTAGTTCCAATCTACATGAAGCAGCAGGTTGGGGGTGGGAAGGAAAGAGGCTCATCAACAGAAATAGCATTTAAGTAAAAACTGTACCCTCCACTGCAAGGAAAGATAGGAAGAAGGATCGATTCTTTTGCAGCTGAGAATGCAAACTGTGCCAGACAGTAATTAAAAGCATTTTACTGTGCCTAGTAACGTGTCTGCGCTCTAAAGCTTGCATCCTAAGCCTGCTCGGGAACAGACCCGTTTTTATTCCAGGGAGATGGAGGGCACCGACAGCCGCGCTGGCGGGTCACGAGCAGTCACTCAGCCCTCCGCCGTCCCTCCCCAGCGTTTCGCTCCGTTCGGTCTGAATCATCTCTTGTACCTCCTTCCCTGGGCCTCGCCTTGCCGAAAGCTGTGTGATGTGCTCCTGAGATCATTGAAAAGCCTGTCTAATAGGGCAGGGATATTGATATAGAGTGTGATTTCCAAAATGAGATCACCCTGCCTACTGAGCAAGAAGTTGAATTTCAGACAGTAAGGATTTGCTGTGTTTCCAGGCTGATGATAAACGTTTGAATGTATACGTCCACGTTGTGTTTACATAGGTGTTGTCCTCCAGTGGAGTCACGTAATACCCTGAAATGAAAATTACACGTTGTTGCAATGAAAATGCAAATGCTGAATATAGTGGGAATCAGCCTGGCAATGCGCATTTCCCCTCCAAACTTTTCATTTCTATAAGTAAAAATCTTTTTGTTTATGCACCTGTTTTTCATGCTGGCTTTGCCACAAGGAAGAGTATTTTTCACATGATCCAACACAGTTATTTCAGTTATTTCTGCAAATCCAAACTTCTTGTTGAATAAGTTAGGCAAAGGAAAAGCAGAAATAGGTCAGGTATTTAACTAAGACATAGTTGTCTCTCTTCACAGCAAGTTGCCTTTTTTCCTGCCTATGTGAATTGTGCTAATGTATCAGTGAATAAAGATGAGAGAACAAAGGGAAGCAGAAGTGCCAGCATTTTTATTCTGGGATTGCAGTTTCAGAGCCCTTTACTTTGTAGAAGTGGTACCGAGACCACTCTGGAACATCTCAGCAAATGCTCCTGAAATAATAAAAACTGAATTGGCTGCCCAACCTCTCTGAATACACAAGATTCACTTAAAATCCTGCCTGTCATTTTGCTATCACATAAAAAATTGATTTCCTGGCATAGCCTAAGTCCCGGTTCTAAGAAGCATCCTTGATGCCTTGCAGGGCATCGTGAATCCATAATATTAAGGAAACATAGTGAAAGTTTGGTGCTCTCAGGAATCATCTGGCTTGAAATGTAGAGAAATAGGCTGCCTTTAATCATTGGTCATAGGGTTATATTTTTCAGCTCCGTTCTTTGTTCCGGGGAGTGCCTGTGGCTGATACCAAGCTCCTGGCAGGTCGGCTGTCACATTGTTTTAGGCTAATCGAACTGCTCTTGCTCCTTGGAGAGGACATTAGGAGTCCAGAATTAAATTCCTCTTTTTAAATACCTGCGTGGTACTGTGTGCTTCTAGAAGGACTTTGTTTCATGACTTTTAAGTTTTGTGATGGAAGGAAAATCTTTCTTACAAAATCTGCCTCATCATTTGTTCCCCCCAGGCTTCACGTCTTCAAACCTGATTCACTCCGATGCTTTCGACCAGAACAGTAATGACTTTCATCATGCCTGAAATTTGATTAGACCCAAAATGTTTCATTGGGTCATCATTCATAATGCTGATACAGAGGTGATGTCAGTACTGGTTCTAGCTGGGCTTTCCCGCATGGACAATTTTATGCGATGGAGTTTTTGAGGCAGTAGAAGCAACTTCTCCCTACATTATGGGAATGGAGGCTGCTCACAACCCTGCACAGTCCAACCATCCTCTTTCTTCTTTCTTGATGTTTCTGAAATCCCCCACTTCCTCCTTAATTTGTCCACCTCATGATTGCCTGCTGCAGTTACTGCTCTTGTCTTCTCTTTTCTGTAATCCAAACTCTCCTCTGGGTTAATGATCAACCATCCCCAACTTTTGGCCATCCTGTGCTGGGAAACAGAGGCCAAATTTTCTCAAGACTTCAAAAAAAAAATAGCGTTGCTGGGGAAGTTTGGTGTAGACAAGGTGCGTCAGCCCCTGACGTCCTGAGAACGGTTGTAAACTTGTTCAAACATCATCCCTAAAATATCGTCCACCTCTGGGACTCTGCTGATAGCCCATGGGGATGTTGGCAGCCAAAACCAAATGCACCGAGTCGTTCTGTGATCTGGGTTCTTGTTCCTGAGACCCCAGCCTCTTCTCAGTGTTTTTTCTCAGTAGCACCAGCTTTGGTACAATCTGCTCCTAAGCTTTCCTCTGACCTTTTGAGCATTCCTCGTATTTAAAATCCCTTTTTAAGCCCTGCATACTTGCTTTATCTCTTTGGGCTCCTCCAAAAGGCCCTGGGTGTGCTCTTGCCCCAGGAAATGAGAGGGAAGTAGCAGTTGGTTAAAAAGCTAAAACCTGAATGCGATGATGGAGCAACCGAGAGGTCTGTGTCCTGAGTCACTCTGACTTGTTGCTTACCCTTCCCCTTCCCGTCCGTCATCCTCTGCCTGATGATTCTTCCCTGCCTTGTTCCGCAGGGTCCGGTACGTGTTTTAAACTGCCTTTGGTTTGGGAGGCGCCTGGCAGGGTGCTGCCTGCAGCGTCCCTGCTGCCACGTCCTTCCCCRTCAAACGGCTCCCAAGGGGGGACAGCGTAAACCCGAGGGGTGGAAAAATCACTGTGTTCGAGTGATTCTTCTTTTGGCCATAGCGAGAGGCGTTTTTAACGGGAGGGAGACCTCAGCGAGACTCCTTAACATCAGGTTAAAAGCCTGTCATTAATTGAAGGATGATTCAGCTTCCTCAGCTAAAATGTCACAGTGTGGATGCTGGGAGAGGAGGAGCYGTCTTCCTCGCTCGCATAACGCCGTGATAACCTGAGCACACCCCACCCCTTTGCGCTTGCCTTTGATAAAAATTCAAGGTTTAGCTTTCAGGAACGAGATGGTGGTTGTGGGCTGGATAGCCCTGATACTGCCTGCCTAAATCATTGGGGAAAATGCTCGTGTGTGTTGCTGGTTGCCCATGACAGTGTGACCCTTTATCGGGCACTATGTGATAAAAATCTTGCTTCACACGGGGAGGGTGAACAGGATCATTGCTCCTCTCTGGGAGAAAAGCTGCAGGAGAATGCAGCACAATAACACCTCTTTTTTTCATGGCATTTTTCTATCCCCTGAAGCTTTAGCTAATTTCTCTCTTTTCTATTAGAGAAGGAGAAAAATCTAGGTTTTCAGATCAGATCTGGAAATAGAGAGGCAGGATTAAGCACAGCTGTTCCAGGTCAGAGGAGCCAAGGAGGGGAGACATCTCTCGTGCTGACAGAGCAAGGTTATACCGACAGCCAGAGGTACGTGCCTCCTTGTCGGAAATCTGCCTTCGGGGTCAGATTAGTTCAGCATTGCTACTGGACAGAGTGGTCCAGAGGACCGGGAAGCCAGTGGCAATTTAACATGATGTCACCTTGTCCTGCACTAAGTAGGTCATGGTGACACCCTGCCTGAAAGTCCTCTGCGCCAGTGCTTCTGCTATTGCAGCGGTGGTGAGCAGGACCATCCCCAGTAAACTTTAAAAAAAAACTTCAGAAAGGGGAATTTATGCAGAATTAGCTTATGCAGGGGTTATCCGGGGTGCACCGAGCAGCAATCATAGCAGGCAGTAAAAGAACCCATCTCTCGTTGCTCTGCATCAGCCCCTGGTTGGCTGGCAGAAATGAAGCATCAGATGGGATGATGAATATCCAGGTTGCTATAGTGACTGAGAGCTGTAGTGCTAAAAGCAGTCATTCTCCATCACCCCCTCCCTGCACGCACACACGAGCTGTCACACGCCGTTCAAAGGGAGCCGGATGAATTATGCCCATGCTGAAGCCGCGGTGCAGTGCCGAGCGAGTGCACCTGGCGGTGGATGTTCCCCGGGATGTCAGAGCCCTCCCATTAAATTCCCAGCTCCAGCTTTAATGAGCTCAGCGGCGATGTGTGCAGAATATAATGGAGCTGAGCTGTTTGCCTGCGCAGCAGCTCGGCGTTTCACGGGCTGCAGGGCGGGAGCGCAGCCAGGACGGCTGGGGACAATGACAGCCAGGTCCTCGGCACAGCCGCCCTGCAGAGGCATTATTGAACCAAAGCTTTCGGAGCCATGGGTGGCTTGCGACGACGCAACCTCCCTCCCCAGCCCCTGCGCGTGGGGAGAGCCCTCGCGCCGTCGTCCTCGTGGCTGCGAGCCCCCGGATCCACTCGTTTCCCGTGGCTCCGGTGGCATTGCAGCCGTCAGTGCCAGCAGAAGTGGAGCTTGTGGCTTCGCCTTAGCAAATTGCCCTCCTGCTTAACTGTGCTGGCTTCCTGGCAGTTTCACTCACACAGATCGATCCCAAGGAATGATTAAAAAACAAACAAAAGGAGGAGAGAACTTCAAAAGCATGTGCACTTTTGATTTTTTTAATAATAATTTCAGGGGATCTCTGTGAAGCTCAGCGGCAGCTTCCCACGTTTTGTGACTTTGGACCTCTACCAGACTCTAAAAATACCTGTTTAATTCACAGCCCTGCATGTACCAGTGGGGAAGGTAGAGTTGCTCATCCATCTATAGGTTGCATGACTATAGGTTATGTCTGTATCAAAGGGAAATGATAAGGCAACAGCAGCCCTTCACTGTGGCATCGTTTTCCAACGTAATGCACCCGTCAGCTGTTTCGACCACTGTTTGATACTAGAAAATTGTTGCCCCCTTGTAAATTTGAGTGGTAAACAGTTCAATAATACCATACTTATTGTCCTCACCATCAGCTCCCTATACCTCACATTCTTGCAGGAGTTGAATAAATACATCCCAGATGACTGAAACGTGCTGGATTCCCTTTGAAGTATTTTTTTTCCGAATTTCTTCCTTCCTTAAACTTCAAAAATTCAGCCAGCAGAATTTTATCAGCATCTGCTAACCAGGCCAAGAGCATCCTTTCAGGAGGGACATTGCAAATGTGGGCGTCCCAACAAATGCGGGTCCGGTGAATTCAGCCCACTGGCTGGGTGAGAGCGAGGACCAGAGCCGAAAAGAAAATGTAAGGAAAGACTTTCGCTGCTTCTCAGCCTGCCCGGGAGTCGAGGTCCGTGATGTCCTAAACGGGAAGCAAGTCTGCGCTCATCTTCCTAAGTGGTCTTATTTTATTTATGTGCTGGTGCATTTATAATGCAGGATTCTTGGCATAACCCTGTGAATGAGCCGATGTTCTGCTTTTACTGTCTCCAGCCAAGGACTTTGAATCATATTTTTGGCGTAGTGGTTTTTATAAAATATGTAATGCTCCAGCGTCTTGTGGCCACGTTTGCTCCTACTAAAGCAGAAAAGCCGGATGAGAGCTGACTCTCAAAAGCTTTGCCAGGACTCAGAATAGCTGAGAAAATATGACTAATTGGAGACTTCAGAAGRAGCTGTAGTTTATGTATTGGTGCTGCACCCTGGGAAAGCTGTTGATGTTGAGAATTGGGTCAGTTTGAGCAGATGATGGCAAGCGGCACGTGTCGCCGGACAATAACATGTGTAACCATCATCCTCAGGAACTAAATTCCTCTGTTTATCCAAAAATAAGTAGGATGTAAACTGAGACGCAAAGCACACCGGAACCACGCGTGTAGGCAGGGCGGACCACGGCGGTGAGGATGTTACGCAGCCGTAGAAATCGTTTGTTACCTAACGAGATCGCTCGTTTCATAATTCTGCGCCAGAACTGATTTCCGCTCCTTGCAGAGGCAGGTGCTGCTGGGGTAGCCCCGGATGACACGTTTTTTCTCGTGTTATTGCTGAAACCTCACAGGTGTTTGAGAGGATGGAAACGACGTGGGCGCCTTCCCTCCTGCCACCGCACTCCCGTGTCAGTGGGTACCACGAGCCCCACGTGTCTCATGCCCAGCTCTCACCATCCTTTCACTTTCCTCCACAGGATTGCTTATTGCCAGTCTGTAAATTTTCAGCGTGCTGAAGACTTGATGCAAAACTTACAATTTTAGCTGTAGAGAGAATGCAAAATACACTGAATTTTGCAGGGGATTTAATTCCTACGGTATCAAACTGCACATGGCAGGGGAAGGAAAAGGAGCAGTATGTGGATTTTAGAGTTCCATGCAGTCCCGAGCACTCGAGCTGGGCGTGCGGCATGTAGGGCTGCCTCCTGTGCAGGTGTTAGATCAACAACCCATCTATTTAGGCACAGCTCTGGTAGGTGGGTGCTGTCGTGGCACTCCCATGGTGGCTGGGAGCTGCCTTCTCCACCCCCACTCAGGGGTTTGGAAATTTTTCATTTTGCCTGCTGGAGAAAATAAGATATTTAATGCACTGTGTGTGCTTTTTTTTTTTTTTTTTTTTTTTTTTTTTTTTTTTTTTTTTGAAAGCTGCTTTGTTGATGAGATTTCCCGGGAAATACCCTATTTAAGTGAAAGCGCGTTTTTCATCCAGAAAACCGTTGACCAGCTTTAGCGAGTGCTTCGTAAGGGATAAATTACATCAGGCATTGAATGCTGATGACATGAGGAGAGAAAAAAAGACTGAGACTTCTCCGTTTGAAGTGTGTAGATGAATTCTCAACTTCAATAGGAGCAGAACTCGGGGAGCATCAGCAGTGGCTACAGGAGCCCGATGCCTCCTGCCTGCTGTGGGCAGGGGGACGGAGCTGCCCAAGCCTTGCTGCTCGCAGCCAGCCTGCCTGTGCTGGGGTGGGCAGGGAGGGGATTAACAGCCCAAGAGTGGTAACGAGATCGGGGTACGGTTTATAGCTGAGCTTAGGTGCCTAAAGTGCATCTCTCCCACCCTGAAGTCCAACACCTTCAGCTTGGAGATGGTGGTCATGTTAGGGATGGGGTTTGGGAGTTGAGTGGATGAGCGTTTGCCCCGGTTCAGCTGGAGGATGAAGCTTCGATTAGTTTTTGGTCCCTTTCTTGAATTTCATGTGATACAGGATAATTACGTTCACTTTTTATTTCAATCAAATTTCCCAGGGATGGAGGAAAGGGGATGTTAGGGTACACCGCGCAGCGTGCCAGCAAAGCGATGTCTCAAAACCACTTTTGGGGGCTTTCCCACCATAAAATAAGAGCTTTGGGGTGCAGTCCCCATGGGTAGTGAGGCTGTTTGGCTGGGACCTGACCCCTATTAACCAGCTTTTTAGCTGCTTAGGTCTTTCTTTGAAACCTGGCTGTTACCCCAAGTTCCTGATGAAGGCAAACAGCCCTGGAGAGGGGAGGAGCAGCCCCTGCCCCATCGCCCTGGGGTTCTTCCTTTGCCCAGAGGCACGTGAACCAAACGGTTTTGCTGGAAGAGACAGAAATATTTTACAGCTCACTGACTTTCCGGAAAGCACTCTCTGGCTAGCGAGGATGGATGCACAAATGCCCCAGTTACTAAATAAATGAAGAACAAACTGCAGCTCGCCGGTGCTGCTCTGGGACTGCCTGACCTTGGGTTCAAGTAGGAATAAATGCATTTTAAGAATGAGAGAGCCAGACATTTAATGGACTAGCTTTACACCTCAGCTAGAGGGGAAGGAATATACCTGGATCTACCGCAGACACATCATGAAAAAAGCACATCAGTGTTGTGGCAGCTGCTGTCTTCTTAGGAAAGTGGCTTTTATGGTTCAGACATGAATAAAAGGAACCRTCTCGGTGCACCAGCCAGACGCCAGCAGGCCAGAGTATTAATAGCTGACTTTTTGCTTTTGCCTTGCTATGTGGCGTTGGACATATGTAACGCTTTTCACTGGGAATATACAGATACTAACACATCTTGTTTCTCATTAAAAGGGCAAAAATAGAGTTGCTGACGCAACTCGCTAGCATGATGTTGTAATACGTGGTACTGTACGGTTCCCAAAACCRAAGGCGAGTGGCTCTGTGGTTTGCRCTGGTAAATAGATGTCAGTGTGAGCTGCAGTGAAAAATGACACATGGGCAAGTCTGAGCCAGAAAAGATTGAAAGCCACTTTTTAAGTAGAGTGGTTGAGTTTTCAGTGGAATGACGTGGGATTGCAGTTTGTAGCCTGGTCCTT
The DNA here is from genome assembly GCA_035582835.1 of Phoebastria nigripes. Taxonomy (NCBI): domain Eukaryota; kingdom Metazoa; phylum Chordata; class Aves; order Procellariiformes; family Diomedeidae; genus Phoebastria; species Phoebastria nigripes. The sequence continues at coordinate 147,510 of JAYKAV010002795.1, read as the reverse complement.
CTCTTGCAGATTAAAAAATTGCTTTTGCAAAGCCACTTCTTCCAGCTTCTGAGGTGATTTGCCTGAACATAGACCACAAGGTACAAAACTGTATTAGAAATATGCTGTAAACATTTGCTGGTTTTGAAGGCTGAAAAAAATTCATGGTATCAAGTGTCACTTGACTGCAGATAATTTTGAAAAATCAGTGAGAAAGGACCTGCTAGAGCCGTGTTTAACTCAGCTGACCTTTCTTGGCATTAAAATGCCTGGAGGACTTGTTCTGACCTTCGACGATGGAAATTTGCCTTTTGATCCTGACTTGAGATCTCCTTTATTCGTGCCTGACTTCTTTATAGTGTCTCTTTTCCATAGCCTTTATCCATCTTAATGTCTAATCTCAGCCAAGACTACCTGATACAGAAGAGGTCAACAACACTAACAACCCTACGTCTCTAAAAAGCAAGTAACGGTTTGAGAAAACATCCTGTTTGTCTCGTGCTTTCGCTGTGCGAGACCTCAGAGAGGGTTTCACAAGGCAGATTTTGAAAACTCGTTGTGGTTTAGGATGTTGTCGTGTTTCTTCAGTGCACATGTGAGTAATGCAGCACATGCTGAATGAGCGGCACGCTACCTACCGCGCGTGTTCACCCCCTGCCGATCCAGCTGCTCTCGAGTTACGAGCGGAGAGGAGTGATCTGCACCCGAAAATGGGTCCCGGTTAATCTCCTCACCCTGGGCTTCTTGGTGTTGGTAACCAAACCCATGGGATGAAGAGTGCTGCCAGCTGCAGCTTCAGGGCTGCACTAAGAAGGACCACTGGATGGAGGGGGATTTCCTTTGGCGGTGCTAATGCAGTCCAGCAGCCAGTGCGAGGAGGCAAAGAGGACGTTAAATTATTTTCTCGGGTACACAGGATAGTAAATCATTGCTTTTAACCTGTAGCTACACGAGCCAGGGTGTTTTAATAAGAGCTGGATGGGAAAAGGTTTTCTCCCTCTGATGGCAGGGGATTTGAGCAGAGCAAAGAAGGATGAAGTGTGCCAAGGAGTCACAGGGGTAATGCTGTCAAAATCATCCGAGTCTTACTTAGGGAAATTTATGCTCCAAGTGTGTAAATCTCTTCTGGAAGTGGGACCCGGTGCTTTGAAGCTGCGCACACTTCAAATGTTACTGCCCCCCCGAGAGGCAGCGGGAGAGCAGAGAAGATGAAGCGTGCYGGAGTGCCGGCAGCCCGCGGGCTCTGAATACTTGCAGCAGGACATCTCCCTCCCTGGAATGAAATAATCCACCCAGGATTATTTACATGTGATGCCCTTCATGCCGTGGCTCCCCAGGGACAGCGCTTGCCCCAGCTCCCCAAAGCAGGGGATGCTTCTGTTTGCAGCCAGCCAACGACGGCGTGGACCGCGCCGGTCCTGCGCATGGAGCAGCTCTCCCGACGCGGTGCTTTGCTCCTCGTGCAAAGCTGAGAGGTTACAGACGGGGGTGATATAGAAAATGCACACGAGGTTTTGGTGCAGGTTTTGTGCTTGTACGTGTTGAGAAACTAGATGTTCCTATTTTTGTCTCCATTTAAGCTATTGTGGGGTTAATTTTCACAGTGAGAACTATAACTTTTCCTTTGAGCCCAAATATCCCCAGTATCATTGTCCTGCAAGTTGCAGAAAACCACGAGTGGTCAGACGAGATATATCTCCCCCCATCCCTCCCCCGCCAAATATGCAGCCTGCACAGCCAGCGTGCTTTAAACCCTCATGCAGAAGACACTTATCTTTTCCAAAAATGACACCTGTTGTAACTCAGATATGTAAATGTTTATTACCTATGTTATATCCAATGTCATTTTAGACCCTGCTCATTTTTTCTCACCTCTGTGCCACCCAGCAGCAGTGAGCGCCACAGCCTGGAGTGATCCACAGCAGCAAGATTACACGTTGCCTGGGAAGCTATTTTAACCCACCTTGAAATTCTCAATATTACTGTTTGTCTCTTTTGCTGTTGTTAGGAAGCAGAGCCTTGAAAGCTGCCTTTTTTTAGACCTCTCTAGTTTCTCTCTCTGCTGCTTATGTATTTTCTTCATGCAGAATATAGCTGCTGCTTTTTTGGTTTCTTTTTTACAGCCTCCCTTCATCTGTGAGCCTTTTTATTTTTTTTTTTTTTCATCGGTGAACCCCCTCAAAGGCTGCAGCCGGTATCCAGATGAGACTGCAGCACCGACTTATATAAGGTGTTACAATTTTTTCAGTATTCTCCATCCTGCTCCTAATGCTTCCTAACATCTTGTTTGCAGCTGCATGCTCTCTTGAAGCCTTAACCAAGTAGCCCACAGTGATGCCTGCCTTTCCAGAAGGAGGCCTTGATCTAAACTCTAGAAAGATTTGATTGTTTAAAAAAATCCCCTCCGGAATACATCCCATTCGGTTTATTACTGCTGAGCCCTTGTTTCACACTGCATTGCACACTTAGCCTCATTTAAATCCCTCTGGTTTGTTGTCCTGAAAATCRGGCACTTACTGTACTCGGCTTTGCCATTTTCTACCCAAATTTTGCTTCCTAAAAAGAACTTATTTCCTGCTCCGTGACTGCGTTACCTCCGTCCATAGGCAGGCAGCACCTCATTTAAAGACCCTGGAGAATCTGCATAAACTGCCCATTCCTCACGTCTTCCCAGCCCTGTGAGTGATGGGGCTGCATCTCCGGAGCACCCCAGACCGCAGTCGGGTACCGCTGTCCCTGGGCACGGCATGTTCCCGGGTCTCTGCAGCCCGCTGTGCTTCCTGATGGAGCTCACAGCTACAAATGAAGAACATCTCATTGACGAGTGCTTTGCTGCATTTTCATGCCTATTACAGCTCCTTGCAAGGCATTCCAGGTCATCTGTATTTGCTCTTAAGCATCTCGTATGTTTAACATCTATTTAACAATACATTTATTTAACTTTCTAGTCTTCCACCGCTGTCTCTGCAGAAACTCCCTCTGATCTCTCTCCACTCCTTCCCTTCACCGTTTTGCTTCCCACCACTTATTGGCGACCTAGGTGCTTTTGTATTATCAACAGTGCTGACAGATGTCTGTGGCCATTTATGCRCTACTAGGCTTGTGTTTTCCCTGAGGTCCTAGATTAAATGCTCAGTCAAAACTCTAATATTTCATGGGCCAGTAGTCTGCTTCCACTTGGAGTCATCTCTTCTCTGCTGGTTTCCCTTTTGCCAGCGTTTACCCGGGTGTCTAATCAGCTCGCGCTGTATTTCTAATGATGCTCTCGCTCCATGATGTGGTTCTCCTGTATACACAGACACTGTTCATGCAATGCTCGCGGTGCTTCGCACACACGCATGCTCCGAGCCATCACCTCCGCTATCTGCCATTAACTCCTCTAATGAGCGCGAGTCAATGGATGAGCGAAGTGAGCTGATAAAGGCAGTTTGCATGCTATGATGGTTTGGAGCAGATGAAGGAAGAGAAGTCACCCAGTCCTGCAGAGTTCACTGAGCCATGAAATCCAAAGAGCAAAGAGAAGTCCCTGCCCGCACAACCAGCTGAGATCAGTGGCCGTGGCTTGTACCGCCAGGCTGTCAAGAGAGGCTGTTTCCACCCAGAAATATTGTTTCCAGTTATAGAAAAAGACCTGTGTTTTCAGAAAACACCAACACCTTGGTGTTTATTATATACAGAAATAATTATCATGTAGTTTATTATATACAGAAATTATCATGTGGTTCCCTAGCAGGACTGTAGCAGGGCTGGGGTTGATCCTGACTTCCCACAAAAGCTCCCTTTTTTTCCTTTACGCTTTTCCAGGCAGTTTCATGCCTGGATGCTGGGGGCTGGCAGAGCCTCAGCCAGCGCTTGCATCTCACTGTCTCTTCTAATGGAATCACTGTTAAAAATAAGTAATTTTATTTCCCAGAAGATGCCCGGCAGCAGCATCCATCATTTTGTCCTAATTGACTTGACTTCCATCGGGGTGCAGGTTATGTCGGGACTTGGTGAAGAGCCAAACCTGCCATCAGACGGGGCTGGTCTCAGGCAGAGCTGTGCTTGGTACCTACATGAGCTCTGACGTCTTGTAGATGGTCTCCCAAATGTGTGTCTGTACAAGAGAGATGGCAGAAGTGTCTCGGAAGCCTGTTAAGGGCTTACTAAAATAGAGGCTGATGTCTGGAACAAATTCACCTACCAGCCTGTAGTAAGGGTCAATCTAGTGACAGCTCTGGAGGCTCCCGGCCATCCCGCTCTCGGGTCTGCAGCGGAGGGCTCTCCCGCCAGCAGACGCGGCACCTCCACGGGGTGCTGGGATGCAGTAAGTACGAGGGGGATGAAAGCAAAAGGGTGAGGGCAAGGGTCTTCTCCAGGCAGCAAAAAATTCCCAACTGTCTTTTGAGGATGTAACGTGCAGGCAGTCATTGCCTGTTGAACGGAGGGGCGAGCTTGGACATTGCTCTTGGTAAGAAACTGGGTCTGAACCAACGCAGGATCCTTGAATCAAGTATTTGGACTGCCRTGGTGGGTTGCTCATCTGTGGTTAAAAGCTCTTGAAAGTTGGAGAATTTGGGTTTAGCTCTTCATTCTGACACTGTTTTCTGTGACCTTGGGCATGTCACTTAGCTCTCTGCGCTGTGACTGTGTCTTCAGCCGCAGAATAGTCATAAATACATTCAGTTCTGCCCTTAAGTCTTTAAAYGACAAGATCTTCCACCTCTCATACGATACCCAGTTGGTCCTTTAAATTGTCAGAAGGCCAGATGATTATTCGTAAGTAATTAGTAAATTCATAAATGTTCCTTAAATACTAAGAACCGTTGAAATGCTTAAGGAATTAAAGCATGGATTGTGAATAGATGTGTGTTTCCAAGCTTGAAATTTAATAGTGCAAACTTTCTTCCACCTTAATTTCACCATAACAACCTTTTCTTGGCTGAATCATCTTATCGAGATGGAGAGGTGGAAGAGCAAAGTACCGTGGTGCGACAGGATTATGCAGTGAAAACTCAGTTTTTAACCCAAGTTTGAGTGGAAGTGGGACTTGTCTCTGCCTTTGCTGCCATCGGTGCCTTTCTCGGGGTCTTGCAGGTCACCAGTGATCCCCAAAGGGTATTTTCACTGCGTGTTGCCCTTGTCTATGAAAGACTTTGTTAGACTTCCAGGATTAGCTGGACCATCTCCATCTCAGACTCTTCCTTTGGGATCTAAATTCTGCAGGAACTTGGGAAAGCATCTCCCCAGCTGTGCTACTTGGTAAAATCTCATTGTAGCAGTGAGATTTGGAAGGTCTTTTAGTCCGGTTTACTGGCTGATGCAGGCAGCTGTTTTCTCCCTTTCAGTCAATAAATAAACYATCTTACTCCAGGGCAGCCAGCAGCTGTCATGTCCCCTTTTTGCCGCTGCACCAACAGGTGTGATGCTGATGGACTGGAAACCAAAGTGACATTTCCTCCAACCTCTTCCTTRTGGGCGATTGACCAGGCACAGGAGCAGCATCCAAGAGACTCAAGGTCCCGGCACATCAAGCTGCTTGTGGTGCCAGGTTTCAGCGTTGCATTGCCTAGTGAGGAAGATAAAGGACAGGGTTTGTAATCCCTATGTGGACTTGCAAATCCCTGTGTGGATTGCTCTTTGGATGCCATTCAAGAGCTGTCCTGCTCCCCCAGCAAAAGGTTTTGAGGCTGAAACCTCCTCTCACATGAAGAAAAGCAACACATGATCAAGAGTGAATGAGTACTGTCATGGTGGGATCTGGAAAACACGGTGGGGGAAGTGAAGCCCTTATTGAACGGCAATGTTACATGGAGCCAAGATCAGAGCATCTTCTCCAGATCCCACTATCCCAGGACAATGTGAGCTTCACGTAGACATACGTTTAGTTGATTCTCCTCATTCCAGCAGGAGCTGGGACCTAGAGAGATTTAGCTTCTTGCTGAAGGTCCCACAGCCACAGGGCTCAAAATGCATCAAGGACCTTCTGATTTCCAGGCGTGGGTCCTGCTTGTGGTCAAAATTCAGGYTAATGACATTCCTCTCCCCTGGTTTGGGCTGCTTATTGCTGTGCAAAAGGGTCAACAGAGTTTGACTATTAACAGCAACAGACCCTCTATCTTCTTACCTATAAATTTGATGAGGGCTGTGGGAGAGGAGAAGGAAAGTCGTTAGCACTTACCCTTGTTACAGACACTTGATGCTAAACCTGCTCTCCAGGCACATGATGGCAGGAATCTCTGAGAGGCTCCTCTGCGTACGCGGCTTGTTCTGCTAAGACTCGGTAAAAATAGCAAACTAAGCAGGGATTTTAGCCTCAACTCACTGAGGCAAGAGTAAATAAGTATTAAATACCTGGAACGATGTGAGGGCTTTGTGTGCTGCTGCCCTGCCTGTACCCCTCCAACCCAACACCCGTTCATTTTTATGGAAGCGGTGAACATCTTAATTATTTGAAAGCAGCATAAAAATGCGACTTATGGGATGTGACGCGCCGTGAGCAGTCTTAACGAAGTAAAAACAAAGCCGGTACTGCAGGAAGAGCTTACACTATGTCAGTGAAAATACTGTAATGGCTAAAGCAAGGCAAGACCTCCGTGTATGTAGAGCATCGAGGGAGGTGGTGGAGTTGATGCCGCTGAGTCTTTAAACCACTCAATATTATACTAAGAAATTCAGGAATTTGAAGTCAGGGCAAGGTTGCAGGAGGGATTTCCCAAAGGCCAAGTCCCTGGATATCTCTTCCCGCTTCCCCAGGCTGGCGCTGGCTCGGGGGGATGGATCTGCTGCAGGCGTTTCTCCGGCAAATTCACTCTCCTGCTTTGTGACGCCCGCTCGTTGCTGGTGCAAAGGCCTCATGGCTGGAGCTCGTGCATCAGTGCGGCTGCATCTCRTCTCCACCCCCAGCCCAAGGCAGCAGCCGGGCATTTGTCTGCTTACGGTACAAGGAAAGTTATTTGTGATATAGAATAGTGGCTTTTATGGCCTTTAGCAAAGGGGGACGTCCTTGCCGGCCATCCCTGTCTCGGCCGGAGCAGAGATGGACAGCAATCTGGCCATGCTGTCCTCATGTCCCCTGGGTGGCAGAAACTCCTGATTTCACTCGTGAGAATCATTTTTAGCACCAAAGCTGGGTTAAAGGGTTAAAAAGCTGGGGAATGGTTTGCAGCGACAGTTTTGTCCCAGCGCCTGTGCCCAGCCAGCCGCTGCCTCCGTTCAGGGCGCTCCAACCCCAGGAGGCTGCATGGTCGGTCGGTCGGTCGGTCGGTCTGCCTGCCTGCCTGGAGAGGGAATTAAAAAAAACCACCCTACCTGTGATTCTTTTATCTATTTCATGCTGTACTTTTAATCTCTGAGCTCAGAACAAAGGATGTCATCATCGTTATTCTAATTATAGAGACAGGAGCGATTGCTCGCGAGGTCGTTTGGCGAGCGGGTGGCCGAGCTGGCTGCAGACCCCAGGTCTTTTGCAACCTGGCCTTTGCTTTGCCCGTGAAGCGATATTCCCCCATCAGYGCTGATCCCGATGCCAAAGTCCCTGGGTGCACGTCTCCCTGCATGGGAGACCTTCACGTGCGGGAGCAGGGCTCGACCAAGCCCAAAAGCTGGGCTTAGAGCTGAGCCTTGGCTTAACGCAGCATGCTCGGTTTGATGTGGGATGCGTCCTGACCCAAAAACACCTCTCCCTGCCTTGCACCGAGGTCTGAGCAACGGTGCCAAGCGCATCCCATCCCTCCTGCCTGACTCTTCTTTTCCCTTTTGCCTTTGCAGTGAGAAACGCGCTCTGCAAGTCAGCGTCACCAACCCGGTCCAGTGCAGCCTGCACGGGCGGAAATGCACCGTCTCCGTGGAAACCAAGATTAACCAATCCCAACCGGATTTCACCAAGCATCGTTCCGGTTTCATCCTCTGCGTGCCGGGGAATTAGCATCCCCCTCCGCTTGGCGCAGCGAGCCAGGAGAGAGAGAGCGAGCGGAGGAAAGACGGACTGGGGCTTTGATYGCCCTCCCCGTGCCTTGGACTTTTCAAGGGGATTAATTTAGAGATGCTCAGCTGTGACTTGGTCATGCGCCTAAAAAGATCTCTAAAGCTAGAGGTTTAGCAAACCCAAATTCAGGAGAGGGTTTTACTACCACATGCAACAAAGGCTTAAAATAGCCAGTGACCTGTATCCATCTTACAAAACAGGCCAGAATATCAGGAAAGTGCTTCTGAATTAGTCCAAAAAAAGCATTTATAGGTACTTACACTCTTTCCTCCCTTTCCCATATGAATTTCTTAAACCCTCTCCACCGTTCCCTTCTGTGTTTCTTTTTTGTGTGTCATTTTTGCAATATTATGCAGCCTCCACTGGCGGAACCAAAGATACCCGGCTCAGGGAGTCTGGTCCTGTAAGACCAAATCCCGATGGAACCGGAGCCAGGTTTGGAAAGGAGGGCTGGCTTCCCACGCCAGGGAGACACTCCGCACTCTTCCAGCCCTGCCGGCAGGCACGGAGTTGGGATGGTACCTGGGCACGCACCTCTAGACTTGCTGCTTTCCTGCCTGGAGTTCATTAACCCATCAAGGCACCTTGGTTGGAGACAGGTCCACCAGCAGAAAGGAGAGCGGCATTCACAGTGCAGAGGTTTTATTTTTTTAATCCTGCATTGCTTTTGCTTTAATTACCCTCTCTGGTCACCTAAAAATCCATTTGGACCAAGTGGCCTTGCTGAATTTTTAGATGATCCACGTGGCTTCATGTTAGTCCCAGCGCTGGGGTTCAGGGAGGGCTAAAAGAACCTGCTGCCAGTGGGTTAGTCTAGAAACACGTGGAGCTTGGGGGCTGAGGCCGCGGCTCCCCCGCTTTGCACTATTTAACACGAACTCCGGGCACGTCCGTCTGCGCCAGGCGAGGGGCAGCAGCACAAACCCGACTGCAAACATCCAGGCTGTTCCCTTCAAAGCATTTTCCTGGGTCTTCCCAGCTGCGGGTGGTGGATGTTGTGCATCACCTTGGCTTGTCTGGTGGCATCACGTTTCCCCGCTGCGCAGCGCCCACGTCTGCCCGGCTCAGATGATAACCTTGAGCTTGGTGTTTACGGGAGGGCCTTATATACTAACAAGCTTTTTATTTCCACTGTGTATCGGGCTGCTGCTGTGGTTTTTGAGCGGAGGAGCCCGTGTGATGTTGCGGGGCTGGTGGGATTACATGTACTGAGTCCTGGCACTGCTGGTCAGGTCAGGATTTCCAGCCCGTTGGACACGGAGGGGGGCTGCGTGGTGACCCCACCCTGGGGACCGCCTGTCTCCAGCCCAGCCAGYGAAGAGGGAGCACTTCTTTAACTGAGCGTTTTAGGAATCGGAAAGCCTGGAAGAGGCTCTTCACCTAACGACCCGTTAACGAAAGGCCTCCCAAAGCCATGCCGCGGACACAGGGAGTAGGGACAGGTCGCTGCAGCGTTTGTGCCCCACCACTGCCACTGAGACCCGAGGTTAAGGGTACCTCGAGTGCAGAGAAGMTCTAGATCTGTATTTGAGTGGGACAAGCTTAATCCCTCCTGTCCTCTTTGCCGGGGAGGCCCCACGCCAGAGCTCTCCCGTTCACGTGGTCCCCAGCCTCGGACCAGCCCCCGCCAGCATCCCAGCGCTGCATCCCGGCCACCGGCGCTTGCTCCCAGGAAGCAGCTCTGGGATGCACAGCGGGCTCCTGCGCCGGAGGGCTCTGYGCATCAGGTCTGCCCCAAGTCCTCGGGAAGGAGCTCTCCCAGACGCTGGCAAAYGCAAGTCGCCCACCAGCGCTGGGGCCGTCAGGAGCCTGGAGGTGACGTCCCACTCACGCGACAGCTCCGGACCTTGCCAAGCACACGCACACGGGTGGCTCGGGACCACCGAGGACCCTCCACCTCCTCATTTAATCCCAGCATCGGCTCCTCAGGAGGAGCAATGCCAACGCTGAAGCCGTGGGACACCCCAGCTCCTGTTTGCATCCTCCCGGGGAAGCACCAGAAGGAAAATCCTCGTCGTTGCTGTGCCTTTCTATTTGCACTTCTCGCTTTTTATATCTACTAGTCCAAACGTCCCCCCCAGTAACACTAACCCGTAGGCAAGGTAGTGGCAGGAGATTTAATCAGCACTTTTATACACTATCCCTCCAACGAAATGGTTGTATCGAATCATGATGGACGGCAATAAATCGCAGGTTTAGGAAATTTCTGATACTACGAGATGGCAATATTGTATGTGATGAAATGTGTCTTTATAAAATATATTATCTGTTCCTGCTCTGGTTTTATATATATATATATATATATATAAAAATATATAAAATATATATATATTCCTGTTTTTTCCCATAAATTAACTATTTCTAAATTGAATTTC